>CM055271.1:49559502-49575143 GCA_029237695.1 Conchocele bisecta | reverse complement strand
GCTTCATTTGATCAAATTCTACACTGTTCACCTCTTTCCCATTGACCAGAATATAGAGAATAGTAGGTTAGTGCCGTGAATGGGAAAAAATATCTGGCAAGGCTTAGGAAACGGGATGGGCGAGGCTCTGCCGAGCACATCCCGTTTCCGTGCCGCACCAGATACTTTTCCCACTCACGGCACTAACCTACTATTCTATTTATCCCGTCAACAACTACTAATGGCTTTAAAATGACAAAAAAATAGCCCCAGTCACCGCACATATTCATACGCAGTGATTAGGTCGTATTGACAGGATATAAAAAATGTTTCACGGCACCGTGTTTCACGGCACATGCGCACTGTGTTGACGGGATAAAAACAGCTCATAGGAAAGAGATGTTTTACTAAATGACATTTCTATGAGCTGGACATATGCAGTTCATGAGAAACTGTACCTTATGCAATTACAAACCAACATAGGTAGGCTGGTGTCAAATATCATAAGGTTCAATTTCCCATGAGCTGACAATATTTAGTTATTGGGAAAACTATTCCAAACTATGCTGGTGGTATCAATTATCACAAGGTACATTTTCCTATGAGTTGGCATTATCAGTTTATGGGAAAGGGTACCTTATGAAATTATCAGCCAGCGTAGCTAGGCTGGTGTCAATTATCATAAGGTAAATTTTCCTATAAGTTGGCCATACTCAGTTCATGGGAAAATGTTCCTTATGAAATTGCAGACCAACATTATTAGGCTAGTGTCAATTATCGTAAAGTGCCGTTTCCTGTGAGTTAACCATATTCGGCTCCTGGGAAAATGTACCTGATGATATTCCTAACCAGCATAGCTACCTTATGAAATGTTATATCAGCATAGCTAGGCTGGTTTCAATTATCATAAGGTGCAATTTCCTGTAAATATTCAGTTAATGGGAAAAGGTACCTTATGAAATGTCAAATCGGCAAAACTAGGTTGGTGCCAATTATATTAAGGTACATTTTCCTATGAGTTGGCCATGTTCAGCTCATAGGACAGGGTACCTTATACAATTCCAAACCAGCATAGCTAGGCTGATGTCAAATAATATAAGGTACATTTTTCCATGAGCTGACCATATTTAGTTCATGAGGAAATTTACCTTATGGAATTCAGAACCAGCATAGCTAGGCTGATGCCACTTATCAGTAGGTACCTTTTCCTATGAGTTGCCTATATTCAGTTCAGGGGACAAAGAACATTATAAAATTCCAAACCAGCATAGCTATGTCGGTGTCAATTATCATAGGTACATTTTTCTGAACTTTCGAACCAGGATAGGTAGGCTGGTGTCAAATATCATATGGTACCATTTGCTATGAACTGACAATATTCAGTTCATGGGAAAATGTATCTAATTAGCACCTCTCTGAATTGAAAATATGTATAATTTCCGGCGGTGTAGTGTGGTGGTGGCTGGGCCTCAGGGGCCTATTTCATCAACATTGCAAAGTATACTTTACTAGCAAAGTATACTTTGAGGGACTAATCATTTATTTTTCCTGAAATGCATTATTTCATATAGAACTAACAAATGCATGTATTTGATGATTAAAAGTATGCAGAATTATTATACTGAATTTATTACATTATCACAGCCAAATTGGCTGTGATAATGTAAAAAATTCAGTATAATAAAAATTAATAAATTTACCTCAAAGTATACTTTGCTACTAAAGTATACTTTGCAATGTTGATGAAATACGCTACTGGTGTGGACACACTTGGGACACATGTGATTTTGTACCTTCGGACATCTGCGTAATTTCATTAAATACGTTTACAGAATATACAATATTTTTCATAAATATACTATGAAAATGTTGTCAACATTTGACGCCATTTACGGAAAATATTATAAATGTTGTAAACGTATTTCATGAAATTACGCAGATGTCCGAAGGTACAACATCACATGGCGCGTCTCACTTGTAATTATTGTTTACGTCATTTACGGAATATAAGACAAACGGCGATGCGACAAGTGAGGTAATTCCATATCCGGGCCCATATCTTACATCATAAACATACTTACACATTGACCCTATTTTTTGTCAGAGGTTGGTAAGCAATTTGAACACCTCTGTAGACAAAAGAACAGTTTGCATCTATATGCAAACCTGGGCACAAAAAAAGTCGTGCCTCGTTGTGTGTCTATGGTCATTATGTGAATTGATAGCTTGACACAAGGAACACCGGCTACGAAAAGTGGTCTTATGATGGCTAGTGTAGCCCAGATCAGTCTGCGCATCCGCGCAGTTTGATCATTGCATATGTTGGTCGCCATTCGATCAATACCATTTCCTATATTTACAACATGTCACCAATGTAGCAGTTGTTGATGTTTTGCGATCAGCGGAATGAAATACATGTAGAACATAAAACGCTAATTTGGATGGTGAATGATGATAAAGGTACACATATTCGCCTCACAAATGCTGCAAGGTCCTTCTCCGTGCCAGTGACGCATATGTAATCACAAATCGTATCAATGCCGTGGACAGATGAATAAACAAAAATATGAATACAGACGTGCGGCAGAAATGTCTAAACTATAATGTAGAACATTGTTGAAATACTTTAAATAAAAGCTTACCTGGTGAATCTCCCACACGTACATGTAGTCGACAGTATATTTCTGTTTACGTATAGTTTAGCACGTGGAAAGACAATTGTCACCGACAAAACTAGGGACATAAATGAGGGGCGTTAAGTAAGTAACAGAAAAGTGTTATAAACCTACTCCCACTCGTGAAGTGGCATATTTCATCAGGCCTCAAAAACAGTGCTATATATATACAGAGAGAGAGAGGATCTTACTTGCGTGATGATTTACTATGATCATGATGATATTTATTAACGAGTTTACTGATGTCATAAGAGGCTTTGCTCAGTTTCTTTATAAATAAGTCAAGGAGCTTTAATAAATACATTTAATTATAATATTACGTCAACATTAATGTTAGATTTGCTTTATTGCAGGAGTACATCATCATACTAAGCATATACTGGGCCCGGTTGTTCAAAACACCAATTAGCTTAACGGACTGTTAAATCCTTAACGGACAGTTAAATCCTTAACTAAATGGTTAAAATCTCTGTTTTTAACATAGATTTTAACCATTCAGTTAAGGATTTAACAGTCCGTTAAGCTAACGGATGTTTTGAACAAACGGGCCCTGGTCACCTAATGTGTTTAATGTGAAGATAGCTGTATCGCATTTTTTGGCTCGAGAATATTGTTCACTTGATCCTAATTTATACAATAATAGGGCATAATATGTTAATACGCTTCTTACGAAAGTCAAGTGTATGCATTATAATAAGAAAATGCATGTACACGTGGACTGGCATGCAACTATGATATACAATGTATTCTGCATTTTGACTGGGAATAGTTTTATTGTCGTACAAAATGGCACGTTTCATTGTTGAATGACAGCTGTATCAATCATTTAAGTTCAATCACTTAAGTTGGTTTATTACTGAAACTGCATGTGAAAATACTGTGGCTAAACTTATGGCGGATTAATACTGTTCCACACATATACTATGTTGATATTTATAGACACATGTGGAATTTAACTAATTAAAGCAGTACCATCGACTGTCAAAAAAACTAGCGTTCGCAACGCTATTTATGATTTGGTATAATAAACTTCTTTTACCAAATACTGATTCTTTTCAAGACGACTTATAGGCACGATTTTGTTAAGACAGTCCATGTAAATATACCATTAAATTATTGTTTCCGAAATTAAACATGTTTCATCACTGTATGCACGTGCACATACCTAAGACCACGTGTCTTTAAATTTGATTGTTGTTTTAATTATGCTAATAGTTTTCATTCATTAAATTAATGTCATTTAATTTTATTGGGATCATGTATGTGTTGGGAAATTAATTATTGAACACCCCTCGTAAATGACTTTTATAACTGACCACCCAATAATTGATATATGCATTCATATGCTGCACCTGCATGTACATTTATACGGACTGCACCAGGCGATGAGAGGCCCTTCAATTACAAACATATTCTATATGGCCGGGTGCTGATCACTTCGTCGATGTTTTAACAGGGAACTGCTGAACATAAACGTGGTGGGTTATATATACACGTCTAAACCGGACACCCTGTGGACCCCATTGCGTTTCATTTATATTGCATTGATTGTAGTTTGTTCATGGTTGAAAATGAGAACAAATCTGCATGGACTGTTTAATTATCCCCTTGCCGATATACAAGAGGGGATATAGCGTTAGTCCATGTACGTGCGTACGTACATACATGCGTACGTACGTTAGTAACACCTTTCATTTTTCAAAAGCTCATGAACTGCTTCACCGATTTTGATAATATTTGGCCACAATCTGATGGTACTTTTTTGGGCATGCTACCCACATCCGACCGCCCAAGGTCAAGCTCACTGAGGACTTATGTTTACCTTGTTTGTAATAAGGCAAATGTGTAAGGCAATACTGTTGATGTCCTTATTTCATTATCAAGGCTGCCAGTACGACCGCCCAAGGTCAAGGTCATCGAGGACTTGTGTTTTTTTATTATTATCAAGGCAGACAGCGAGGGCATAAGCTTCGTTTAACGATGCCATTTCTTGTCATAGTGGTACCTATCTAAGCTGGACACTCTGCGGACCTCCCAGTGTGACCATTTTAGAGAGATTCCACTGTACTGCTTACTTATTTGTTATCGGGAAACGAGCTTTGTATTGACCCAATACATACTGACTGATAACATAGTACCGTATACGGTATAAGGAATCGACCTGATACGAATATCCGGGTTACAACGAATTGAAAAATGGCGTTCTATTGGACGAACGACGTCACATGGCATGACCGAACGACGTCAGACTAATCACGTAACGTAACCAAGTCCGCGTTCTTGTCAACGAAAACTGTTTTAAATTTGATCAATGGCTAGCATAAAGCGTTACCGTCTAGTGTGTTTCGATATCAAGATAATTTGGCTCGGCTCGGAAACGACCTAGCCTTGCCTGATAAACTGGATATCAAACTACACTAGCCAGGTATTCTCTGTGAATTAGTATGATTTGTGCAAGCATGTTTCAATGCATATTATACAGCATATTGAGTGCCTGCTTCGTATACGTATACGTTAGACATCAAACACAAATAATAATGAGAAATGTGTCAATGAGACACGTATAATCCCATTGGCAGCATGCGTACATGGATGTTATTGATCGGCTGTCATAACTGTATTAACAGTTCCTTTAATGTCATTTTCAAAATTTCCACTGAATACTAGCCAACGGTAGTCAGTAAGTCAGTTACTGCCCTAATCGATGTGTTCATGTGTTTAAACAACCTAGCTACATGTGCCTAAGAAACACCTAGCCGCTGCTTCGCGGCTAGGTGTTCCATGGGCACATGTTGGTTGTTCAAACACATGAACACCTCGATTAGGGCAGTAACTATTACATACGTTATGTTCAACATGCCTTTACTACCAACTGAGACCGAGCATATGCATGCCGCCTCATCTCTTGGTCATCCTGAGGAGAGATCGGTTGAACCACGGTAAAGACTTCCTAAATGTACTGATCTTTGATGGAATGTGGTTGTCCATACCAGTTGATATGGCAATTTGGAAAGTGTTCCAAACGTTGTTGGCAGGTATGGAATTATCAAAACTTATGATCGAATTAGAAAGCTTCCATTTGAATCTTAGTCCAATCTGCCTTTGAGAAATATGTATTTCTCGGTTTCTGTCTGATCACATGGGGTATACTATTTATATCAGTGATTATCATGGCATAATCGCTGATCCCAGGTACTGATGTGGATGTTTTCACTGGAGAAGGGTTGTTTGTAAATAGGTCTAATATATTGTCTAACCGTGTTGCTCGTGGATTTGGGTAAGTCCGTGATCGATTGACATATTTAGTATAGAGCGTATTGAACATCTCTTTCTGTTGCGCCTTTTTTTTGCGGTGTTGGATGGCCAGTCAATGTATGTAGCCCATTTCACCAAAATTGCAAAGTATACTTATCTTGCTAAATACAAATTTTAAATTTAAGGATACATTTATTAGTTCTTATTATACTGAATTTATTACATTATCACAACCATTTTGGCTGTGATAATTTAATACATTCAGTATAATAATTCTGCATACGTTTCATCATCAACTATAGGCATTCGTTAGTTCTATATGAATACTAATGCATTTCGGGAAATATAAATGATTAATTCCTCAAAGTATACATAGCTAGATAAGTATACTTAGCAAGTTTGGTGACATCTGCTACTGGACAGTTGAAATCTCCAGCTAGAATAATGGCTTTGTCTTTGTATTGCTTCTGAGTATATGATGGCTGCCAGTAACAACTGATATAACAGCACAACACATGCATTCACACGTTTTCAGTTAAAATCCCCGTGTATATACCAATGTAAATATGCATAGCAGTTCAAAGTTATGTGCACATAGTAGCCATTTCTTAGCGATTTTAAAAATGAATGTATACTTTTAAATAACAGCATACCCAGGGTGTGGGATCACGTGTTTCCGAACAGCGTGACTTCTTATATTTTAGATGTATTTAATAGCTTTCAAATGGAATGACATTTTTTTATGAAATATACCGCAGCAAATGCGGTACATGTTATCTTTTATTGTATCTATTCGGCTTTAATCTTATAATTCTGTCGTTTTTGACGAATAATCGGTTACCGTAAATGTAAATAAAAACTAGAGCACGTGAAAATAAGAAATAAACGGTACTCGATTCTTTGTGAAAGTTATAAGTTATTGTAAATAACTTTCAGAGCACCCATAAAACACATATGCCATCGTATTGGGCGCTACATATCATCAAATCCGTCTGTTAATTACGAAGATTTTAAAGTAAATATACTGTAAAAATGACGTCACAGAATACGTCATGTCGGAAAATCACACCATGATACCAAAGTCTTTAATGCGATGCCATGTAAAATAAGCGTGGGAATGACAACTACAACAACAACATTAAATGTCTTAGGTTTCATTCCAGTAAATTGAGTGTGGTCCTTAGTAGTACATAGGCCTAATAAAGAAATAGTGCGACACATTTTGCTTGCTTTGGACTAACCGTTTGTGATTACTGGTGAATTTTGGATTGGAATTATTAGAAGTACATATACATTTACTCCTGCAATTAAAATATTGAGAGAATGTTTATCTTACTGCCTGCCACATATTCATACGTCACATGACCCTATACTTCGTTGATCCATTCTTGTGCGTCTGCTTGCTTAATCAAGCATGCATTTCGAGTCATGGGAATCTCTTACGTGATAGTTAACACCTTTTTTTTCTCCTCATATTTGACTGTCCACAAGCGAACTCATTATGAAAATGCTAGTCTGACAGAAAGTATATTCCATTCAAAATGTACAGTAGGTGGACTTGCTCTAAAATATGTTGCTCAGTACATACTTTACCAATTTGAATCAAATATCATGAATATAAAATGTTTGAAAGAAAGTAGATTTATGCAGAGTGTAAATGGTTTTGTTGCTGATTTTCACAAGCAGTTCGTTAAATACATGTTTTTAAATATGGTGTAATTATTAGATATAACTTTTTGAGTGACGTCACCATTGAAGTAAATTTGAAGAGTATTTCTAAAAAAAATCCCGTATGTTCAACTGCATGCATCTTGTAAACTACTTTGAATATTGAACACACATACCAATCAAATTCTGCGCAAATCAACTGGCTGCTCAATGCATTTTATTTCATTAACATCTCTACAGTATATTTGAAGTAACATGCTCACAACCACAGTTACAAATACATGTAAGTCTATGGTATTTCAATGGGTGCGAAATTACTTAGTAACTGTCCAACATCTGTATTTTAAATGAATTCAGGTGACACAGGTTTAAGTTAAATTATATAGCGGCAATCAATGGTGGAATGTAACCTCTTATCAAACCGGAAACCAAATATTTACAACCTCATCATGGCCGCCGTAGAAGTAACACCGAGAGGTTTTTCTTTCGAAAATTATTCCAGGTTTGTATTGTTGTGTATTTTCACTAATTTGTCATGTAGGGTTAAGTCACATTGTATGCTACATGTAGTGGCATACGTCAATCTGTATTGTTTTCACAGTTATTTACAATGTCAATCTATTTGTATTTTCAGCAATAATTTCTACCGGTAACCGACATGTATCAGTAAACGTCAATTATATTTTCAGGAACAAACACATAGAAAAAGCTGGATTCAAAGCACCAACTGCCTACAAAACTGGGACCACTATAGCTGGTATTACTTTCAAGGTATAATTAATTTTGTAATTAATTTTATTTTCAATCTGGAGAATCTACCCAATGTTCAATTTCTTACCTGGAGGCTGGAGCTAGTTCTGAGTACATAACTCTAATTACATTTCATTATACTGCATTACATAAGAGTTATGACAGAGTAGTCTTTCCTCATGTGCGTTTGAAGCGTTCTTGTTTACTTTCTACTTCATGGAGAGTGACCTAAGAATGTTGCTAATACGCACTTTATTATGTAAGTTTATGGTTTCAGTTGGTGGCCATATTGTAGAATTGCCTCTCAATAACAATATAGCGAAGTATGAACATCAACACTCTGCAAGATTTTTCTATATTTTAGTGTGCTAAGTGTAAATGTAGAAATAAAATAGAGAAAAAACCTGCAGGG
Organism: Conchocele bisecta; assembly: GCA_029237695.1. NCBI lineage: Eukaryota > Metazoa > Mollusca > Bivalvia > Lucinida > Thyasiridae > Conchocele > Conchocele bisecta. Next base: position 49,566,404 of record CM055271.1, on the reverse strand, counting down.
TGTTGACGTTCATACTTTGCTATATTCTGGAAGTCGGACTTCGTCTATTTCACGCACCTGCAGGTTATATATTTCGTCTGCTGTGAAAGACCGGTCTTAAGAAGTGGCTTAAATCAGATTCATCACACAGGTGCTTGAACTATTTAACACAGAAACTTAATGAATTTTGATTATTTATTGTGGGGAAACTGATTACAGATTTGCTTTACTGCGAAGACTGGTCTCCCGCGAAGACTGGTCTTCCCACTCTAGTCTAAGTATTCTATTCAGTAACACCTTTCATTTTTCAATAACTAATCGAATCACTGATTTTGATAATATTTGCCCACAATGTGTGTCCACTGTCTAGGGATGGTGCTTTGTTTTTTATATGACCCACGTCCAGTCACCCAAGGCGTTTTACCGCCTATGGTCACTGAGGCCTTGTGTTTTGTGTTCCATTGCAGGATGGAGTTATACTGGGAGCGGACACGCGAGCCACGGAGGACACCATAGTCGCAGACAAGAATTGCAGCAAAATCCACTACCTCGCTGATAACATGTAGTGAGTAATGTAACATAAATGGATTTCACCCTGGTGCATTTGAAACCTTAATGCTCCGGTAAATGTCTTACATTTTCTGTTTCCTTGCACAGATCTTCTTGATATTTCACACACACACATTGCTTTAATGGTCCTCTACCGCCCTGTGATAAATCCACGATCGTCCCGCTAAGTCCAGGGTCAAGGCCACATTCTTGGTGCGTTCGAAACTCGGGTAAGTGTATAATGTCTGTTTCCTTTCATGCATCTGCTTGATATTTCACCCATTGCTCTGATGGTCTGTTTTCATGCTGTGACAAATCCATGCTTCTCTGGTCCTCTGTGTTTTCAAATGTGCCTCATTTTCTCTTGAGGAATGGACTGTAGCATAGGGATTAACACACCAGTAGCCTATTTCATCAACATTGCCAAGTATACTTTACTAGCAAAGTATACTTTGAGGGAGTAATCATTTATTTTTACTGAAATGCATTATTTCAAATAGAACTAACAAATGCATGTATTTCATGATTAAAAGTATGCAGAATTATTATACTGAATTTATTACATTATCACAGCCAAATTGGCTGTGATAATGTAATAAATTCAGTATAATAAAAATTAATAAATTTATCATAAAATTGAAAATTTCTCCCTCAAAGTATATTTTGCTACTAAAGTATACTTTGCAATGTTGATGAAATAGGCTACAGATCTCCAATCCCGTCTCTATATGACCTTAGCTGTTGCTGGGACTTTAAACCCGTTCACTTTCGGGGGCATTCGTGGGCCGACAGGCCACATTTCTAGTTCAACATATAATTTTCATTTTATTCGGTAAAAACATGGTCTGGCAGCACTTAAAGGTACATGCCCACGCAGTAGGCACAACATGTTCTTTATATCGGACATCATCTGTCAAGAGTCATTTGCTAGCAAAATAAACATTCATTCACAATTAGCCCACGCATTGATTGGCATTTTTTTATACAATTTATATCCGACTTAAAATTTCCAGGGGCGATAACTGTGTTTCCTTAAAATGTTAACGGACATTACTATTTATTCTCTATATTTATTTTTTGATGTGCAATGATCATACTTTAAAATCTGTCTATAATATTATTTGTTCAGATGACGCATTTAATTAATATAAATAACTAAAAAATACCATGCCTCATTTGCATATGGAAATAACCTGATACCACCGCGCGTCACTATCAGTAAAATAAATATTACTAAATGATTATATCTGTACAGCGGGCACTTGTAATTTTTAGAACTGGTGGAATAGTGACACAATTATACTTATTTAATTCCTATAAAGAACAGTTTGTGCCTACTGGGTGGGAATGTACCTTTAAGAATCATTCTTCAATGCTGGTAAACCCTGTTTTTATTGAGAACAATGAAAAATATTAAACAAAATATGACATTTTTTGTCTCCTTTATTCTAATTATTAGAGACACTTCGGATATCTGTGTAATTTCATTAAATACGAATAGAAAATGTACACTATTTTTCATAAATAATGTTAAAAGTTGACAAAATCCTGCAATGGAACACAAAACACAAGGCCTCAATAATTCCGCATGTACTCTGAACATTTTGTCAATTTTAACTTCTAACACCATTTACGGAAAATATTGTAAATTTTGTAAACTTATTTGATGAAATTACGGAGATGTCTGAAGGTACAAAATCACATGGCGTGTCTCATTTGCCATGTTAGGCCACTGACAGTTGTCACTTTCAATCGTGGTCATAATAACATTAATAGCCATTTATCTGTTATCCAATTATCTATGCCTTGGAGAAAACCTGGCCTTCGTGGTGTTGCCTCGTCTGTTGTTATTGAGAAAAATACGAAAGTTAAAACAAAAATGAAACAACAGATGTCATTTTTTTGTTTAGCTTCATTCTAATTATTAAACCCGACTGAATTACTGCCGACAGCTGCTGTGGAGCGGGCACGGCAGCGGATACCGAGATGACGACACAGATGATCTCGTCCCAACTGCAGCTGCATAAACTGAACACCGACCGCACGCCCCGCGTCGCCACCGCCAATCGACTCCTCAAACAGATGCTGTTCCGGTAGGTAGGGGGCAAGTTTGCTGCCAGATTTCTTGATAATCTGAGTATTTGTTTAACCATTTCACCTCTAATTACCTGCAATGGATTTTGATATGTTAATTTTGCAGCCAATTCCAGTCGTCACAAAAGGATTTTCAGACTAGTCCATTTATGAAAAGGGGGTGTTTTTGTTCTTAAAAATATGAAAATTACTTGCAAAAAGTGCAGATCCTGATGAGACGGCTCATGACGAGCCGTCTCATCTGGATCTACACTATTTGACAATACCACTATACAGAGGTGGCTCGTCACTAGCTGGCTCATCTGAATCTTCACTTTTTGCTAATACCACTATACAGACCTGTGGTGTTGAAAGTGTTAAATACCGCTACCCCATTAAATACAAGCAGAAACCCAGTTTATTGTTTGCCCTAGTTTCTCGACCAATGAAAGCACAGCATTTTCTCTCAGTTAATTACATATTGCAAGGCTTCCTTTAATATCTATTAAATAACTCATTAAATGTTGCAATAAGTGCTAAGTAGAATTTAGAATCGTCTGCAAATTTCAATTGATGGATTTACATTTATTGAGCATAGGCTGCATATGCAGCCTATGCTCATTAAATGTAAATCCAACAATTATTTACAAGAAAACATTGTTAATGTGAAATGTACAGACTATCATAATTTTGCACTTACAAACATTTTAGTCGTAGGAAGTTTAGTGAAACGGCCCCCAGGAGGGATAACTCTTGGAAAAAGAAATCAGTATACCCCTCAGCCCTCAGATACTAAAACCTGAAAAGAAAAATGAACAAGAGCGTCGAAGGTCACGGTATTGGGGCATTTCAAGGCATAGCCAGTCAACAAGGGGAGACAACTTAGAACTAGAGTTATTGCGTGGACAACGATACAGAGTGCAAAATTAAAAATGGCCGCAGAGGGAAGACAAGTCATTGGAAATTTTTGAAAATGAATAGGCTTCTTCGTCTTGTTGTGTTGAACATGTATACAAGAGTTATCCCCCCTGTATACTGGCTACACCTCGAAGGGTGCATATATTGTTAGACCTTCGGCACTCTTGTTTAAAATACCCAATTTAAAATTGATTTCAATGGTGTGCAAAAGAGTGCCCCTTGACAAATTCTTTATCTGAAACTCTGTAGTTCTCACTCTTTACAATTAGTTGACCTGGGGCCCGTTTCACTAAGCTTTGACTAAAATGTTCGTAAGTGCAAATTTAGGATCGTCTGGAAATTTCAATTGATGGATTTACATTTATTGAGCATAGGCTGCATATGCAGCCTATGCTCAATAAATGTAAATCCATTAATTGTTTACAAGAAAACGTTGTTAATGTAACATTTACAGACTATCATAAGTTTGCACTTACGAACATTTTAGACGTACAAAGTTTAGTGAAACGGGCCCCCTTGTGTTTTGTAGGTACCATGGTTACGTGAGTGCAGCCCTGGTTCTGGGAGGGGTAGATGTGACAGGCCCCCACCTATACTCCATACACCCGCACGGCTCCACAGACAAACTGCCATACGTCACCATGGGTACGTACTCCATATTCAAATGTTGTGTTGGCCCTAAGTGATACTCTTTTGTGTAGGTGGACCGTTCAAATGTTGTCTTGTATGTTTTTATGCAAGGAACCGCTCGTGTTGCCCAAATTGTGCCATTCCATTCATATCCATGGCATCCAGTATCTTGACCATTACAACGCTGAAATTTGTGGGCCCCCGCCGTTTATCGGCGATGCCCTATAGTATTTGCCCTGTCTGTTTCGTACGTCTGTTTATTTTTTGAAAGTTTTTGTAAGTTGTTTTTTTCAAATCACCTATAGTTTCTGTTTGCCCTGACAGCTAATATCTTCATATTGCACACATGCGTTACTTAGTAACGACTAACGATACATGCTTCCACATTATAGAGAACACTAGGTTAGTGCCGTGAATGGGAAAAATATCTGGCAAGGCTCAAGAATTTCTTTATTTCTCATCAGAAGTATATGTTGTGACCACTCATTTGAACCGTCTCGCTGAGACGGTTCAAATGAGTGGTTACAACATATATTTTGGTTCAGAAATAAGGAAAATAGATAGAGAATAGTAGGTTAGTGCCGTGAATGGGAAAAAATATCTGGCAAGGCTCAGGAAACGGGATCCTGTTTCCGTGCCGTGCCAGATATTTGTTCCCATTCACGGCACTAACCTACTATTCTATTTATCCCGTCAACACCTACTAATGGCTGTAAAATGCAAAAATAGTATTGACTGGATATCAAAAATGTTTCACGGCACCGTGTTTCACGGCACATACGCACTGTGTTCACGGGATAAAATACAATTACCTTCGCTAGTGATTGTACGTCTGCCTGTCTGTCTGTTTATCTTTTTGAACTATTTGTAACAGTTTCTCAAAAGTGTGTTGACAGACCACATTTCTAGTTTATGTTTGCTGTTCATTTTTCATTTTTCTCAATAAAACATGTTTTAATGCATGATAATTGTCTCGTTTGGAGATGATGCTTATATGCTACTAACATGTTTTATGTCAAGAAGTAGGTTAAATGTTTGTTTCACACAGTTTAACCCTTATAATGTCGAGGTTCATGATCAAGTGGTTAGAACAACAACAACAATGGCTGAAAGTGTTCACAGTTGAAAGCGTGCCCACTCCAATGTAAGTATTATTTGATAGTTTCCTTAATATGCAACGGATTTTGATGAAATATGGCGCAGCAAACGCGTCTTCATGAGCTGCGTTTGATGGTCTCGGGACTTCGGCACATAGTTATGTCGTTTTTGCGAAGAATCAATTTTGTGTCAGTATTACAGTAAACACGGAAATCAATTCTTCTCAAGAACAACAGAAGTTTGGGCCAAAGTACCGAAACCACCAAATGCAGCTTAACAAGACGTGTTTCATTCGCCAAATTTCATCAAAATCCGTTATATAATGTTAATAAGGACAATATAAAAGAATAAGTACCTTGAATCGGATGAAGTTTCAGTAGTGTTGTTGTAACAACGTGATCATGCAAATGAAATGTGGGAAATAACAGTTGTCATTTGCTGTTATATTTTGTGTTCTTTTTCAATAAAAAACATGGTTTGACAGCGCTTTAGAATCATTTCCATTGACACCACTTTAGAATCATTTCCATTGAAAATGGTTCTCAAGTGCTGTCAAATCATGTTTCTGATGAAGAAAATGAAAATAAATTGCAAACATCAACATTTATTCACCATTGTAAGCAAGGCCCTTAGGATTAAGTGCCATTTACCATTGGTGGATTACTTTGACTGGAAATAGAGAATACCAGCTAGTGTCTTTTGATATCAAGTTTATCAGGCAAGGCTAGGAAACGTGTAGGAATTCCGAGGCTTGCCGAGGAATTCCTACCGTTTACGAGCCGAGCCTGATAAACTTGATATCAAAAGACAGAAGCCTGGTATTCTATTTATCAGGTAATATTTTATGCTCGAAAATGACCACATATGACGTCGTTATCTATGGACAGAACACGGACTTGTTTACGTTGCGTAATTACACTGACGTCATTCGGTAACATCACATGACGTCATCCGGCCAATGGAACCTTAGTTTTCACTTCGTTGTAACCCGGACGTTTGTATCAGGTTAATGCCTGATACAAAAATATGTTATCAGTCGGTACGTATTCGGTCAATACAGGGCATGTTTTCCTGATAAAAGGAAATATCACAGTTCCCATTACTCTGGACCTCTCTTACAACAGTCCACATGTGTTTTCTTTCAGGTTCAGGGTCGCTAGCTGCCATGGCAACATTTGAGGACAGATTTAAGCCAGAAATGGAAGTGAGTTTTAACAATATAAATTGTCTCATATTGCGACGTACGTTTCAAAGCATGTGACACGCGACAGTTCTAAAGCATGGTTAGAATGTATGTTTTATGAACATATATGTGGTTGTGACTAGAAAAATGGGGCGTATGGGTTTTGCGACCAGTGTAGATCCAGATCAGCCTGTGCATCCGCACAGTCTGATCAGGATCTGCACTGTTCGCCATTCCATCATTGAAACACCTGTCCTGCTTCTAAGAAGCAATTTAGATAATTATCAGGCTACAAAAGTAGGAGCTGCACTGGTAACAAATGTCATATTTCTCTATCGGATTTACTTTTTGCCTTGGTGGGGCTCTTGTCTGAATATGTAATGCAGCACAGCTTTTTTGTGTTGTGTCGTTAGATATGCCGTAAAATATATGCTGGATTTTATTGTATTGAGGTACATATATTCGCCACTTT
>CM055271.1:49312281-49559002 GCA_029237695.1 Conchocele bisecta | reverse complement strand
AAAGTGGCGAATATATGTACCTCAATACAATAAAATCCAGCATATATTTTACGGCATATCTAACGACACAACACAAAAAAGCTGTGCTGCATTACATATTCAGACAAGAGCCCCACCAAGGCAAAAAGTAAATCCGATAGAGAAATATGACATTTGTTACCAGTGCAGCTCCTACTTTTGTAGCCTGATAATTATCTAAATTGCTTCTTAGAAGCAGGACAGGTGTTTCAATGATGGAATGGCGAACAGTGCAGATCCTGATCAGACTGTGCGGATGCACAGGCTGATCTGGATCTACACTGGTCGCAAAACCCATACGCCCCATTTTTCTAGTCACAACCACATATATGTTCATAAAACATACATTCTAACCATGCTTTAGAACTGTCGCGTGTCACATGCTTTGAAACATACGTCGCAATATAAGACAATTTATATTGTTAAAACTCACTTCCATTTCTGGCTTAAATCTGTCCTCAAATGTTGCCATGGCAGCTAGCGACCCTGAACCTGAAAGAAAACACATGTGGACTGTTGTAAGAGAGGTCCAGAGTAATGGGAACTGTGATATTTCCTTTTATCAGGAAAACATGCCCTGTATTGACCGAATACGTACCGACTGATAACATATTGTTGTATCAGGGTTACAACGAAGTTACGTCCGGGTTACGTCCGGGTTACAACGAAGTGAAAACTAAGGTTCCATTGGCCGGATGACGTCATGTGATGTTACCGAATGACGTCAGTGTAATTACGCAACGTAAACAAGTCTGTGTTCTGTCCATAGATAACGACGTCATATGTGGTCATTTTCGAGCATAAAATGTTACCTGATAAATAGAATACCAGGCTTCTGTCTTTTGATATCAAGTTTATCAGGCTCGGCTCGTAAACGGTAGGAATATTCCTCGGCAAGCCTCGGAATTCCTACACGTTTCCTAGCCTTGCCTGATAAACTTGATATCAAAAGACACTAGCTGGTATTCTCTATTTCCAGTCAAAGTAATCCACCAATGGTAAATGGCACTTAATCCTAAGGGCCTTGCTTACAAGTACAATGGTGAATAAATGTTGATGTTTGCAATTTATTTTCATTTTCTTCATCAGAAACATGATTTGACAGCACTTTAGAACCATTTTCAATGGAAATGATTCTAAAGTGGTGTCAATGGAAATGATTCTAAAGCGCTGTCAAACCATGTTTTTTATTGAAAAAGAACACAAAATATAACACAACAGCAAATGACAACTGTTATTTCCCACATTTCATTTGCATGATCACGTTGTTACAACAACACTACTGAAACTTCATTAAGCCCTCCGATTCAAGGTACTTATTCTTTTATATTGTCCTTATTAACATTATATAACGGATTTTGATGAAATTTGGCGAATCAAACACGTCTTGTTAAGCTGCATTTGGTGGTCTCGGTACTTTGGCCCAAACTTCTGTTGTTCTTGAGAAGAATCGATTTCCGTGTTTACTGTAATACTGACACGAAATTGATTCTTCGAAAAAACAAAAACGACATAACTATGTGCCGAAGTCCCTAGACCATCAAACGCAGCTCATGAAGACCGCGTTTGCTGCGCCATATTTCATCAAAATCCGTTGCATATTAAGGAAACTATCAAATAATACTTACATTGGAGTGGGCACGCTTTCAACTGTGAACACTTTCAGCCATTGTTGTTGTTGTTCTAACCACTTGATCATGAACCTCGACATTATAAGGGTTAAACTGTGTGAAACAAACATTTAACCTACTTCTTGACATAAAACATGTTAGTAGCATATAAGCATCATCTCCAAACGAGACAATTATCATGCATTAAAACATGTTTTATTGAGAAAAATGAAAAATGAACAGCAAACATAAACTAGAAATGTGGTCTGTCAACACACTTTTGAGAAACTGTTACAAATAGTTCAAAAAGATAAACAGACAGACAGGCAGACGTACAATCACTAGCGAAGGTAATTGTATTTTATCCCGTGAACACATTGCGTATGTGCCGTGAAACACGGTGCCGTGAAACATTTTTGATATCCAGTCAAATACTATTTTTGCATTTTACAGCCATTAGTATGTGTTGACGGATAAATAGAATAGTAGGTTAGTGCCGTGAATGGAACAAATATCGCACGGCACGGAAACAGGATCCCGTTTTCCTGAGCCTTGCCAGATATTTTATTCCCATTCACGGCACTAACCTACTATTCTCTATCTATTTTCCTTATTTCTGAACCAAAATATATGTTATAACCACTCATTTGAACCGTCTCAGCGAGACGGTTCAAATGAGTGGTCACAACATATACTTCTGATGAGAAATAAAGAAATTCTTGAGCCTTGCCAGATATTTTTTCCCATTCACGGCACTAACCTAGTGTTCTCTATAATGTGGAAGCATGTATCGTTAGTCGTTACTAAGTAACGCATGTGTGCAATATGAAGATATTAGCTGTCAGGGCAAACAGAAACTATAGGTGATTTGAAAAAAACAACTTACAAAAACTTTCAAAAAATAAACAGACGTACGAAACAGACAGGGCAAATACTATAGGGCATCGCCGATAAACGGCGGGGGCCCACAAATTTCAGCGTTGTAATGGTCAAGATACTGGATGCCATGGATATGAATGGAATGGCACAATTTGGGCAACACGAGCGGTTCCTTGCATAAAAACATACAAGACAACATTTGAACGGTCCACCTACACAAAAGAGTATCACTTAGGGCCAACACAACATTTGAATATGGAGTACGTACCCATGGTGACGTATGGCAGTTTGTCTGTGGAGCCGTGCGGGTGTATGGAGTATAGGTGGGGGCCTGTCACATCTACCCCTCCCAGAACCAGGGCTGCACTCACGTAACCATGGTACCTACAAAACACAAGGGGGCCCGTTTCACTAAACTTCGTACGTCTAAAATGTTCGTAAGTGCAAACTTATGATAGTCTGTAAATAAATGTAAATCCATCAATTGAAATTTCCAGACGATCCTAAATTTGCACTTACAAACATTTTAGTCAAAGCTTAGTGAAACGGGCCCCAGGTCAACTAATTGTAAAGAGTGAGAAGTACAGAGTTTCAGATAAAGAATTTGTCAAGGGGCACTCTTTTGCACACCATTGAAATCAATTTTAAATTGGGTATTTTAAACAAGAGTGCCGAAGGTCTAACAATATATGCACCCTTCGAGGTGTAGCCAGTATACAGGGGGGATAACTCTTGTATACATGTTCAACACAACAAGACGAAGAAGCCTATTCATTTTCAAAAATTTCCAATGACTTGTCTTCCCTCTGCGGCCATTTTTAATTTTGCACTCTGTATCGTTGTCCACGCAATAACTCTAGTTCTAAGTTGTCTCCCCTTGTTGACTGGCTATGCCTTGAAATGCCCCAATACCGCGACCTTCGACGCTCTTGTTCAATTTTCTTTTTAGGTTTTAGTATCTGAGGGCTGAGGGGTATACTGATTTCTTTTTCCAAGAGTTATCCCTCCTGGGGGCCGTTTCACTAAACTTCCTACAACTAAAATGTTTGTAAGTGCAAAATTATGATAGTCTGTACATTTCACATTAACAATGTTTTCTTGTAAATAATTGTTGGATTTACATTTAATGAGCATAGGCTGCATATGCAGCCTCCTATGCTCAATAAATGTAAATCCATCAATTGAAATTTGCAGACGATTCTAAATTCTACTTAGCACTTATTGCAACATTTAATGAGTTATTTAATAGATATTAAAGAAAGCCTTGCAATATGTAATTAACTGAGAGAAAATGCTGTGCTTTCATTGGTCGAGAAACTAGGGCAAACAATAAACTGGGTTTCTGCTTGTATTTAATGGGGTAGCGGTATTTAACACTTTCAACACCACAGGTCTGTATAGTGGTATTAGCAAAAAGTGAAGATTCAGATGAGCCAGCTAGTGACGAGCCACCTCTGTATAGTGGTATTGTCAAATAGTGTAGATCCAGATGAGACGGCTCGTCACGAGCCGTCTCATCAGGATCTGCACTTTTTGCAAGTAATTTTCATATTTTTAAGAACAAAAACACCCCTTTTTCATAAATGGACTAGTCTGAAAATCATTTTGTGACGACTGGAATTGGCTGCAAAATTAACATATCAAAATCCATTGCAGGTAATTAGAGGTGAAATGGTTAAACAAATACTCAGATTATCAAGAAATCTGGCAGCAAACTTGCCCCTACCTACCGGAACAGCATCTGTTTAGAGGAGTCGATTGGCGGTGGCGACGCGGGGCGTGCGGTCGGTGTTCAGTTTATGCAGCTGCAGTTGGGACGAGATCATCTGTGTCGTCATCTCGGTATCCGCTGCCGTGCCAGCTCCACAGCAGCTGTCGGCAGTAATTCAGTCGGGTTTAATAATTAGAATGAAGCTAAACAAAAAAATGTCATCTGTTGATTCTGAAACAACAGATGACATTTTTGTTTTAACTTTCGTATTTTTCTCAATAACAACAGACGAGGCAACACCACGAAGGCCAGGTTTTCTTCAAGGCATAGATAATTGGATAACAGATAAATGGCTATTAATGTTATTATGACCACGATTGAAAGTGACAACTGTCAGTGGCCTAACATGGCAAATGAGACACGCCATGTGATTTTGTACCTTTAGACATCTCCGTAATTTCATCAAATAAGTTTACAAAATTTACAATATTCTCCGTAAATGGTGTTAGAAGTTAAAATTGACAAAATTTTCAGAGTACATGCGGAATTATTGAGGCCTTGTGTTTTGTGTTCCATTGCAGGATTTTGTCAACTTTTAACATTATTTATGAAAAATAGTGTACATTTTGTATTCGTATTTAATGAAATTACACAGATATCCGAAGTGTCTCTAATAATTAGAATAAAGGAGACAAAAAATGTCATATTTTGTTTAATATTTTTCATTGTTCTCAATAAAAACAGGGTTTACCAGCATTGAAGAATGATTCTTAAAGGTACATTCCCACCCAGTAGGCACAAACTGTTCTTTATAGGAATTAAATAAGTATAATTGTGTCACTATTCCACCAGTTCTAAAAATTACAAGTGCCCGCTGTACAGATATAATCATTTAGTAATATTTATTTTACTGATAGTGACGCGCGGTGGTATCAGGTTATTTCCATATGCAAATGAGGCATGGTATTTTTTAGTTATTTTTGTTAATTAAATGCGTCATCTGAACAAATAATATTATAGACAGATTTTCAAGTATGATCATTTCACATCAAAAAATAAATATAGAGAATAAATAGTAATGTCCGTTAACATTTTAAGGAAACACAGTTATCGCCCCTGGAAATTTTAAGTCGGATATAAATTGTATAAAAAATGCCAATCAATGCGTGGGTTAATTGTGAATGAATGTTTATTTTGCTAGCAAATGACTCTTGACAGATGATGTCTCCGATATAAAGAACATGTTGTGCCTACTGCGTGGGCATGTACCTTTAAGTGCTGCCAGACCATGTTTTTACTGAATAAAATGAAAATTATATTTTGAACTAGAAATGTGGCCTGTCGGCCCACGAATGCCCCCGAAAGTGAACGGGTTTAAAGTCCCAGCAACAGCTAAGGTCATATAGAGACGGGACCACAGTTTAAAGTCTCAATCGACAGACCAGTGGGAGGGAAATACTATGATGTGTTTTTGATGCCTAAGGGGAGGTTTGAACCCACAACCTCCGGATTGGAGATCTGTAGCCTATTTCATCAACATTGCAAAGTATACTTTAGTAGCAAAATATACTTTGAGAGAGAAATTTTCAATATTATGATAAATTTATTAATTTTTATTATACTGAATTTATTACATTATCACAGCCAATTTGGCTGTGATAATGTAATAAATTCAGTATAATAATTCTACATATTTTTAATCAAGAAATATATGCATTTGTTAGTTCTATATGAAATAATGCATTTCATGAACAATAAATGATTACTCCCTCAAAGTATACTTTGCTAGAAAAGTATACTTTGCAATGTTGGCTACAGGTGTGTTAATCCCTATGCCACAGTCCATTCCTCAAGAGAAAATGAGGCACATTTGAAAACACAGAGGACCAGAGAAGCATGGATTTGTCACAGCATGAAAACAGACCATCAGAGCAATGGGTGAAATATCAAGCAGATGCATGAAAGGAAACAGACATTATACACTTACCCGAGTTTCGAACGCACCAAGAATGTGGCCTTGACCCTGGACTTAGCGGGACGATCGTGGATTTATCACAGGGTGGTAGAGGACCATTAAAGCAATGTGTGTGTGTGAAATATCAAGCAGATCTGTGCAAGGAAACAGAAAATATAAGACATTTACCGGAGCATTAAGGTTTCAAATGCACCAGGGTGAAATCTATTTATGTTACATTACTCACTACATGTTATCAGCGAGGTAGTGGATTTTGCTGCAATTCTTGTCTGCGACTATGGTGTCCTCCGTGGCTCGCGTGTCCGCTCCCAGTATAACTCCATCCTGCAATGGAACACAAAATACAAGGCCTCAGTGACCATAGGCGGTCAAATGCGGGTCGTACTCGCAGCCATGACAGAAATAGTTTTTTAATATTTTTGCTTTACAAACAAGGTACACCAGTCCTCAGTGACCTTGGGTGGCTGGACGTGGGTCATATACAAAACAAAGCACCATCCCTAAACACACATTGTGGGCAAATATTATCAAAATCAGTGATTCGATTCGAGTTATTGAAAAATGAAAGGTGTTACTGAATAGAATACTTAGACTAGAGTGGGAAGACCAGTCTTCGCGGGAGACCAGTCTTCGCAGTAAAGCAAATCTGTAATCAGTTTCCCCACAATAAACTAGATTGGTCAGTAAGCGAGGCTTACGGAATACCCCCCGCGTGGGCCCAGGTACCCCTAAAATATGTAAAAATTTCCAAGTGTGTGGGCTTGTGACCTTGACTCTGGGATTAGTGTGGGTGGTAGAGGTCCATTGGAGCAATGAGTGTGTGAAATGTGAAGCAGATCCGAGCAAGGAAATAGAAGTTATAACCGATTTCTCTGATGTTAATTTTTGTAAAGAGACTACCGTATAACCTCGAATTAACGCCACCGGGGGCGTTACATTTTACAAAAAGGGGGCGTTTATTAGCCACTAAAAAAAAATAATAAAAAAATTACCAAGGACCGCCAATTTCAAACACAAATAAGGATTATTTGTGTTTGAAATTGGCGGTCCTTGGTAATTTTTTATTTTTTTTTTTTTTTTAATTTGGAAGGGGGCATTTATTAGGAGGGGGGCGTTAATTCGAGGTTATACGGTAAGTATGTGACATTGACCTCGAGATCAGCGGGGATTTGTCACAGCATATGAAATATTAAGAATTTTCAATGAAAGAAATAGAAGTTATAACATATTTCTCTGATGTTAAGTTTTGTAAAGAGACTAAGTATGTGACCTTGACCTTGGGATCAGCGGGGGTTGGAAAGTTGTAGATTTGTCACAGCATGATAGTTCAACCTTAGAGGAATGCACAAGTGAAATAATAAGTTATAAATTATTTCTCTGATGTTAAGTTTTGTAAAGAGACTAAGTATTTGACCTTGACATTGGGATCAGCGGGGGTTGGACGGTTGTGGATTTGGCACAGCATGGTAGTAGAGCCTTACAGGAATGAATGTGTGAAATATTAAGCATTTTAGATGAAGGAAGTAGAAGTTAGAACAATATTTCTCTGTTGTTAAGTTTTGTAAAGAGACTAAGTATTTGACCTTGACCTTGGGATCAGCGGGGGTTGGATGGTCATGGATTTGGCACAGCATGGTAGTAGAGCCTTACAGGAATGCATGTGCGAAATATTAAGCATTTTAGATGAAGGAAATAGAAGTTATAACAATATTTCTCTGATGTTAAGTTTTGTAAAGAGACTAAGTATTTGACCTTGACATTGGGATCAGTGGGGGTTGGATGGTCGTGGATTTGGCACAGCAAGGTAGTAGAGCCTTACAGGAATGCATGTGTGAAATATTAAGCATTTTAGATGAAGGAAATAGAAGTTAGAACAATATTTCTCTGATGTTAAGTTTTGTAAAGAGACTAAGTATTTGACCTTGGGATCAGTGGGGGTTGGACGGTCGTGGATCTGGCACAGCATGGTAGTAGAGCCTTACAGGAATGCATGTGTGAAATATTAAGCATTTTAGATGAAGGAAATAGAAGTTATAACAATATTTCTCTGATGTTAAGTTTACAGACGGACGGATGGACGGACAACCTGACTCCAGTATACCCCCCCACAACTCGTTGCGGGGGGTATAATAATCAAAATTCATTAAGTTTCTGTGTTAAATAGTTCAAGCACCTGTGTGATGAATCTGATTTAAGCCACTTCTTAAGACCGGTCTTTCACAGCAGACGAAATATATAACCTGCAGGTGCGTGAAATAGACGAAGTCTGACTTCCAGAATATAGCAAAGTATGAACGTCAACGCCCTGCAGGTTTTTTCTCTATTTTATTTCTACATTTACACTTAGCACACTAAAATATAGAAAAATCTTGCAGTGTGTTGATGTTCATACTTCGCTATATTGTTATTGAGAGGCAATTCTACAATATGGCAACCAACTGTAACCATAAACTTAAATAATAAAGTGCGTATTAGCAACATTCTTAGGTCACTCTCCATGAAGTAGAAAGTAAACAAGAACGCTTCAAACGCACATTAGGAAAGACTACTCTGTCATAACTCTTATGTAATGCAGTATAATGAAATGTAATTAGAGTTATGTATGGTCGAGACGCCAGTTTTCGGGGTAGTCGGAGTTTTCGGGGTATTCATATATTTTGTAATTTATAGACATGTGTGCAGCATCGATGTGATTTATGTCAGGTGATTAAAATAAGCATGACTTGACGTACATTAAGTCCTTTAAAAATGCCACCAAATCCAGTGTTTGGACTAAATACTGGTAATTTTTGCCATTTAGGTCATTTTGTTCACGAACCTATCGTGATTTTCGTGATTTTCTGCGACCGCCATTAATCTGCTCTTTAATATTGTTAAAATCATAATCAATAGAAAAGTTTCAAGTTTTCCTTCACTGTGCCTCATTCATCTGCGAGATGATATTATAGCCAATGAAAACTCGGGACGAATTAGCAAATTTATTGACACTTTCGGAACATACCCCGAAAACTCCAACCATAAGTCAATATTCAAGAGGCTGACTCATGTGTTGCTAAACGCGCTAACGCGAATTTTAATCTAACAACAATCTAGTTTTGAATGCAAGAAACATTGAAAGAAATGTCTTATCATTTTATTGAACTGACAATTTAGCTCACATGTTATATTTTATAAAACCCGCTAGTTGATGAACTTGTTAATACCCCGAAAACTAGACCCACCATCATACTCAGAACTAGCTCCAGCCTCCAGGTAAGAAATTGAACATTGGGTAGATTCTCCAGATTGAAAATAAAATTAATTACAAAATTAATTATACCTTGAAAGTAATACCAGCTATAGTGGTCCCTGTTTTGTAGGCAGTTGGTGCTTTGAATCCAGCTTTTTCTATGTGTTTGTTCCTGAAAATATAATTGACGGTTACTGATACATGTCGGTTACCGGTAGAAATTATTGCTGAAAATACAAATAGATTGACATTGTAAATAACTGTGAAAACAATACAGATTGACGTATGCCACTACATGTAGCATACAATGTGACTTAACCCTACATGACAAATTAGTGAAAATACACAACAATACAAACCTGGAATAATTTTCGAAAGAAAAACCTCTCGGTGTTACTTCTACGGCGGCCATGATGAGGTTGTAAATATTTGGTTTCCGGTTTGATAAGAGGTTACATTCCACCATTGATTGCCGCTATATAATTTAAATTAAACCTGTTTCACCTGAATTCATTTAAAATACAGATGTTGGACAGTTACTAAGTAATTTCGCACCCATTGAAATACCATAGACTTACATGTATTTGTAGCTGTGGTTGTGAGCATGTTACTTCAAATATACTGTAGAGATTTTAATAAAATAAAATGCATTGAGCAGCCAGTTGATTTGCGCAGAATTTGATTCGTATATGTGTGTTCAATATTCAAAGTAGTTTACAAGATGCATGCAGTTGAACATACGGGCTTTTTTTTAGAAATACTCTTCAAATTTACTTCAATGGTGACGTCACTCAAAAAGTTACATCTAATAATTACGCCATATTTAAAAACATGTATTTAACGAACTGCTTGTGAAAATCAGCAACAAAACCATTTATATTCTGCATAAATCTACTTTCTTTCAAACACTTTATATTCATGATATTTGATTCAAATTGGTAAAGTATGTACTGAGCAACATATTTTAGAGCAAGTCCACCTACTATACATTTTGAATGAAATATACTTTCTGTCAGACTAGCATTTTCATAATGAGTTAGCTTGTGGACAGTCAAATATGAGGAGAAAAAATGGTGTTAACTATCACGTAAGAAATTCCCATGACTCGAAATGCATGCTTGATTAAGCAAGCAGACGCACAAGAATGGATCAACGAAGTATAGGGTCATGTGACGTATGAATACGTGGCAGGCAGTAAGATAAACATTCTCTCAATATTTTAATTGCAGGAGTAAATGTATATGTACTTCTAATAATTCCAATCCAAAATTCACCAGTAATCACAAACGGTTAGTCCAAAGCAAGCAAAATGTGTCGCACTATTTCTTTATTAGGCCTATGTACTACTAAGGACCACACTCAATTTACTGGAATGAAACCTAAGACATTTAATGTTGTTGTTGTAGTTGTCATTCCCACGCTTATTTTCCATGGCATCGCATTAAAGACTTTGGTATCATGGTGTGATTTTCCGACATGACGTATTCTGTGACGTCATTTTTACAGTATATTTACTTTAAAATCTTCCTAATTAACAGACGGATTTGATGATATGTAGCGCCCAATACGATGGCATATGTGTTTTATGGGTGCTCTGAAAGTTATTTACAATAACTTATAACTTTCACAAAGAATCGAGTACCGTTTATTTGTTATTTTCACGTGCTCTAGTTTTTATTTACATTTACGGTAACCGATTATTCGTCAAAAACGACATAATTATGAGATTTAAGCCGAATAGATACAATAAAAGACAACATGTACCGCATTTGCTGCGGTATATTTTATAAAAAAATGTCATTCCATTTGAAAGCTATTAAATACATCTAAAATATTTATCCCGTCAACACAGTGCGTATGTGCCGTGAAACACAGTGCCGTGAAACATTTTTGATATCCAGTCAATACTATTTTTGCATTTTACAGCAATTTGTAGGTGTTGACGGGATAAATAGAATAGTAGGTTAGTGCCGTGAGTGGGAAAAAATATCTGGCGCGGCACGGAAACGGGATGTGCTCGGCAGAGCCTCGCCCATCCCGTTTCCTGAGCCTTGCCAGATATTTTTCCCCATTCACGGCACTAACATACTATTCTCTATCTATTTTCCTTATTTCTGAACCAAAATATATGTTGTGACCACTCATTTGAACCGTCTCGGCGAGACGGTTCAAATGAGTGGTCACAACATATACTTCTGATGAGAAATAAAGAAATTATTGAGCCTTGCCGGATATTTTTCCCCATTCACGGCACTAACCTATAAGACGTCACGCTGTTAGGAAACACGTGATCCCACAACCTGGGTATGCTGTTATTTAAAAGTATTCATTTTTAAAATCGCTAAGAAATTGCTACTATGTGCACATAACATTGAATTGCTATGCATATTTACATTGGTATATACACGGGGATTTTAACTGAAACGTGTGAATGCATGTGTTGTGCTCATATATCAGTTGTTACTGGCAGCCATCATATACTCAGAAGCAATACAAAGCCAAAGCCATTATTCTAGCTGGAGATTTCAACTGTCCAGTAGCAGATGTCACCAAACTTGTTAAGCATACTTATCTAGTTATGTATACTTTGAGGAATTAATCATTTATATTTCCCGAAATGCATTATTTCATATATAACTAACGACTGCATATATTTGATGATCAAACGTATGCAGAATTATTATACTGAATGTATTACATTATCACAACCAAAATGGCTGTGATAATGTAATACATTCAGTATAATACAAACTAATAAATGTATCCTTAAATTTAAAATTTGTATTTAGCAATATCAGTATACTTTGCAATTTTGGTGAAATGGGCTACATACATTGACTGGTCATCCAACACCGCAAAGAAATGTGCAACAAAAATAGATGTTCAACACGCTCTACCGGATATGTCAATCGATCACGGACTTACCCAAATCCACGAGCAACACGGTTAGACAATATATTAGACCTAGTATTTACAAACAACCCTTCTCTAGTGAAAACATCCACATCAGTACCTGGGATCAGCGATTATGCCATGATAATCACTGATATAAATAGTATACCCCATGTGATCAGACAGAAACCGAGAAATACATATTTCTCAAAGGCAGATTGGACTAAGATTCAAATGGAAGCTTTCTAGTTCGATCATAAGTTTTGATAAATCCATACCTGCCAACAACGTTTGGAACACTTTCCAAATTGCCATATCAGCTGTTATGGACAACCACATTCCATCAAAGATCAGTACATTTAGGAAGTCTTTACCGTGGTTCAACCGATCTCTCCTCAGGATGACCAAGAGATGAGGCGGCATGTATATGCTCGGTCTCAGTTGGTAGTAAAGGCATGTTGAACATAACGTGTGTAATAGTTACTGCCCTAATCGAGGTGTTCATGTGTTTGAACAACCAACATGTGCCCATGGAACACCTAGCCGCGAAGCGGCGGGGTGTTTCATGGGCACATGTAGGTTGTTTAAACACATAAACACCTCGATTAGGGCAGTAACTGACTTACACACATCGACTTACAGCAGCGGCTAGGTGTTTCATAGGCACATGTAGCTAGGCTGATTAGGGCAGTAACTGACTTACTGACTACCGTTGGCTAGTATTCAGTGGAAATTTTGAAAATGACATTAAAGGAACTGTCAATACAGTTATGACAGCCGATCAATAACATCCATGTACGCATGCTGCCAATGGGATTATATGTGTCCCATTGACACATTTCTCATTATTATTTGTGTTTGATGTCTAACGTATACGTATACGAAGCAGGCACTCAATATGCTGTATAATATGCATTGGAACATGCTTGCACAAATCATACTAATTCACAGAGAATACCTGGCTAGTGTAGTTTGATATCCAGTTTATCAGGCAAGGCTAGGCCGTTTCCGAGCCGAGCCAAATTATCTTGATATCGAAACACACTAGACGGTAACGTTTTATGCTAGCCATTGATCAAATTTAAAACAGTTTTCGTTGACAAGAACGCGGACTTGTTTACTTTACGTGATTAGTCTGACGTCGTTCGGTCATGCCATGTGACGTCGTTCGTCCAATAGAACGCCACTTTTCAATTCGTTGTAACCCGGATATTCGTATCAGGTCGATTCCTTATACCGTATACGGTACTATGTTATCAGTCAGTATGTATTGGGTCAATACAAAGCTCGTTTCCCGATAACAAATAAGTAAACAGTACAGTGGAACCTCTCTAAAATGGTCACACTGGGAGGTCTGCAGAGTGTCCAGCTTAGATAGGTACCATTATGACAAGAAATGGCAGCGCTAAACGAAGCTTATGCCCTCGCTGTCTGCCTTGATAATAATACAAAACACAAGTCCTCGATGACCTTGACTTTGGGCGGTCGTACTGGCAGCCTTGATAATGAAATAAGGACATCAACAGTATTGCCTTGCACATTTGCCTTATTACAAACAAGGTAAACATAAGTCCTCAGTGAGCTTGACCTTGGGCGGTCGGATGTGGGTAGCATGCCCAAAAAAAGTACCATCAGATTGTGGCCAAATATTATCAAAATCGGTGAAGCAGTCCATGAGCTTTTGAAAAATGAAAGATGTTACTAACGTACGTACGCATGTACATGGACTAACGCTATATCCCCTCTTGTATATCGGCAAGGGGATAATTAAACAGTCCATGCAGATTTGTTCTCATTTTCAACCATGAACAAACTACAATCAATGCAATATAAATGAAACGCAATGGGGTCCACAGGGTGTCCGGTTTAGACGTGTATATATAACCCACCACGTTTATGTTCAGCAGTTCTCTGTTAAAACATCGACGAAGTGATCAGCACCCGGCCATATAGAATATGTTTGTAATTGAAGGGCCTCTGATCGCCTGGTGCAGTGCGTACAACTGTACCTGCACGTGCAGCATATGAATGCATATATCTATTATTGGGTGTTCAGTTATAAAAGTCATTTACGAGGGGTGTTCAATAATTAATTTCCCAACACATACATGATCCCAATAAAATGAAATGACATTAATTTAATGAATGAAAACTATTAGCATAATTAAAACAACAATCAAATTTAAAGACACGTGGTCTTCGGTATGTGCACGTGCATACAGTGATGAAACATGTTTAATTTAGGAAACAATAATTTAATGGTATATTTACATGGACTGTCTTAACCAAATCGTGCCTATAAGTCGTCTTGAAAAGAATCAGTATTTGGTAAAATAAGTTTATTATACCAAATCATAAATAGCGTTGCGAACGCTAGTTTTTTTGACAGTCGATGGTACTGTTTTAATTAGTTAAATTCCACATGTGTCTATAAATATCAACATAGTATATGTGTGGAACAGTATTAATCCGCCATAAGTTTAGCCACAGTATTTTCACATGCAGTTTCAGTAATAAACCAACTTAAGTGATTGAACTTAAGTGATTGATACAGCTGTCATTCAGCAATTAGTCAGTTCTGTTGTGTATTTTCGTCGGATTTTTTTGGGGATTTGGAAAACTATACATTTTTGAAAACTAGATGGCATAACCAATCAGAAAACCAATGTTTCCATTTGCACAGGTATCCACATGGCGGCCATCTTGGATTTTTCAAAATGGCCGCCATCCAAAATGGCTTTTGCTCATATCTCAGTTTGCGAGGCTCAAATGGGGGCTATTGTGATGTCTATAATCCTGATTTCAGGGTCATTGAACATGACAAGAGCATTAATTATACTATTGAATGATTTTGAAGTCACAGCCATTTTTTAGTTCAAAATGGCCGCCAAAATGGCTGCATTTCCACGTCGTTTTTGCTGATATCTTGGTTTTTGAGACGTGTAACGCCCTAATTTTGGGGTTTATACCTATGTTTTTAGTGCCAGTGGACATGATAAGCACACTGTTCATACTATTGGATGATTCAGAAGTGACAGCCAAATTGAATTTCCAAATGGCCAACCAAAATGGCCAACATAAATTGCCGCAATTTAGTCGTGTTTTATTTTTTTGCTTAAATATATATCGCATTGCGAGGTTTGTAAAGCTTCAATGTTTTTGTCTATACCCATATTTTCATGGTCAATGATAAGAACATTAATGATGATATTGGATGATTAAAAGGTGACAGTCATTTTGATTTTCAAAATGGCGTCCAAAACGGGCACAATACAAAGTCTGTTCAGGCACTCATCCTGGGGGTTGTCGACCCAGGGTCCGGATTCACGCCGGTTTACAGTCGTAAATGTCCATAGCACGGTAGTCCAATACTTTATTGGCATTTTTTTCTGTTTTATATCGCGTTTTTCCCCCTCCGGAATGGTGGTGCCGAAAAGTAAGCGGAGGAATCTGTGGGACCTACAACAACAACAACATGACAAAGTATTTTTCCTGGGAAAATTTTAAAGTTACCAATGACAGATGTTGAGTAAGTTAAATAATTATTCACACATAGCTTGACCATGTTGTACATGTTGCTTTGTTTTACCCATTACCATGAGAAAACTTAAATGAGACCCCTCTCAGTGGCCATTTCCATGATACACGAACCCAAATCCGTGTGATCCCTATTTCCGTGCACGAGTTGTCTATCTGGGCCAAGTTGGGGTATGATTGTTGCAGAGAAAAAACTATTTTGCTCTGTTAGGGGACCTCCCCTTGCGAATTTTTTTTTTGGATGTTGTCTTAGCCATTTTCAGGCCCATTTTTTGTGTGGGAGGTGGGGGGGGGTCTGATGCAGAAACAATAATTTTGGGAAAACCTCATTGACCATTAATACGTTTATATACTGGTATTTGTACACACTATAATGTTCTAGTCTTGGACGCATGGTGGCATAATTTGATCGGATTGATCCGCGCGCAATCCATTTGTCTCTACGATTATTGTCGACCACAATTAATCAGTCAAATCATACATCAACCGATTAGTCAGCCATTAAATTAATGAATCGGCAGACAAAATGTCTCAATATTTTGTATAAATGTATACACAAATCGTGTTTCAGATGACTGTCGGACGTGTTGGTGATGTCTCACGGTTGTATATTCAAATTCCGATACCAGAACGAATGTGATGACAGTGCCCAGATCTATCAAAATCATGGACCAGCACGCCTACAATCGATCCTCAATGCCAGATGTTGAGTAAGTTAGATAAGCGTTAATGTTAACGCCTAAAACTACATTTTCAGGGGCGAGGAGTCCAATGGTACCAAACTAAATGGGCTATCTTTGACTAGAAAAACTTTTTGGCACCGCTTTGTTTGTTTTTCTGTACTTGCTCTGTTCCATTGCTTGAATTTTCTCAATACAGCTGCATTATTAACATTGATTAATATGGATGCTTGGAGGAAAAGAGGAGTAAAATGTAGTGGACAGTCTCGTTGGCACAGTTAGGTACCTCGGCGAGCCTCGGTACCTAACTGTGCCAACTCGTTACATAAATCTCATATGAAATGGAAACTCGTTTCAGATCCTCTATGTATTGGATGCACATGTTATTCATGTAATTCATTTCATGACTGCAATTGATGACGTGGTGTTTTTTTCTCTGTCTTTGCAGGCTTGAATGATGAGTGACAAATCCCAAGTGCCTCAGGGTGGCAGCAGACGATCAAGTCAATCCCAGGAGTCCATTGACTGGAAGCAGTGCATCCTCTGTCAGTCAGATGATGCCAAGAAGGGAACCCTGGTCCAGAATCCCATAATAACCTCATATGAGCACGTACTGGAGATTGTTGAAGAGAGGGCCAACCTGAGTGATGGACACTTTGTTAACGTCCAAAGACGATTGCAGAACTCCACACCGCAGACACTGCACGCACATGGTGCTGTCTGGCATCGCCCTTGTCACTCGAATGCCACCAACAAGGACCAAATACAACGTGCAAGAGACCGCTATACTCATGCAATATGTACAGGCCACTACACTGCCAAGAAGCGTGGACAGAAGAGAGGAAGCACCGAGCTTGCTGAGCCAGGCTGCTCAACATCAGATTCTTCCCCACCATTCACAAGGTCCCGAACGACTCCATTAGACAAGCAGCTTTGCTTCTTCTGCCAAGCAGACAATGGCGAACAGCTCTTCAAGGTCAGGAGTGAGAATGCTGGTAAGACTCTAAAGAACGCTGTGGAAAGGTCCCGAAATCCTGCACTGAAAACAAGGCTGAGCACCAGCATCTCAGAGGAAGATGCACATGCAATTGATGTGCGATACCACAAAGACTGTTGGAGAACACATGTCTTCCATGTTCTCAGAGAACCTAGTGCCGGCAGGGTACAAGTCAAGGAATCGTACTGCAGAGGGCATGCCTGCTTGAGCTGGTCAACCTTATTGATGTGGAGACAGAAAACCAAGCACACCTCTCCATGGATGACATTGAAACAACATATGTCAACATGCTTGGTTCAGAAACCTTGGAAAACCATGTACCTGCATTCAACAGGAAGTGGCTGAAAGAAAGGATTCTCACAGATTTGCCACATCTGAAATCTATTCGACAAAAAGACCGCAGGAAGTCAGCAGTAATCTACTCTCCAGAAGCATGTGCCGAAGAGATGGTTCACGATGCAATGACAGCTGATGACGATGAGAAAAACATGAAGACAATCTACAAAGCAGCACAGGTGATCAGGAGGAGCATTGCAACATTCGAGAAGCCAGATCCGGAAACAAATACCATACGGGTATCGAGCGACATTCATGATGTTTCAGCCGAACTGTACACCCTTATCCGCTGGATAATGGTTGGACCTGCTGAGAAGCTGGAAACGGAAAACAGGACCAGTGTTGTTGACCGAGTAGCACTCACTGTGAGCCAGAACATCATGTATGGATTCAAATCTAGAAGACAGGTCAACTACAAGCCAATCAGTGAATCAGTAGCATTTAGGTCGCCCCACGCAAGGGAAAATCCACAGGTCCTGGGACTGGCACTAACTGTTCACCATGACACACGCAACAAGAAGCTGATGGATCTTCTCAATGCTCAGGGTCATTGTGTTTCACATGGACGTGTTCTTCTCATGGAGACTGCTCTTGCGAATGCTGTTGTAGAGAACACCAGAGGATTCCAGGGTCTCTATGTTCCACCGTTTCTGAAGAGAGGAGGCTTTGTGTTCTTTGCTGCAGATAACACAGACTTTGCCGAAGACACTCCAGATGGGAAAGGAACCACACACGGAACGATCATTGCCGTGTATCAAAAGGACGCCCCTTCTGGAGAACCGATCGCAGAGCCCCTGGCCATAGGTGAAGCCAAGAACCTGACAGTCACCCCATACCATGTAGACATCCTTCACTGTGACAAGCCAAAGCCACATCATGCCAAGAGGACAGAGCAGTTCGCCATCAGCAAGGGAATCCCTGTATCGTACCAGCTGACACAACTGGGATGGTTTGTCGCAAATGCGTTATCCCGGATGAAACCAGGAAGATCTTCGAGCAAGATTCCAGGCTGGGCAGGGTACAATTCACTGCTGTCTGAAAGCCGTCCCTTGACAAAGGTTGGGGCTTTGCCACTACTCCCAGAGGTGGCGCACGAGTGGTCCACTCTGCTGACTGTCCTCATGCAAGCAAGTCAGTTGAGGAGGCTGGCAGTAGGAGAAGATCACCCTACCATCATTACATTTGATATGGCCCTGTATGAGAAGGTGTTGCAGCTCTTGGATGCCAGACCGCAGCTGAAGAAGATGATCGTGCCTCGACTGGGTGAGCTGCATGCCATCATGGCTGCCATGCGTGGTCTCGGCTCCTCTATTGAGAACTCGGGGATAGATGATGCATGGATCGAAGCTGACGTGTTTGGTGCATCAACAACACGACAAATCCTCAAGGTCACCCACTACAAGAGAGCTCTGCTTGCACACATCTATACTTCCACAGCTCTTTATGAGATGGTTTTCGAGTTGTTCTTTGATGACAACCCGGAACTGAAGTGTGCTACTGTGATTGCTGCTGAGGAAGTGGAAGCTGCCTGCTCAGAGGCTGAGAAAGTCACGAAGGCTAAATCCGTCAAGCAAGCGCACAGCAACCTCCTTCAAACTTTGACTGCTGCTGAAGTCATCAAAACGTTTGAAGAATGGGAAGAACAAAGGTCGAAGAATGCGATGTTCAAGTCCATGATGAACTATCTGCATCGAGTAGAAACTATCCTGCTCTTCGTCGCAGCAAGTCGAAATGCTGACCTGGAGCTGCACCTGCAAGCTGGAGAAGCACTGAGCAAGGTCTTTTTCTCAATGGACCGCATCAAGTACAAGCGACTGTGGCCGAGATACATTGCTGACATGCGTGACTTAAAGACCGACTACCCCCAGACCTGGAAAGAGCTCCAAACTGGCAATATATCCGTCACCAAGAGCAGCATCCCCTTTGTGTCCATTGGGGCAGACCACGCCTGCGAACAGATCAACAAGATGATGAAGATCCACTCTGGACTCATAGGCATCTCAACCAATGCCAATGCCCGGCAGCGATTCTTCATGGCCACGCCAGAGCTTTCATGTCTCTCCAAGAATTTCAAGAGTCAACTGAACATGGACACAGACAGAAGTGCAGAGCACCATGAGCTTGGGCCAAGTGCGGTCAAGAGAGCACATCGTGCTGTTGACAATATGAAGGCAGCCATACTCAGATCACGGAAACCCATTTACAGCTGAGGGTAACCAGCTGTACAACATCATCACCCATGCCTACATTCCTGATGAGTATGTTCCACAGATCCTGAATGCTGACATCACTGGTCAGAAGCTCTATGAAGACTATGTGGCAGAGAGAATCAATGGAGAGGTCAGCATCTGGGCCCAGTGAAGAAAGAGAACAACAAGATGTTCATCTCTGGAAGCAAGAAGACAACAGTGAAACTCCGAGACAACACTGTTGATCTGAAGGAGACAAAAAACCTGTACGGGAGGCTGATGGTTCTAGCCCGTTCAAACAGAGACATCAACCAGAAAGATGCCATCGGGAACTATGAATTCACACTGACGCCGAGGGCACTGTTTGCACCTGATGGAACAGTACTGCCGTGTCAAGACAAGTCCAAATTAATCCATCTCCTCATCAAGCTGGCAAAGGACGAGGAGTTGCATGTATGGACCACCAAGATGCGATGGAAACAAGAACCAGCGACTCTCCAAGTCGGAAGATAGCCCTGGTGGATGGCATGGTACTTGTGCAGAGGCTGACCAAGAAACCAGCAACTGTAGTGACAGTGAAGGACTTGAGCGTCTGTTTCAATGACAGATTGATGTCTCTCACACAAGATTATGATGAGATCGTCCTCGTCTTTGACACCTACAGGGCAGACTCTCTCAAGAGCGCAACAAGGGAAATGCGAAGAGATGGTAAAGCTCCTGTGCAGTATCAAGTGAGAGATGACACCAACATCAAGCACATCCCGATGATCAGATTCCTCTCCCATGACAACACGAAGGCTGACTTGACCGGCTACCTTGCTTCCAAAACTCTGGAGTACAACATGGAATCCCCCAAGCTGATCATCACCTCTGCTTCTGGACACACCAGGAGCAACAAAGACCTGTACTTTGAGGACAACAACCACGAAGAAGCCGATACACTGATGATCCACCAGGCACTGTTAGCCTCACAGAGAAACCCCTCTCACTCTCAGTTGGTCTTCTTCTCACCTGACACAGACGTCCTGGTGCTAGTCACAGCAAACTACGACATGTTACTGAAGAACACTTCAGTGTCTATGACATCTGGGGTTGTGCACATCGGGGCTGTGTGGAAAGCCCTTGGTCCCGCAAGAGCGAAGGCTTTGCCTGCCTTCCATGCATTCACTGGGGCTGACAACACCGGGCGCTTCTCCCGTGTTGGCAAGGCAACTTGGCTCCAGGCGTATCTCCGAACCGATGAGGATGTCATCAATGCGCTGCAAATGCTGGAAGAAGCAGAAGTGACTGACGGCTTGCTGTCAACGCTGGCAGAATTTTGTATGTGCAGCCTGCGCACCCAAGGGCATCACCATCAAGACGATCCCAGAACTGCGTTGGCACCTGTTTACCAAACATATGGCGGAGAGTGACAAGACTACCCCCAACAATCGGGGCTTTGAAGCAACACATCCTGAGAGTCCACATCCAGGCACGTGTGTGGGGACAGGCAGCCATCGCACACCAGGATGCACAGTTGGATCCCCTGCAGAATGGGTACTTCAAAGACGCAGATGGCCGGCTGAAACCTACTACCACAGATGTTCTCCCAGCTCCAAAAACCATCGTGGAGATGGTCAGATGCCAGTGCAAAGCAGACTGTTCTTCTGCGAGATGCTCCTGCAGAACGAAGAACTTGACCTGCACAGATCTCTGTCAGTGTGGCAGCCAGTGCCAGAATGATGAAGACTCCCAGAACAATGCACATTTAAGTGATGATGAGGATGAGGATGACGACGATGAGGACATTGTGTAGAAGCTATCCAGACTGAGAGACCACATGCTCACAACATGTGGCCTACAAACATGCTTTTGTACCTCTTTGTCTCTGTTGGGTGGAGGTTGGGAGCATGTGATGGGTAAATTTAACGATCGGTGTTCATCCTTACCGGAATGCCGACCTACATGGTTTGGCCCTCTTGTATCCATTTGGCCCCTTTGGCCCCGGGTACTTGATTGCTAAATCCTGTTATGCTCCATTAAGAAGTAATAAGCCTAACATAGCTAATCATATTACTTTGGGGCTTGAGCTAAGTGACTCTGGTGTGGCATGGACCTGGCACCAGGTCAGGATATTCTGATTTCAGGGCTGAATATATAGTTTATGTAAATATTGAGCTCTGATTTTGGGAATTTCCCTCATTATCCCCCGACCGAAAATTGTTCGGGGGATATTTTTTTACAGGTTGAATACAGGATAATCCATCCTGTTGGCCCGGCCTTACATGACCCTGGCTGTTGATAGGCCGTTAAACTACAATAATCAATCAATCAATCTCTGTCTCTGAAATGTAAACCTGTTTTAATAGTTCTTTTAATATAATGTAAAATGACTACAGCTTCAGTTGGCATTGAGTTCTGTGGAAATCACCTTTGTGCTCACAATAAAAGTAAGTATATGCAGCAAATTGTTATTTGGGTCAAAGGTAGTCACTTTATTTTGGTTTCGTTGGATTCCTTGCCCCTAAAAATGTAGATTCAGGTGTTGAGTTCAAAGCTCTATCTTATTTAGAAGCAGAGATATGGACAAATATGAATTTTCTGGCAGCCATTTTGAAAATTTGCAGCAATTTAGTTTGCCATTTTGGTTGGCCATTTGGAAATTCAATGTGGCTGTCACTTCTGAATCATCCAATAGTATGAACAGTGTGCTTAAACGACGTGGAAATGCAGCCATTTTGGCGGCCATTTTGAAATAAAAAATGGCTGTGACTTCAAAATCATTCAATAGTATAATTAATGCTCTTGTCATGTTCAATGACCCTGAAATCAGGATTATAGACATCACAATAGCCCCCATTTGAGCCTCGCAAACTGAGATATGAGCAAAAGCCATTTTGGATGGCGGCCATTTTGAAAAATCCAAGATGGCCGCCATGTGGATACCTGTGCAAATGGAAACATTGGTTTTCTGATTGCTTATGCCATCTAGTTTTCAAAAATGTATAGTTTTCCTAATCCCCAAAAAAATCCGACGAAATTGGAAATTCAAACGTAATAGACCTGACTAAATGAAACGTGCCATTTTGTACGACAATAAAACTATTCCCAGTCAAAATGCAGAATATATCATAGTTGCATACCAGTCCACGTGTACATGCATTTTCTTATTATAATGCATACACTTGACTTTCGTAAGTAGCGTATTAACATATTATGCCCTATTATTGTATAAACTAGGATTAAGTGAACAATATTCTAAAGCCAAAAAATGCGATACAGCTATTTTCACATTAAACACATTAGGTGACCAGGGCCCGTTTGTTCAAAACATCCGTTAGCTTAACGGACTGTTAAATCCTTAACTGAATGGTTAAAATCTCTGTTTTAACAGACTGTTAAATCCTTAACTGAATGGTTAAAATCTCTGTAACAGAGATTTTAACCATTCAGTTAAGGATTTAACAGTCCGTTAAGGATTTAACAGTCCGTTAAGCTAACTGGTGTTTTGAACAACCGGGCCCAGTATATGCTTAGTATGATGATGTACTCCTGCAATAAAGCAAATCTAACATTAATGTTGACGTATATAATTAAATGTATTTATTAAAGCTCCTTGACTGATTTATAAAGAAACTGAGCATAGCCTCTTATGACATCAGTAAACTCGTTAATAAATATCATCATGATCATAGTAAATCATCACGCAAGTAAGATCCTTTCTCTCTCTGTATATATATAGCACTGTTTTTGAGGCCTGATGA
Source organism: Conchocele bisecta (assembly GCA_029237695.1). Lineage (NCBI taxonomy): Eukaryota > Metazoa > Mollusca > Bivalvia > Lucinida > Thyasiridae > Conchocele > Conchocele bisecta. The sequence goes on along the minus strand of CM055271.1, from coordinate 49,535,206 downwards.
AATATGCCACTTCACGAGTGGGAGTAGGTTTATAACACTTTTCCGTTACTTACTTAACGCCCCTCATTTATGTCCCTATTTTTGTCGGTATCAATTGCCTTTCCACGTGCTAAACTATACGTAAACAAAAATATACTCTCGACTACATGTACGTGTGGGAGATTCACCAGGTAAGCTTTTATTTAAAGTATTTCAACAATGTTCTACATTATAGTTTAGACATTTCTGTCGCACGTCTGTATATATATTTTTGTTTATTCATCTGTCCACGGCATTGACACGATTTGTGATTACATATGCGTCACTGGCACGGAGAAGGACATTGCAGCATTTGTAAGGCGAATATGTGTACCTTTATCATCATTCACCATCCAAATTAGCGTTTTATGTTCTACATGTAATCATTCCGCTGATCGCAAAACATCAACAACTGCTACATTGGTGACATGTAGTAAATATAAGAAATGATATTGATCGAATGGCGACCAACATATGCAATGATCAAACTGCGCGGATGCGCAGACTGATCTGGGCTACACTAGCCATCATAAGACCACTTTTCGTAGCCGGTGTTCCTTGTGTCAAGCTATCAATTCACATAATGACCATAGACACACAACGAAGCACGACTTTTTTTGTGCCCAGGTTTGCATATAGATGCAAACTGTTCTTTTGTCTACAGAGGCGTTCAAATTGCTTACCAACCTCTGACAAAAAATAGAGACAATGTGTAAGTATGTTTATGATGTAAGATATGGGCCCGGATATGGAATTACCTCACTTGTCGCATCGCCGTTTGTCTTATATCCTGTAAATGACGTAAACAATAATTACAAGTGAGACGCGCCATGTGATGTTGTACCTTCGGACATCTGCGTAATTTCATGAAATACGTTTACAACATTTATAATATTTTCCGTAAATGGCGTCAAATGTTGACAACATTTTTATGCCCCCGTTACCGAAAGGTACGGGGGCATATAGTGTTACCGGCGTCCGTCCGTACGTCCGTCCCGTACGTCCGTCCCGTCCGTACGTCCGGGAGTCCGTCCGTACGTCCCGATATTATATTCTTTAGTAACTTCTACATGGCTTCACATATTATGTCAATATTTATACACGTGATACATATGAACATCCCTTACACATTCCTCCCCCAGTACTTCGACCTTGACCTTTGGCCTTGACCTTTTCCACTTTAAATGTTTGCTTGGCACTTTGGGACAAATCTACGTGCACGTTTCTCAATCCTACACTAACTTCTCAATACTTTTGCCAATCGCTTAAATATTTATACACATGATACATATGAACATGCCCTACACACTCCACCACCCAGTACTTCGACCTTGACCTTTGACCTTCACCTTTTCTACTTTAAATGTTTACTTACCACTTTGGGACAAATCTACGTGCATGTTTCTCAATCCTAACAATAACTTCTCAATACTTTTGCCAATCCCTTAAATATTTATACACATGATACATATGAACATGCCCTACACACTCCACCACCCAGTACATCGACCTTGACCTTTGACCTTCACCTTTTCTACTTTAAATGTTTACTTAGCACTTTGGGACAAATCTACGTGCACGTTTCTCAATCCTACAATAACTTCTCAATACTTTTGCCAATCCCTTAAATATTTATACACATGATACATATGAACATGCCCTACACACTCCACCACCCAGTACTTCGACCTTGACCTTTGACCTACACCTTTTCTACTTTAAATGTTTACTTAGCACTTTGGGACAAATCTACGTGCACGTTTCTCAATCCTACAATAACTTCTCAATACTTTTGCCAATCCCTTAAATATTTATACACATGATACATATGAACATGCCCTACAAACTCCACCGCCCAGTACTTCGACCTTGACCTTTGACCTACACCTTTTCTACTTTAAATGTTTACTTAGCACTTTGGGACAAATCTACGTGCACGTTTCTCAATCCTACAATAACTTCTGAATACGTTTGCCAATCCCTTAAATATACACATGATACATATGAACATGCCCTACACACTCAACCACCCAGTACTTCGACCTTGACCTTTGACCTTCACCATTTCTACTTTAAATGTTTACTTAGCACTTTGGGACAAATCTACGTGCACGTTTCTCAATCCTACAATAACTTCTCAATACTTTTGCCAATCCCTTAAATATTTATACACATGATACATATGAACATGCCCTACACACCCCACCACCCAGTACTTCGACCTTGACCTTTGACCTCCACCTTTTAATGACCCCGCAACCGAATGGTGAGTGGGGCATATAGTGTTACCGGCGTCCGTCCGTACTCTGGTAAATGGTTTGTAATCAAATATGCCTCGTTTTCTTTGGCTGCCAGCGGGGGCATTCATGTGCCGACAGGCCACATTTCTAGTCATAGTATATTTATGAAAAATATTGTATATTCTGTAAACGTATTTAATGAAATTACGCAGATGTCCGAAGGTACAAAATCACATGTGTCCCAAGTATGTCCACACCAGTAGCCTATTTCATCAACATTGCAAAGTATACTTTAGTAGCAAAGTATACTTTGAGGTAAATTTATTAATTTTTATTATACTGAATTTATTACATTATCACAGCCAATTTGGCTGTGATAATGTAATAAATTCAGTATAATAATTCTGCATACTTTTAATCATCAAATATAAGCATTTGTTAGTTCTATATGAAATAATGCATTTCAGGAAAAATAAATGATTACTCCCTCAAAGTATACTTTGCTAGTAAAGTATACTTTGCAATGTTGATGAAATAGGCCCCTGAGGCCCCAGCCACCACCACACTACACCGCCGGGAATTATACATATTTTCAATTCAGAGAGGTGCTAATTAGATACATTTTCCCATGAACTGAATATTGTCAGTTAATAGCAAATGGTACCTTATGATATTTGACACCAGCCTACCTATCCTGGTTCGAAAGTTCATAAGGTACATTTTCCTATGATAATTGACACCGACATAGCTATGCTGGTTTGGAATTTTATAAGGTTCTTTGTCCCCTGAACTGAATATAGGCAACTCATAGGAAAAAGGTACCTAATGATAAGTGGCATCAGCCTAGCTATGCTGGTTCTGAATTCCATAAGGTATGTTTCCCCATGAAGTAAATATGGTCAGCTCATGGACAAATGTACCTTATATTATTTGACACCAGCCTAGCTATGCTGGTTTGGAATTGTATAAGGTACCTTGTCCTATGAGCTGAACATGGCCAACTCAATAGAAAATGTACCTTAATATAATTGGCACCAACCTAGTTTTGCTGATTTGACATTTCATAAGGTACCTTTTCCCATTAACTGAATATTTACAGGAAATTGCACCTTATGCTAATTGAAACCAGCCTAGCTATGCTGATCTGGGATTTCATCAGGTACATTTTCCCAGGAACCGAATATGGTCAACTCACAGGAAACGGCATTTTACGATAATTGACCTAATTATGTTGGTCTGCAATTTCATAAGGAACATTTTCCCATGAACTGAGTTTGGCCAACTCATAGGAATATTTACCTTATGATAATTGACACCAGCCTAGCTATGCTGGCTGATAATTTCATAAGGTACCCTTTCCCATGAACTGATAATGCCAACTCATAGGAAAATGTACCTTGTGATAATTGATACCACCAGCATAGTTTGGAATAGTTTTCCCAAGAACTAAATATTGTCACCTCATGGGAAATTGAACCTTATGATATTTGACACCAGCCTACCTATGTTGGTTTGTAATTGCATAAGGTACAGTTTCACATGAACTGCATATGTCCAGCTCATAGAAATGTCATTTAGTAAAACATCTCTTTCCTATGAGCTGTTTTTATCCCGTCAACACAGTGCGCATGTGCCGTGAAACACGGTGCCGTGAAACATTTTTTATATCCTGTCAATACGACCTAATCACTGCGTATGAATATGTGCGGTGACTGGGGCTATTTTTTTGTCAATTTTAAAGCATTTTAGCCATTTGTAGTTGTTGACGGGATAAATAGAATAGTAGGTTAGTGCCGTGAGTGGGAAAAGTATCTGGCGCAGCACGGAAACGGGATGTGTTCGGCAGAGCCTCGCCCATCCCGTTTCCTAAGCCTTGCCAGATATTTTCCCATTCACGGCACTAACCTACTATTCTCTATATTCTGGTCAATGGGAAAGAGTGAACAGTTTAGAATTTGATCAAATGAAGCTCATGCTTATAACATGTAGCTGAAGATAAAACAGTTTCATTAGGTGAGCCAGCGTACATCTCTTGCTCAACCACACAAAGTGCTTATGTCAATCTCAAAATAGTTTTGGTTTGAGCCCGAGTACAACTCTTGCTCATCTAACTGATTTATGTTTGGTATGAGGTTTTGTGTACCGACCCAATTACACTCCACCAAGATGCAGGATGATCTGGGTCTACACTGTTAGTCAACCCAGACTTGTTTACTCTGCTATCATACAACTTTCTGAGCATTTGTACTCGAAATCGGACAGTTGGATTGGTCGATACTCAGCCTCAACCAATCACATCTCGGATTTCAAGAACGAACGAAAACCAGAGTACGTGCTCAGTCACTTTTTCAAATTCGGACCCAGGAATTGTAAAACTTCCTGCACATTAACTCTAATCTTGTTGAGTTTGATTCGTAGTCATATTGTCGTCGACTGTTTAAAGTTCTTCAACATTGCTTAAAATAACAGCTTTTAATAAAATGTATTTTACCAGCACATAGAGAATAGTAGGTTAGTGTCGTGAATGGGAAAATATCTGGCAAGGCTTAGGAAACGGGATAGGCGAGGCTCTGCCGAGCACATCCCGTTTCCGAGCCGCGCCAGATATTTTTCCCATTCACGGCACTAACCTACTATTCTATTTATCCCGCCAACACATACAAATAGCTTTAAAATGCAATAAAAAATAACCCCAGCCACCGCACATATTCATACGCAGTGGTTAGGTCGTATTGACGGGATATCAAAAATGTTTCACGGCACCGTGTTTCACGGCACATACGCACTGTGTTGACCGGATACATACCAATCTGCTCCTATGGAGATGATTCTAATGTGCTGATGAAGCACGTTTCACTGGAAAAAATAGAACAAAGGCAACAGGAGACGACAGATGTTATTTCCTATTTGACTGAATAAACACAGGACCTGGACACATGAGGAAGAAAATAGAACGCAAAGAAAATTTCAATGCATGTATATGCTGGTAAAAACAAACACAATATACTGGTACATGTACCTTGAAAAAGAACAAATTGCATTTAATTGTATTGCGAATTTAAACTATTAACAAATGGATAACATGCACGCTTAAATGCACAGGAATTTTCAACATGTGTAAATAATTGATTGGTGTTTAACAACGGCCTATCAACTATAGAAGGTAATATCCGCCATAATTATATTAGGCCTGATGCTTGCTTGCGCATGACATTCTAGGTTCTATCCGCCTTATTACAATTCTATGTGGCTTGATGCTTGCTGACTGGTGTCATTACAACTTACATTCATGTTATTTTATTCGTCATTCGTTTTTATGACATTTGAAATATTCTTGGTTGTAGTCTAAATTGCATGTGTATTTGGCTTCATGCTTTATTCATTCGCACGGTTTCAATGCGTTTGTGTTGATTACATTCTAATCGGCTTGATGATTCATTCTTAGTGACATCCGGAGTTCCATTATTGATTATTGCATCGCTGTTTTGCTATGCGCTTTGTTACCTCGCTAAGCCACGCCCCTTGACAACAACAATTTCAACCGTAACTTGGGAACAACCATTACATGACGCCAGGTGCGCTGCTAAAACTTAAAATAGTTCTCCTAAAATGATGTAATATGCTGGTACCCGTCCTCCAATGCGTTGCTCTCTAAATTGGTTCCATGTCCCTAACGGTGTTGATGTAGATTGATGCCGCCTTTTCTGTTGCTCCATGTTTAGGTTAAAAGACACCAAATAGTTTTACTGTATAATTTAACCGAATCCCAGCCAGTCTTTCCTACTTTCACTATTCGTATGGATGTTGTGGGACCAACCTCGTCATGTCCCCCACTATTGTTTACATTCTTTGGCCACGGAAACTCTGTATACATCCCGTGACAACAGGCTCAGTGTTTTCTTTTAAATGATTCAAATATGCTGAAAACTGGTGTTAAAAACCACAACATGTTCCTCAAGTGAAACAGGGTAGTAATGGATCAAGATTTGCAAGCAAACTGTGTATGTGACCTTAAAACACCCGGATTATTTTTTATTCCGGACTACTTTTGCTTACTCAATTTCTCTAACCTTAAACCTAGTGTGCTACATGCCAGGTTATAATATAGGGAGACATGTTTTTCTTTATTCTTTCAATCTGACATTTTTCTGGCAAAATGAACATTGATTTACCATTACCAGACGTACTCATTGACATTATTATACTTTTTATATCAAACGCGAAATGCCAGTTTGATATCAGGGGCGATAACCGGGTTTCCTTAAAATGATAACGGAAGCAACTATTTATTCCATTTATTTATGTTTTGATGTGCAATATCATACTTTATGATATGTCGATAAAATTATGTATTCAGCATTTAGTTGTATATAATTTAATTTAAAAATACTGCATCATTTGCATATGGAACTAGCTTGATACCACCGCGAGTCTCTATGAGTACATTAACGATTACTAAATAATTACATCTGTGTAGCTGGCACACGTAATTTTTAAAAGTGGTGGACTAGTTGCAATTATACACTTATTTAAGTTCCATAAAGAAGGGTGTGTATACCTACTAGATGGGACCCCAGCTTCAACAATAATTAAATCTATATTTGATTAGTCAAGATCGAGAGCAGAATGGGTGTAGGTTATTGGAAATTAGGTCCCACAACATCCATAAGAAAAATGTCAGTAGCAGAGAATAGAAAAATGTGTGGTAACGGGTTAGATTTTTAGGGGAAATCAATGGTGGTGGCCAACCTTAGTCTGATCCCGGACGGTTATTGGTTTGCATCGGTAACGGGCCAGGTTGACAGTCAACCTGTGTAAGTTACCATATAGTAAAACTATTTGGTGTCTTCTAACCTATACTGTGATCATTTGTAGGTGAAATCTTACATCAACACCGGCATTGGAGGTGTGCCTCAAACAGCCAATCACATCTGGTACTATTATTTATTAGTCGGAGGATTCCTAACATTGACAGCAGTGCCATCTGGCGTCATAATGAGGCACTACTAACTCATATATTGCTTGCATCATTCTGCTTTTGGCTTGATGCTTTCTGCTTGCGGCTTTCCGCTTTCGGACTGTGGCTTGATGCTTACTTCCTGTGGCTTTGTTCTTACTGCTTTCGGCCTTCTTCAAAGTGCTTTGTTCTTACTTTCTATTGCAAATGCTTTGTCCAATAAAACAGGGACACGAATAAGGACGTGTCAATAATTGTAATGTAAGTAAGACGAATGAACAAAGCAATCAGCAGAATGGACATGTAAGAAAGACAAATACAATTACAACCAGCAAATTTCAAATGTAATAAATACAAATAACAAATGAAATAACATGAATATAAGCACGCAAGCATCAAGTCACATATAAGTATGGCGGATATTACCTTCCATAATCAACAACTAAGGTCATTTAAGGCCGGGCCAACTGGTTCGATCCCATATTCAACCAAATTTGCCATAATTCATGATTACATACAGGGCTCCAGATCAGCTGCGTATTCGCTTAAACACCCATTTAAAATTGTCAAATACCCAATTGAAATCAGAATTAGCGAGTATCAAAAAGCAAAAACAAATTTGTGGTACCTTTATCATGCTGCAGGTAACAATAAACAAACCACAAATATAGCATATTTTCCATGAAAACACATCTTGGTATTTCATTAGAATTGTCTCCAAGGAGAAAATTCTAATGAAATGCCAAGACATGTTTTCATTTCGAAGCAAACTATTCAATAATTGCGGTCTGTTGATATGTAAACAGTAGTGTGATTTTATTTTACCCAATTACATTTTTGAAATACCCAATTGCTTCAGAAATGATGGAGTGACAATACTCAATTACTAATTCCTTACCTGGAGCCTGCACATATGACCCTGCCCATGAAATACAGTCATGTATGCTATCTTCAAACGTTTTGAGTCAGTTTCTAAAACCAACATTTTGGAAATTGTAAATTTAAATAGCAATACTAGAAAAAGTCGATGGCGCGCCACCGCAATATACCCACTTTCCCCAAATGCTAAGTCCGAAAGGGGGAGGTAATCCATGATGGAGGGTCGGATAAAAAATCCGAATTCACTTTGCGCATCAGCACATCAAAACGAAGCTACGAACCAAATATCAGAAGCGTAGGTAGTAAGGTGAAAAAGTTTTAAGAGGAACTGGTATATATATATCAGAGGACTTAACGCGCTTAAACCAACATGTATTTGCAGCAGCCAGAAAGAATACGGATGTAGAATCAAGCTGGACGCGAAACGGATATATAGTAGTCAAATGGAAAGCATCGCAGCGAATTGAACAAATCGAATACAAAGACTACAAGTACTGGACGGGTGACATGTGACATTTACGCTACTAAATATACAATTAACCCATCTCATGCTAGAGTATCAACTTTCACCAACATTTGTTTTCTATATTTTTTTCTTTTAAGACGTATGTTGTTGCCACTCATTTGAACCATCTAAACGAAACAATTTGGATTTAGGTAGCATAAATCAGTTTTGTAGGGAAATAACAAATTAATCATTTATTTTCTAATAGATAAATAGTTTATGTTTGGCATGAAATGGATTAAAACAGGTGGAATTAACTATTTATGTATACATATACGGTCAACATTATAACACGTTTGGATGACATGGGTAACCGGCATTTATTTTATCAAGTATACAATTCAGAGGTATACACACACTTGTAAACGCTCCAGTGAACACATTATCACCTGGCCGGAGCGAGGGCTGTTCAAAATGCTGTTTTGCCAGCTATTGGTGATTACCATATTGTAAACACATACCAGTTGGCACGGACGTGATGACTGATCTGTGTATGTATGCAAACCTTTTGGAAACAGATAACAATGTACAGCAGAACAGAATGACTTTGCGACCAGTGTTGTCCGAGATCAGCCGCGGCGGATGTGCAGACTAGTCGGGGACCGCACTGTTCGTTCAGCTGGTAAAATACATTTGTAATCTACTGATACGCGTTGCTAGATTGTAATTTGGTTTGAGTGAGTTAATTTTGGGTATATGAGTGAGTATGGGTAGATACAGAGACGCCTGCGTTAATCCTGACCAGAGTATCAGAGTTTAGAAACATCGATTGGCAATACCAACCTGAAATCAGGCAGTTTGACTGGCAGAGCCTGAGTCGAAGTACAACTTAGGCTCAGCCAGTCGAGCTTCATCATTTCAATCAAATGTTTCGAAATAAAGAAATTGACAAATACTAGCAAGATTGACGCAGCTGGTGGTGTATTTGAATATATATGTGTGTGTATGCTTGCATGCATATATTTGTATATAAGTATGTATATATGTTCACCTATATATACTGGTTTTGACAAGTGGATGCGAATGGGGTGTTACAAAATATGTGAACAGGCTAGTCCCAGATCGGCATGCACATCCGCGCGGGCTGATCGGGGGCTACACGGATCACAGCACACTACAAATACCACCAGTGTCATCTACGAACTTATTATGTCAGACTTGGTGAATATACAAGAGCCCTAGAATGGCTAATCATGTCATGTGATCTATATATATATACCAGAGGCATGCACCTGAAACAGGCATGTAGTTAGGAGACACATTGTTTATTTTAGTAGATTTAATATTATTTCCTATAGGCTTCTAATAGTCTATGAAACACTTGCACTGGCCAATGACACCATATTGATGCATGTATGTATGCGAATTGAAGACAATCATGGTTCTGTAATACTTCTTATGATATGTAATTAATAAATGATGAAGTATGTACATGTCATAGGTGTATACTACACTCTTAAACTTTCTTTCGACTTTCGTTTTTTTAAGAGTGTACGAATCATACTAGTTTCAAAGAAATTAATATAGATCCCCTTTGCTCCGTCTCCAATAGACACCATTGATAACAGAACGAGGACACGGTATATATCTTAGTATTATGTGTTAGTGTTGTATTGTGTGATTTATTGAAGCTGGAGACGGAACACTAAGGGTAGATAGAAAGAGGACCTTCTTTATATGGACGCTGTCTGCACCGATATCTCATTGTTCGCATTGAACTTACTTGGGGATCTACATTTACTTATAAATGTGTCACACTGATAGTGTTAGAAAGTTGATGCTAGTGTATTTCCTCATTACTAGTATGCTGGTGCTATTTTAGGTTTGTGTCTACTACACTCTTACAATTTCGAATTTCGTTTTTTTCCTGTAAGACTGTAGGACGCATTGTGGCGGCGAATTGTTCAACATGATTAACGTTTGTCCCGTCTCCAGCAGACAACTTGTTAATAATATGCGTTATTGTTGTATTGTGTGATTTTGTTTCAAGCTGGAGACGGAACACGAAGGGTAAAAGTAGTTTTTCTTTTATATCTGCGCTGTCTGCACCAGGATCTCACTGTTCACACTGAACTTACTTTGTGATCTACTTTGAAACGTGTAATATTGATAGACCTCGAAAGATTATGCGAATTTATTTTCTGTTTATGCACTGATCATTTATGTTTCGGTTTATTACACTCTCGTATATTATATATATATGTGTGTATGTGCGTGTATGTGTGTGTATATATGTGTGTGTATATGTATATATGTATGTATATATATATATATGTGTGTATATATATGTGTAATATATGTGTGTATATGTATGTGTATATATATGTGTGTATATGTGTATGTGTGTATGTGTGTATATGTGTGGATATGTATGCAGGTATGTGTGTGTATATATACATGTATACATATGTTGGGATTGTGTGTTCATGTAGTGTTGCGTGTTATATTCATATATATGTGTGTGTATATATATATATATATATATATATATATATATATATATGTGTGTATGTGTGTATATATATGTATGTATATGTGTGTATATATACATGTATATATATGTTGGTATTGTGTGTTCATATTGTTTTGTGTGTTCTATTCAAGCTGGAAACGGAACACTTGCGGTAAAAGTTGTTCTTCTTTTATATCTGCGCTGTCTGCACGCGGATCTCACTATTCGCTGTCTGCACACGGATCTCACTGTTCGCACTGAATTTACTTTGTGATCTACTTATAAATGTGTCATGCCGAATCTGAGAGGGCATATGAAAATGTATATTTCTCTGATGAATGATTATACTTCATATGGTAAAACATTTTCGCACAGCCATATTGTGGTAAGCATTGTCCACCATATATCCATTTTTATAAGATTTTCTTCCTTCATTGTGGACAGATATCTTACATGATAAACACATTCTGCATGTTTGACCCTGTACCCTATACTTCATATACAAGTAGAATCGCAACATCTACCTGTAAAATGAGGGTATTTATGATAACCTTAACTTACTTTGTTTCAATCACCTATCTCTGGTCTTACCTCCATCTTCCTTTCTTTTTGAGCAACACGATGCAATATCAGTAGACATTTTATCAGATACGTACAGGGTATACATGTATCATTTCACCCTAACTCTCCATGGCAACTAACATATGCACTTTAAACGTCCGAGGACTAGGATCTAAGTTAAAACGGACTCAAATATTCCAGTGGCTCAAGGATAACAATTACGCGATATGTTTTTTGCAGGAAACTCATTCAGTAATAAAAATAGAAAAGGAGTGGGAAACTGACTGGGGGCAGAAGGATTCTTTAGTGGAAAGTCAAGCAACTCTGAAGGAGTCTGTATTCTGTTTAATTCTAATCTAACATATAATGTTCTCAAATACACAGAAATAATTCCCGGTAGAATTCAGGCAATTGAAATTGATATAAACAATAAACAGATTCTGCTTATAAATGTATATGGGCCAAATATCGAAGATAAAACATTTTTTAAAAAAACTAGAAGATTTTATTTCTGAAAATGAAAATCACGAATTATTATAGGTGGTGATTTCAATGTTGTCCTAAACTTTGATTTGGATAAAAGAGGTGGGTTACAAAGTACAAACAAACAGAACAGAGAAATTATGTTAAATATTATAGAAAAATATGATTTTACTGATATATGGAGGCAAAAACACGGAACAAAAAAAATATATATACTGAGCAAAACTAGAAACGTCCCTCCATGTTTAAGGAAAGATTCATCAAAAACCAAAAGGGTTACTTTTAAAAATCAAAATGGAAAAACAAGTTCATTCATTTCTGTATCAAAGCCAATAAATTGCATTTGGATATCTTGTTAAATATTCCAGAGATAACCGGCCAAGGGCGGTAGGGGTCAAAATCAAAAATCACAAAAACTCAGAAATGTGTTACTTAATGTTTAGAGATGGAATTTCAATAAGTAATGTGGCAAATTCAGTAAATCTCGTTAGTACCGAGTGTGGCCACCATTTGCATGAATGCATGCAATGATCCTCGACGTGACGTAACACAATACCAGTGCGTTGAGCAAATTCCTCCATTCCCGTTGTAACGCCCGTGTAAGATCGCGAACATTGTCAATCTGATGGTTAGCTCGTGCTTTGCGGCCCAGCTCATCCCATATGTGCTCAATGGGATTGAGATCCGGGGAGACCGCGGGCCATGGCATGACGTCGACGTTGTTTTGCTGTAAGTATTGAGTGGTGACCCTGGCTACGTGAGGGCGGGCATTGTCGTGCATCAATGTCACACCAGGACCATGCTGACGGATAAATGGTAAGGCATGTGCATTTAGCACATCTGCAACATAACGTTGTGCATTGATGTTGCCCTGTACAACAACCAAAATCTGTCTTCCGGTTTCCCATGATCCCACCCCAGACCATTACGCTCCCTCCCCCAAACCTGTTCTTCTCAACAATGCAACAATCGGTGAATCTTTCATTTTTACGCCTGTATACCCGTAATCTTCCGTCAGCATGACTAACTGTGAACCGAGATTCATCGGTGAACAAAACTCGGTTCCAGTCAGCCCTTCTCCAGTTCAGATGACGTCGCGCCCATAACAGTCTGGCAGCACAGTGACGTTGGGTCATTATCTGACCAGTGTACGGGCGGCGTACCCGGATTGGTTGGGCGTTACGACGTAACCGGTTGCGAATGGTTCTGCCCTGAGACACCGTATCGCCTAGCAGTGACTGTGGCTGCCAATCGACGTTGACGTAAGTGCGTCAACGTAATGTAGCGATCGGCTCTAGCCGTCGTTACACGAGGCCTACCAGGTCGCTGCCGGTCGTGAACAGCCCCACCCCAGTCTGCTGGTACCGGGCTGCAAGACGATCAATCGTCTTCCGACAGCAAACAAACCGAGGCGCGACCGCCCTGGCGGCCATTCCACCCGCACGCATCCCAATTGCCTGATTTCGCTCGTTTTCGGAAAGCCGTGGCATATCGAAAACAGTGAAAAATTAAAAAAAGTTTTTTAATTTTCCGAATAGCCCCTATCGCATGAATGGTACGACATGAACTGAATCACCTTATCGATGACAAGTATAGCGTGCACGTGCAAAAAGTGGAAATCAACGTTCCGGTCACTGGCCGCTATGTAAACCGTGTGTATCGGCTAAACTCTACACGATCGTATTCTGAACATCGCCACGGTTTAAAATACATGTACTTTGAACATGTGGTACATACATAGACAGAGCTACACCGGCTATAAAACAGGGACGTTTCTAGTTTTGTTGAGTATACATGGCATTCTAATTCTAGACCACCTATCCTATGTAGACTAGATTATTTTTTACTATCGGACAATTTGGTGAATACTGTTTCTAAAAGTGAAAAGGTTAAAATGTGAGTTTAAAAAACAGATCATTCATTGGTACAAATCATGATAAATATCAATGATCAGCCTAGAGGCCCAGGATATTTTAAATTGAATAATTCTATTCTTTTCGAAAATGATTATAAAACTATTATTAAAAACAATATAGCGGAAATTGCCAAAATTAACCATGAAGCAAACCCTAACACTTTATGGGAGTTAATTAAAGGAACAATCAGAAATGAAACTATCAAATATACTACAAAACGTATTAGAAAAGATAAAACCGACGAAAATAAATTACAGCAGCAAATTGATCTATTAAGTAATGACAATATTCAAACACCTGAAGCAATCAATGAATTAAATAATTGTAAAAGCCGTCTAGAAGAAATTTACAAAAGACGAGCAGAAAGTATTATTTTTCAATCAAAAGCAAATTGGGTGGAGGCTGGAGAAAAGAATACCAAATTTTTTGCGGCGCTTGAAAAAAGAAAATTTGAAAGAAAAATTATTTCACAGCTAACTGTAAATGGAAAACTTGTTACAGACAAGGAACAAATTCTACTAGAAGAAAAACATTATTATGAAAAACTATATAAGAAAAAAGAATGTATAGATTCTGATATTAATTTTTTCCCAAATGAATTATAATATAAGTTAAATGATGAGGAGAAAAGTAAATGTGAAGGAATATTGACAGAAGCTGAATGTTATAATGCCTTAAAAGAAATGCAAAACAATAAGAGCCCTGGGTCGGATGGAATAACTGTAGAATTTTTCAAAATGTTTTTGGAATGACATAAAAAGTAATTTGGTAAAATCATTAAACTTTTCGATGGAGCAAGGCGAACTAACAACACTACAAAAATAAAGTGTTATAAATTTAATTCCAAAAACAGGCAAAGATACAACACACCTCGCCAACTGGAGACCAATAAGCTTGCTAAATATCGACTACAAAATAGCAACAAAGGCCATTGCAAATAGAATAAAAAGGTATTAAATAATTTAATTTAGATTCTACACAAACAGGATTATTAAGGTAGATATATTGGAGAAAATATAAGGCTCTTATCCGAAGTAATTGAACACGCAAATGATAAAAATATACCAGGAATCTTATTATTCGCCGATTTTGAAAAAGCATTTGATAGTATAAGCCATGAGTATATAATTAAGGTATTAACCTTTCTAAACTTCGGACCCAGCTTAATCAAATGGATTGAAATATTGTATCATAATATATCTAGTTGTGTAACAAATAATGGCTATCTTTCAGATTTTTTTTTCCTTGGGAAGAGGAGTAAGACAAGGATGCCCATTATCTCCTTATTTATTCATAATCGCAATAGAAATACTCTCGCACAGTGTCAGAAAAAATAAATTAATAAAAGGAATAACTATAAATAGTGAAGAAATAAAAAATACTATGTTCGCGGATGATGCTACATTTTGCATGGATGGGTCTAGACAATCTCTCGAAATATTAATTAGTACAATAGATAACTTTGGAAACATTTCAGGTTTACGTTTAAACTATTCTAAGTCAATATTGTTTAGAACAGGTTCGACGAAGAACTCTACAACTACGTACTGTGATGATAAACCATTTTCATGGACTGCAGATGTGGCCAAAACTTTAGGGATATATTTTTGTAATGATAAAAATAAAGTGCATAGTTTAAACACAGATCCTAAAATAAAGGAATTTCAGCAATGTTTAGGCAAATGGAAAAAAAGAAAGCTCACCATACTAAGTAAAATAACTGTCATTAAAAGTTTTGCATTTCCAAAATTAATATTCCCTTTAACAGTTCTAGACAATCCGGAGCAGGAGACTTTAAAGCAAATTATACGCATTATGTTTGATTTTCTCTGGGATTCAAAGCCTGATAAAGTTAGTAGAAAAATTATTGTTAAAACGTTCGAAGAAGGCGGGCTAAAAATGATAGAATTAGAATCGTTTATTGATGCACTAAAGGCTACATGGGTCAAACGACTTGCAGAAACTGAAAATCACGGAAAATGGAAAGTACTATTTATTTAAATTATTTGAAGCCTTTTGGTGGTGTACATATATTTGAAGGAAATGTAAACCAAAACAGACGTAAAACATTTGATAAAAAATAATTTGTTGACAGATGTTCTTAAATCATGGTGCAAGCTAAACTTCTGCGATAATCCAGAAACAATATCAAAGTAAATTTTTATTTTTATGGAACAATTTCGAAAATAAAAGGTAATGGAAGAATGTTTTACTACAAGGAATGGGCTAATAAGGGGATTAAATATATAGAACAACTACACGATTATAGAACTACATCATTCTTCAATTTTACAAAAATAAAAGAACTAGTTGATGTTAGTAATAACGATTACCTAAAATTCTTCAAACTGATTTCGTGCATTCCTCAAGACTGGAGAACACGAATTAAAAATGAAAGAATAAACACGATTAATACAAAGATACTATTAATAGAACAAATAAAAACCATGACCAAATGTAATAAGAAGCTATATAACATGTTTCTTAATCAACAGAAACCGGTTATGCATAAAGCCAAGACAAAATGGATGACGAATTCGCGGATAAAAATATAAATTGGAAGATAGACATACACAAATCATTTTACAAACACTATAAGTTTCTAAACTTAGGAACTTTCAGTACAAATTTTTGATGAGAATTGTTGCTACAAACGATTATTTACTCAAGTGTAACATTGTCAGCTCCAATTTGTGTGATTTTTGCGCCATGGCTCCAGAAACAAATAAGCACCTTTTTTGGGAATGCACTATAAGCCAACATTTTTGGTCACAGCTGAATACCTTTTTAAACAATAATAATATGGTATGTAATTTTGATTGGCACACTGTTTGCTTCGGGCAATATGAGCAAGACAACAAGTTTTTCAACTTTTGTATCATACTAGGAAAATACTTTATATATACATGTAAATTACGAAACACGGAACCTAAATTTCCAGAGTTTATGTCTTACCTAAAGGCAACATAAAATATTGAAAAAGAAATTGCAATGAATAGAAATAAGCTCATAGTTCATGAAAGAAAATGGAATGTTATCCAATTAGACTAACACTCATTTAGAGATACACGAACCTTCTGATTATACATACACATAATACAGTTAGGTATAACAGCATATACTGTAATAGTATTGTATCGTGATGTGTTGCTCAGTTATTATTCACTAAACCTATTTCACCATATCTCATTTTCATCTCTATTCTCTCATCTAAATAACATTCTTAAATAAATCCAACCTAACCATGTATGAACAATAATCTATAATTATTTACAATACATGTACTCATAGTTGATTGTAAACAAGGAGAGTAACCTATAAATTCATGTTGTTAAACTGCTTGTAACTCATTTATTGTTTGTATATATACTATGTATGGAAATAAAAAACTTAAAACTGAAAACTGAAAAAGTTTTTCGACCTACGAGGAAAAATAGTGAAATTCTAAGTCCGAAAGGGGGAGATAATCCATGATGGAAGGTCGGATCAAAAATCCGAATTCACTTTGCGCATCATAACGAAGCTACATATCAGAAATGTAGGTATTAAGGTGAGAAAGTTTTTCGACTAACAATGAAAAATAGGGAAATTCTGAGTCCGAAAGGGGGAGATAATCCATGATGGAGGGTCGGATCAAAAATCCGAATTCACTTTGCGCATCTGCACATGATAACGAAGCTACATAGCAAATATCAGGCGCGTAGGTATGAAGGTGAAAAAGTTTTTTCGAGTTACAAGGAAAATATGGGAAATTCTGAGTCCGAAGGGGGGGGGGGTGGGGGGGGGGGATATCGCTGATGGAGGGTTGGATGAAAAATCCGAATTCACTTTGCGCATCTGCACATGATAACGAAGGTACATACCAAATATCAGCGCGTAGGCATGAAGGTGAAAATGTTTTTCGAGTTACAAGTAAAAAAGAAAAAATGGGAAATTCTGAGTCCGAAAGGGGGAGATAATCCATGATGGAGGGTCGGATGAAAAATCGAATTCACTTTGCGCATCTGCACATGATAAACGAAGGTACAATACCAAATATCAGCGCGTAGCATGAAGGTGAAAATGTGGTTTTTCGAGTTACAAGGAAAAAATGGGAAAATTCTGAGTCCGAAAGGGGAGATAATCCATGATGGAGGGTCGGATGAAAACATCCGAATTCACTTTGCGCATCTGCACATGATAACGAAGCTACATGCCAAATATCAGGCTCGTAGGTATGAAGGTGAACAAGTTTGTCAAGTTACAAGAAACGTGACGGACGTACGGACGTACGGACGGACGGACACTCGTGACGAAAACAATATACCCATTTCCCCCCAAAAAAGTGAGTATAATTAACGCTTACTAGGCAGACAGAGAATATTGTTATCTGAAACTTTTATATCACAGTTAACAAATTTAATATTTTGACACCCATGGGAATCATCTCTAATTCTCATGTGTTGTCGTAACATGCTTTAGTAAAGAAATAATGAAAATAAGGGGGGAATAGCAGACATTTCATTTTTTATTGTAAATGTTAAAGGCAAACCAGCTGAGAATAGGGAATTTACGATGGTTGCGACAATTGTAGGTCTTGATCCTCCACATGTTCACAGATTAATGCTATCAGACTTATAAATAGGTTACCAAACTTGGGAAATAATGAGTGACTTCCCTTAGAACAATTTAATGGGTATTATCAGCGTTATAATTGGCAGAAGTTGTCGGTTTGACGCCACGTTGCTTAGTTTAAGCTAACAAACGTTATGTGAAACCGACAAATTCCACCCATTCTGTTGTCGAGGATGCCACAGTAGTGCATGTTGTTCTAAGGGAAATTACTCATGATTTTCCAAGTTTGGTAATCTATTTATATAACTGGTCTATTCCGTGACAAAACTGGCTACACTGAGTGCAAACAACGTAATATCCCTATTGTAAGTCGGCGTCCAATTTGTACTTTACAATACATTGTATTGTCATTAAAAGAAAACAGATTTAATTTAATTTATAGAGAATACTCCCAAAGTAATATAAGCACAACTTGACTAGTTTGAGAATCATGGAGTATCCCAATAAATGTGGCTGTGACTTGAGAAATGGGGCGTATGGGTTTTGCGATTATTGAAGATCCAGACCAGCCTGTGCATCTGATCAGGATCTGCACAGTTCCACAGTCTATCGATGATTTGATGTATTGGTGTTTAACGGCCTATCAACAGCTAAAGTAATTTAAGGCCGGGCAAATCCCAAAATCAAAACAGAATACATTGTATTTACAAAAACATATTCAGCCATGAAATTAGAATAACCGGACCAGAAGCCTATTTCATCAACATTGCAAAGTATACTTATCTAGCAAAGTATACTTGAGGGAGTAATCATTTATTTTTCCATAAATGCATTATTTCATATAGAACTAACGACTACATATATTTGATGATTAAAAGTATGCAGAATTATTATGCAAAAATGGCTGTGATAATGTAATAAATTCAGTATAATAAAAAAATTAATAAATTTATTTTTAAATTGAAAATTTCTCCCTCAAAGGATACTTTGCTAGATAAGTATACTTTGCACTGTTGATGAAATCGGCTACTGGTGCCAGGTTCATATTACACCAAAGTCCATCAATGAAACACCCATCATGCTTCTAACAGGTATCAGGTAATAGAGAATAGTAGGCTAGTGCCGTGAATGGGAAAAAATATCTGGCAAGGCTCAGGAAACGTTTCCGTGCCGCGCCAGATATTTTTCCCATTCACGGCACTAACCTACTATTCTATTTATCCCGTCAACACCTACAAATGGCTGTAAAATGCAAAAATAGTATTAACTGGATATCAAAAATGTTTCACGGCACCGTGTTTCACGGCACATACGCACTGTGTTGACGGGATAAATATAGATCTTTATCAGACTACATGTGTGTATTAATTGATTTGTTTGTTTGTTTGTTGGGGATTATCGGTCTATCAACAGCTGAGGTCATTTAAGGCCGGGTCAATGGGTTTAGTACTAACTCCCAAAATCAGAACTGAATATTTACAATAACAAAACTATATATTCAGAATAATCCGGATCTGATGCCAGGTCCTCGCCACACCAGAACCATTTGGCCCCTCCCAAAAGCAGTAGGATCGGTAATAATCTTATTACTTTTATAATGGGATTACAAATCCCATAAGCCCCATTTCACCAGTCACAGCCACATATGCGTGTTTAATTACACTCTTGCAAATTATTTGCACGGGTTTCGCAGTGAGAGAAAACCCGCAATCAACTCATTACAAATAATAACACCGGAAACCACGAGCTACCAAGCAAAATATTTAATCTTTATTACAGTACAGTACAGTCAGTTATTTGAAAATTCCAAACATGCACTCAAATATACCTGGCTCATAGAAACAGCTGATTAATTTGGATTTCAAAAAGTTTACATGACGTCACATCACATTTGACGTCACACAACGTAACGTTAAAACGCGGAAAAACACGTCATTGTATTAACTATTCATGCGCACATCACAATTCATTGATTATAATCTCAAAAATAGACTAAATGTGCATATATATCCGCCGTGGAAGTGTAATAAATAGGGCATTCCATCGTACATGTTTGAATAGCGGAAATAATACACTCGTGTCCGTCGGCGTCCGTGCAAGCAACTCGTTCGCTACGCTCACTCGTTGCTTACGCGGAAGCCGACGCACACTCGTGTATTATTTCCCGTTATTCAAAATGTATGATGGAATATATATTTCATCCACAATGACAAAAATGTGCTTACTGCGTTTGCGACAAGTATAGATCTATATCCATCTGCAGGAGTGTGCTAGCTGATCAGGAACTACACGGGCAAAACACTCAATAAGCCCATTTGTGTCTTGGTTGGTCCTGGTCGGCCTCCAACCTCCCCTTATGGCCGCTCTGTAACCTCCATGTAGTAATTTTGTATACCATTATCAATAGTTAATACTAAATTGTGGCGGTGACTGGAGAAATGGGGCTTATGGGATTTACGACCAGCTACTGATCAAATAACACACTCATTTAGCCTGATAACAATCTATATTCCTTGCTAGAAGCATGACGGTTATTTCAATGATGGAATGGCAAACAGTGCATATCCTAATCAGACTAATCAGACTGTGCGGATGCATAGGCTGATCTGGATCTACACTGGTCGCAAAACCCAGAAGCCACACTTCTCCAGTCAGAGCCACAAATAATATTTTTCTCAGTTACTGTTTTGTTGAATGAATCATATTCCCATTATTTATTTATTTTCTCGTTATTGTTTTGTTACATCTAAATGATGTTTTGCTTTTCGCCGTTTTTTTATTTTGTTTATTGAATTTTTTTTTCTAAAGTTGTTTTGTTTCGTTTAATGAATTGTAATTGCATTTGTTTTGCTGTTTTGGCTAATGGATTGTACTTAACACTGACAATTCTTAATTAAACTTTTTCATCTCCGGTATTTTTTCCATTTTCTATTTTCAAGATGAAAACATGTTGACAGTACATGTTAATCATTTCTTATCGTTATGTGTGGCTGTGACTGGAGAAATGCGGCTTATGGGTTTTGCGACGAGTGTACATCCAGATCAGCATGTGCATCCCACACAGTCTGGTCAGTTTTTTGTTTTGTTTATTGGTGTTTAACGGCCTATCAACAGCTAAGGTCATGTAAGGCCGGGCAAACGGGTTCGATCCCATTTTAACATGCTGCATTGGGGAGGGGGGGGGGGGGGGGGTGGGGGGGGGGGGGGCCCAAGATCAGAACGGAATATTTACATCCAGAACAAATATATTCAGCCCTGAAATTAGAATAACCTGACCTGGTGCCAGGTCCGACCACACCAAAGTCACTTGGCCCCTTCCCCTAAAATAGGATTACGAATATCGTAATACTCACATAAGGGATATAACCAGATTCAACTGTCACATATAAAATGCCAAAGACGTATGTGAGGGCCAAACCAGGTCTCCAGTCCGGATTCCGGTAAGGATGAACCCCGATCGTTAAATTACCCATCGCATGCTCCCACCTACCACCCAACAGTCTGATCAGGATCTGCACTGTTCGCCATTCCATCAATGAACACCTGTCATGATTCTAGTAAGCAATACAGATGGGTATCAGGCTAGAGACTAATTGATCAGGAGCTACACTGGTCACAAATCCCATAATCCACATTTCTCCAGTCACTGCCACATATATGTTCGGCCTCCAGCCACCCCTCACAGCCGCCCTGTCTCCGCCAAGTAGGTCATAGAATTAGAAACATATCAAATAATAATTTAAACCACAAACCCACTCTTCCAACATTTCGGTCCAAGGTCTTTATCAAGGTAGTAGCTATTCAGCTATTACTAATCCCTGGATAAAGGCCTTGGACCGCTGAAACAGTGGGTTCGTGGTTTAGTATGTGTCGTTCAAAAAATTATATTACTGTGCAAACTTGCAAATAATAATTGTCTATGTTTTTATTTTGTTGTTTTGTTTAATTATATTTATTTAAAGTTATTGTTTCGTTTAATGAATTATTATTATACATTTTCCATTTATTGTTTTGTTTAATGAACTATAATCGATTCAACTTTCTTTTTTTACTTAATAAATGTTTGAGTACTGTAAATTATTTTATAGCCTTATATGCTTAGCGACCAACGTAGACCCAGACCAGTCAGCATATTTGATCAGGGTATGCACCATTCAGTCAGTGAAACACCCATCTCTTTAATAGCAGATCAGGAGATAGACTGGCCACAAATGTCTTAAGAGACATACATGTATATCCACCACATACGAAACAATGCTGATAATTTCTGTTATGAGGTTACTCTACACAACCGCCTGCATTGAGCTTGCCCAGATTATCAACGCTTCTTAACATGCAAACTCGCAATCAACCAATTTGATTGTC
This sequence comes from Conchocele bisecta, assembly GCA_029237695.1. Lineage (NCBI taxonomy): Eukaryota > Metazoa > Mollusca > Bivalvia > Lucinida > Thyasiridae > Conchocele > Conchocele bisecta. The sequence continues at coordinate 49,512,276 of CM055271.1, read as the reverse complement.
TGAGCTTGAGATGTAACACAACTCAGTCTCAGCCATTCAAGCTACTTGACTTCGAGCACACTATTTACTTATTTTGCAGCAAATAAATTGACAAATGTTGGCAAGATTAGCGCAGACGGAAGTGTACTGGGTAGAACCAGTAGTCATACATTTTGGAAGCTTGAAATATTTGTATGCACGGTGTTTAATACCAATTGCTATGGATATGCAATGCATAATGTGAGGTTCGGGCGGCAGACTTGCTAACATTGCAAGAATATCAGAAATAAAACCCAAATTTAAAATGGATTTCACTTCATTATCTTGGAGTTGGCAATTTCATGTCATTTTTAGCTGAACACAAATACCCACGAAGCAGTTTCCTTCTTGACAACTAAATCAACCAGTTATTGCCGAATGGTTGCCATGCCGCTGTATACATCGCATACAAGTTGAACCTGATAAAAACTGCTTGTCAAGAAATGACACGACGGCCAATCAAGAATAACCAGAGAATAGCAAGATGGTAATGAATTCCCAGCGCATAGTGAAAGTAAGAGATATGTATGTCACAGCATGCATACCGACCAAGTCTCAAAATAGTTTTGATATCATTTTTCAGTAACGCAAGTAGTGAAGCCTCTCTAAACCGGACACCATGAGAAGACCCCAGGGTATGCGGTTTAGAGATGTTCCACTGTACATACATACAACGTCCAGTTTACCACCAGTGTAGACCCAGATGTTCATGCAAGCCCGAGCATTTAGATCTGGACCGGCCGGATTACACAGGTTGTAAACAGAAAGGTGATGCATTGTCATACATTACGATACTCCTTTACTTATCCTACCTCATTCGTCAATAAAATGTTAAACAAAAAAATATATGTGCTCAGTAATAAATTAAAAAAATATGCTATGTGCACAAATATGAGAAAAGCTGTAAGAAAAGTAAAGGATTTAATAAATTAAGAACAAACTGTTTTCAAATTTAAATTATATTTTTTATTTTATTACTGTTATGTTATTACCGTTTATTTATCAAATATGCAGTCACAACATAATACTTTTATCAATTTTGCTGTTGAATCGGTAGGTATGCCATAAAATAAGTGACAGGAAATGTTTCTGACTTTCGGGTTTTCACCACCAACTCACCGGGCTCTGACCACTCTAGCGCGTCCTCCATTTCATTTCTGGCCAAGAATTTCTCCACAGGCTCGGTGTGTATGCCATATAGACGGCAGCATGGAAAACATCAGGGAACAACGGACTGTTTTATTGAGAAAAAGGAGAGCGATTGATGAATATATGTGTAGTAAAAATAAGATGAAATCATTTCATATACTTATAATACATGTACTCTAAATTTCTCATTAAATTTTGTCTTTTTGAAACTTTGAAACCATATTTTTGATTTACAGCATTCTATAATTCTATATTATATTTTAAGGGGTCATTGGATTCCCCTACTAACCTCTTTTGTATTAGCATGACCCGTCGTAAGGGGTCACATGAGTCATATACACATCATTAGTAATAAACTACTCCTAGCATTTCAGCTCCAAAAATGTAAGATAAAACAAGGCGATCGCCAGCGAGTGTCTCACCCATGAATATCAAGGTTACCCGGATGACACTGGGCGGATGGTCATCACTGTGAGGAAGCTATTGATGATGCTTGATAATGATCCGACTAACAGATCAGGAGATGTTCAACATTTGGAGGTACGTCAAAATGTTTGACGCCAGAATTGTGACCACTATGTCTCATTTTCCACTAACGTGGGTGAGACAAAAACTGTACATGATTAGATTTACTGTCTGTTCCACGTTTTGCTGCCGACGAACTTTTGGCCATTAAACACAATAAATCTAAACAATATTTAAAAGTAAGCACTTTGTCATCAATAACAAAAAAGTCACCCTCCCCAAAAAAGTCACCACCACCCGAGAGCACACGGGTCGCAGATCCCCGACGTCAGTTGATGGTACGTCCCTGCTTGACACGGCACTAGAAATGGGGATAATAATGTGGCTGTCACCGGGGCTTACAAATACACTACCGCCTGCACTAATCTGTAGTCATACCAAATTGAAAACAAATAGGTTATAAATATCTTTATAACTACTGTCTTTTCCATGTATTGTAGCCGACGAACATTTGGCTATTAAACACATTACATCTAAAAAATATTTAAAAGTAAGTACTTTTTCATCAATAACAAAAAAGTCACCCTCCCAAAAAAAATGAAATTTGATGAATATTGAATTTATTGCGAACAACGATTTTCCTATGGGAATTTAACATGGGGAGTAAATTTCCAAATTATAGTATAGGATCAAAAAATTAAAAAATTTAAAATTGACTCCGAAACCTGGCGAGATAGCTTGAAAATGATGTAACTAAGAAAACAAAAGCTATAATTTTGAAAATAAGTAAAGAAATAAAAAAATATTTAAACAAAATATATTTTTAGCCCCCATGTTAAATTCCCATAGGAAAATCGTTTTTTCGCAATCAAATCAATATTTGATGGAATTTCATCAAATAATTTATTTTGAAGAGGGTGAATTTTTTGTTATTGATGAAAAAATACTTGCTTTTAAATATTTTTTAGATTTAATGTGTTTAATGGCCAAAAGTTCGTCGGCAGCAAAACGTGGAACAGACAGTAGTCAAGATCAGGGTGTACACAGACCGATATGTGTTAGAGTTGCTGATAAGCCTATACATGTAATATAATGTTTGCAAACAGTGTAGATGCAGATAAGCCGCCTCAATTTCCACTTTCATGATTAATATAATGGTTATGGCCCGGTTGCTCAAAACCTCTGTGAGCTTAACAGATTGTTAAATCATTAGCAATGCTAAAGATTTAACAAATCCTTAGCAATGCTAAGGATTTAACAGTCTGTTAAGCTAACAGAAGCTTTGAGCAACCGGGCCCTGATAATTAAAACAGAATATTCAATTCAGTCCATTACTTGTGGTTGAAACGGTTAATGAAGACCTCTAATAATGCACATTGAACTCTATAAATTAAATGTTCGATTATAACGATTGGAATTAATACATTTCTGTAGATACATATTTTGTAATGGTAACATGTTAATATTTTTGATATTGACAACTATTTTTAAGCAATAACTGTTAATTGAACTTTCAGATGACTATGACTATGACGGTAATCTGAAGGACCTTAAACCTAATTAAACCTTAAACATCATTAGGTAGGGCTGTAAATCATGTTGATATAACATGCAGCCCAACCAATTTACATGTACTATTGTTAAAATAACCTCTTTTTTTTTTCGGAAAACAACTAGTCAAGTTGTGCTGTCTAATACATTTATCAAATATTGCATACTAGGTCTACTAATATACGTGTAAATGTATTTTAGCATATTTTAATGAATGTTCAAATCAGGGTATGGACGGAATTAAAACAAAATACATGTACATGTATATACCAAGCTGGGAATAACAAGCAACATAATAACTCATAATGACAAACAGGTATTCGAAATTATATGTTGTTACCACTCATTTGAACCGGTTAAAATGAGTGGTAACACCATATAATTCCGTGCATAATATTTTAACTTTTTTGTATGCCAATTGTGTAGCCTCGGCATGTAATTGGCGGTTAACTCAGGCGTGGCCTGTGTAGCTCCAGTAGCCGATTTCACCAACATTGCAAAGTATACTTATCTAGCAAAGTATACTTTGAGGGAGAAATTTTCCATTTACAGTAGCGCTTTTCTGCAGGTCAACTAGCTAGAGTCAACTAGCTAGAGTTTAATCTCTAACCCGGTGTTGCTACATGACACTACCAGCAACAATAAACCGGTGTCAATAAATAAAACAACAGCACAAACGTATCCGTGTTCAAATCCACAATTTTATCCCATCTATTTAATTCAAAGTGACTAGAAAGTCAGTGGTATTGGTGATCTGTTTTTTTGATGCGCAAATATAAATTGGCGGGTTATTGCGAGACAAACAGTGAAACCTTGACCGTGACAATATCTTGGACAAAAAAAATGTCGTCACTGCCGTTCCGAATATCAAGAACAAATTAATAGACACCACCATGCTCACAATATATTTATTGTCATATAAAATCAAATTATAATGTGTGGTCTACGGTATAATATGGCAAAACTAAGCACCAATATAGCGTTTTGTTTCCTTTTTCGTCGGTATCAAATTACGTTTTCCTATTCTGTTAACATTATTTCGACGCGATCCTATAGTCGACATGACAATTTCTGAGATCAACACAACTTTTCATAATGTCTTTCAATTTCAAGCCGCAAGGAGACTGTGAATTGCATATTAACCATACTAACATGGTGAACATATTGATAATAATTTTAAAAGAAAAGCATATTTTAATTTTCGAAACCTGATCATAAAAAATTATTTTGGAATTATATTTCCATTACTGCAAACGTTCTGCTCTGGCTGTTGATTTCTATTGGCCGGAATCAAATTTTGTGAAGATAATATTTATACCGGTGATAGCCATTTCTTTAAAACAAAATTGTTTACTTGTGTCACAGAGTGAGAAAGATGAATACCAGCCCGGAATCGAACCGGGGACCTCATGTTTACCGTACCATACCCATAGCTGACAAGGCACAGATCATACAGACTTCATCCCCATAGTCAGTTGCGTACAATGACATTCTTCCCCGCCAAATAGAAATTCGTCCTCGAATTCCATGTTTAATTTTGTCACTGGGGAGAAATATGTCCACCCTGAATTCCATATTTGTGGAACATTTCTTCATCAGTCACGACTCCACGTTGGGAGTAGTTGCGGCAAGTAACTGCAGAATACTCAATTATCGTCCGTACTCAGACGGCCAGAGTTACGATGCTCCATAGGTTTTTCCTGCAGAGTACCGAATCGGATCTCATTCGCGCTTTCGCTGTTAATTGTGACATATTTTTCTGTACTTATTCCACATAAATGAATGTAAGTATAATACTGACATTTCTTTCAATTGAAGAATACAGAAAATATGTCGCAATTAACAGATGAAGTGCAAATCAGATGTGATTTGGTACTTTGCAGGGGAAACCTACGGAAAGCACCATAACTCTTGGTACGGATGATGCGGAAGTATTCTGCAGAGTTATTTCCCGCAACTACGTTGGGCGCTAAATGTCACAGGGTGAGAAAGGTGCGTACCAGCTCGGAATCGAACCGGGGATCTCTGGTTTACTACACCATCGCTCTACCTATTGAGCGAACCGGGCACAGATACACACTTATTCACCATAGTGATCACTTCATTCAACCAAAAATTCACAAGCTAGAAGTTATGCCAAATTATTAAAGTCGACGTCACAGATTATGCTCTTGGCGATATTAGCGGACACAAATTTGTCCATCAATTTGATCAAATAAACAACGGAATCTGACAGATAACATTACGACGGCGCATGGAAATATCATTATTCTGGTACTTGGAATCAAAATGGTGGACATTAAGATCAATATGTGAGGCGCTGACAGAACCTTTAACATTTGTTATCACGACAGCAGCTACAGGGATTGTTGGACGCATTTATTTAGAGAAACAAGAGATTACAACCCGCATTGGATAATATACTAAGTGACAATTTGTTCTAGCATATGTGGCAGCGTGATGTTAGGTGATGGGATGAATAAACTTCCATATCATGTATGTGTTGTTATTATATGTATGTCCCATCCATTTCAGATACAGCGTATCCGTCTATAACATGTTTACTGTTGAACCCCTGTCCCTTCGTCCCTTTTAGTGTTCGTTAACCTTAGTCAGTATTGAACCTTTACTTGTAGTTAAGTATAGTCCACTAGTGTATTTATACCTGGGAGTATGATATACTGACTAGCGTAGCGTAACGTGTGACTAACCAACGTTATTTTGCATGTTGCGCACGCACCCATCTCACTCGTTGAGCCGCCGCCATTATAGTCACATCATATTCTTGTTTATTAAAATATATAATAGCTGTAAATGTTGTATTTCCAGGTAATGTTTTGGTATATTTATTGTCAAATCATGTATTGTCTTGTCTCCAGGGATATGTGCGGCACGAATATTATTCGTGCTGCAGATATCGCTGGAAATTCTTGAGAAAAACAGCGACCTGATTGTCATTTGCCGAATTTCGCTCACGGCTGACTCGTTGAGCCGCCGCCATTATAGTCACATCATATTCTTGTTTATTAAAATATATAATAGCTGGTAAATGTTGTATTTCCAGTGCTTATCCATTTGTACGTCCGTCCATCCTGCCAAACGAGTCCAAATAAGAACCCACATCTCGACTAGAGAGACATAGAAACCCTCTCCGATCACAATGGCGCCCAACGTGGATAGCTTGAAGTACACAGCTGAGGCACAACACAGAAGTGGTAGGTTGGTGGTTGATATTGATTTGGTGATATGTAGACCCCCACGTCTAGTGATATGCATAGTGACTGATAGACCCCACGTCTTGTGATTGCATATTAACTGATATACCCCACATGCATAGTGACTGATAGACCCCCACGTCTAGTGATTGTGATGAACCGGCTACATGACAGACGTGCAATGATCTATTTGCGGCGGGCAGGGAAAACCGATATTTGATGAACACATGATGAAAATCAACCAATCAACGAGCGGATATCCCGACTTCCGGTGACAATCGCTTATCGTACATGTGCAAGGATTTGCATTCACGCGTGAATTATAAGATTATCATGGGCCCATGAACATTATATTCTCTCTAGTTTCCACAAGAGAGGAGAATAATATCCACACGTGTACTTTCGAACTGAGGATTTCCCGATTAACCGCGGAAATGTCATTGTGGCAGTAATGCAAAGTTACTGTTAGAAAACTAGGTCACGAGCTTTTGACGTGTGTTCGTGCGTTTAACTATAAATAGACACGGTGTTTCCTGGAATGTGGTAAGGTCATGAACTGGTGTATGTAAACATAAACATTGTACATGTTATGTGTGTGTTTTGACAGTGCCAGCAAAACTGATCATTGCCTTTGGTGATGTCCCAACACAGTCGATATTGATTTCTATTTCCACTTGCAATTCCAGCAATTGATATATGTAAACAATGTTTGTGAAGAACACTGTTCACATGTGATATTAAATTGTTAGATTGTTTGAAATTTGGTGTAGGCTACTGTGATGGACCATCATAAAAGTCAGATTTCAGTTGAACTATTAACATTGGTATCTGATCATTGACATTGGTAGACAATTCACTACAGTACGGTGCACATTTTTCTCACCCTGTGACATTTGGCGCCCAACGTGGTAGAATTGTTGGAGGACAGATTCGCCACTGACAACACTTCCGAATACACCCTCCATCTTCTCCATTATCGCAGCCGATGTGGCTACGGCACCCAGAGGCAATAGCACACGTCTAGCTTCACCTTTCAGGGAATGTCGGATGGCCTGGCTCACCAGATAGTCGGAGTAAGCTGCCAGGAGTGATTCCACTTCTAGGACCCATATTTCAAAAGAACATTCGTTCTTGGGTATCGGCTCTGTTCCGCTGAAGGAGGTGATTACTGGTTTGATGTAGTACTTATGAGAATCGTCCGGTGGTCTTGGTCTGTTGTCGTTGCCAGGTTCAGGTGCGCTCGTGTAGGGAGTTGTATTTGCTTGATCCTCGACCTGGCCTTGGTGTTCTTCCTTTCTCATGATCTCTTCTGCTATGGCTTGGGAAAGTTTCCGTTCAGTTTCGAAAAGCATCTGAAGTCGGTCTGTCTCCGGATCTTGTCGTTCCTGCTTCCTTATCTTAGCTTCCCAATCCCATAGCTGTTCAGTCTCATCTTGTTTGGTTTCTTCGTCAATGGTCCATCTCTGTTCCAGCTTCCCTTGTTCTTTGTGTTGTCTCTCTGGTGCTCTGCTGTCTCTGTCGGTCCTGATGTACGATCTTTTCTGTCCATCCTCTATCTGTCTCAACCTGCTCTCTAATTCCTGCATCCGTGCCACTCTTTTCTGTTCATATACCTCTCGTTTCCTCCGTTCAATTGCCCACTCATCTTCCATCTGTTTCATCATGACACATTCTCTTCTCCAATCCTTCTCCATCTGTTTCTGTTGCCTCACAATCGCTTGTAGTCTGGCTACTCTGTTCCGTTCTTCTTCCATTAGTCGTTGGTTCTCTAACTCTATCTCTTCCTCCCTTTCCTTCCACCGAAGGGTTCTCCCTTTAATCCTTTGTCTCTCTTCCATCTCTTCCTGTCTTAACTGAGCCAATCGTGCTTCCAACTTTGTCTCTTCTAGAAGGTATTTTGTATCTCTGTTCGAGGAGTCACTCGTCGAACATGATTTTCCAGCAGGCGTCTGTACCTTGCCTGTAGGACTATCCAAACAACTAGGAGGTCCATGGCCATCATGTTTGTCTCCTTCCCCCAGGAAACTGACATACTTTGATGCCGTTCTGCTTCCACTGAGACTAGGTGTCGAAGCCGCCATACTACGTGTATCGTACATGTCTACGGAATCATCCCTGTGCCACAGCTGACTATCTGATCTGGTATTACCCATATGTTGTTCGCGCTCAGAAGTCCCCATTATCTAGTGTTGTCCTACATGTAGGTAGACTCTGATCCCGAACACGCGATGTGGCATGCTGTTCCTGGGAGCTATCAGTATTATGGTGATCTCCTGTTTCCGTCTGTCTACCTTCTACAGTTCGCAAAAGCTCTCTATTCTTCCGCCGTAGTTCCCTTTCATCTACATCAGGATCCATCAGCTGTAATCGCTGCATGCGGCTATCTATGTCTTCGACGTAGGTATTCCAAGCTGCTTTCTCCTCCTCTACCGTTGCTATTTCCGCCTCTAAGCTTCTTAGCTCTCGCTCGCCGATTTTCGCCATCTTGTATGCAATGACTTTGATCAATGATAATGGTCAAAGCGTGCGCAGTTGGGCCAAATAGGTAGCCTATGGTGGTATTTTCCTAGAATTATGTTGAAGTAATTATCCAGAAATTACTACTAGAGGATTATTCAGTGTGTATGTCTCCTAGCGGGCGTTCAACCACCACTACAACACTTCCTTCTATTTTCTCTCAAGCCAATGGCTTGATGTATAGTCACGCTTGCTCTAGGCAACTGGACTAAGAGTGTTTAGTGACTTATTACCCAACTAAATATACATGTAGTCGCTGCGCGATGTCGGTTTATAAAAAAAGAATCAGGAATAGAGTGAATTCACACTATAGCTGTTGTACTAAACCGGCTACGTCACACGCGGCTGCTGCACTATGTTGTCGCACGCGGCTGCTGCACTATGTTGTCGCACGAAAACTAGTAATTAACTAGCTCCCTTGAAGTCCTTTCGGTCCGCTGTCCGGAACCAAATCGCAAGTAGTTACCCCTTAACTACTTTTTCACTCGGTCACCGGACTAATTTCGAAATACTAAATTTCGATATTCAACGGAAACGGAAAACGCAATTCTCTTGATGTCGCGGAGCAATTTTACTTTCGCAAAATGTCTAGCAATTGGTCACTTGCCCACTGGGCTAAATTTTGATCCTCAAAATTTATCAACCCAAAATCCCGCTTTACCGCTCGACTAAATTCTGATTATTTTACTTTTTTTCCCGAAACCTATCCGTTAACTCGGATCCTCACATTTAGTGAAGATTGTTCTCACTTGTACCGGTATGTCCCACTGAAGTTGAGCTACTGAAATGGATCTCTGTACTAAAACTGAAAATTTTCAGTTTCCAAGTTCCACCGTACTGTCAGGATGATTCAGTCACCCAACTAAATTTCGGTTTCAATATTTAGCCGTCCAAATCCGCATAATCAACTCGTGTATTATATTTTTTTTTCTTCAAAATTTATCCCATACCATTACAATTTACTAGGCCTACCTAACTAAATTGAAGCTGGTCCCCACACTCAATGTAGGTGTCGCCGGTGAATTGATTTTGGCACCAGTGCACTAAATTTCAGTTTCTGAAATTTTAGATCACACTAATCACCAATTTGCTTTTGTTTTCACGACACTAAATTTTGTTTCCAAAATTCAGCTCACACAGACAAATTTCCATTTGCCACCGCACTATTTCCTGTTTCTGAACCTCAATAAACACAACCAAATTGTATTTCTGGAGCTTAGTACCACACTAACAATTTCGAAACACCGTAACGCGAGTCCAGTCACAAACTAAGTATATCATGGTTTGGTAATTTAGCATTCACCACTAACTTTATTTTGGACCCCGCGCCACACCACGTTTCCGGATTTAGCACCCCTTCAACTAGTGCATAACCAACCTTTCTGCCCACCTAACACATGTGTGAACCCCTTTTATTACACAATATCCACCTCAATCACAAATTATCAACCCCCTTGGCCAGTACACCTGTTTCTTAACACAATCTGTACCTCATGTGAGGCAAAATCTACCAAACCTGTGCTCTTCAGGGCAGACCTGCAATTGGGTGATAAGACCAGACCAAGACAATGATTCAACAACCTATGAGTCACCACTGCTATGAGCTATATTATCTGCTCCAGTGACAATACAACATGCCTGCAAAATGGTTGTATAAACATTTTCAATAACAATCACATGTGGGACCTATTAGTCAGCAATCACTATCACTGTAGTTGGTCTATCAGTCACCATGCAATCTGTGGGGTGTATCAGTCACTATCCATCACAATCACTAGACGTGGGGGTCTATCATTCACTATGCATGTGGGGTATATCAGTTAATATGCAATCACAAGACGTGGGGGTCTATCAGTCACTATGCATATCACTAGACGCGGGGGTCTACATATCACCAAATCAATATCAACCACCAACCTACCACTTCTGTGTTGTGCCTCAGCTGTGTACTTCAAGCTATCCACGTTGGGCGCCATTGTGATCGGAGAGGGTTTCTATGTCTCTCTAGTCGAGATGTGGGTTCTTATTTGGACTCGTTTGGCAGGATGGACGGACGTACATGGATAAGCACTGGAAATACAACATTTACCAGCTATTATATATTTTAATAAACAAGAATATGATGTGACTATAATGGCGGCGGCTCAACGAGTCAGCCGTGAGCGAAATTCGGCAAATGACAATCAGGTCGCTGTTTTTCTCAAGAATCTCCAGCGATATCTGCAGCACGAATAATATTCGTGCCGCACATATCCCTGGAGACAAGACAATACATGATTTGACAATAAATATACCAAAACATTACCTGGAAATACAACATTTACCAGCTATTATATATTTTAATAAACAAGGATATGATGTGACTATAATGGCGGCGGCTCAACGAGTGAGATGGGTGCGTGCGCAACATGCAAAATACGTTGGTTAGTCACACATTACGCTACGCTAGTCAGTATATCATACTCCCAGGTATAAATACACTAGTGGACTATACTTAACTACAAGTAAAGGTTCAATACTGACTAAGGTTAACGAACACTAAAAGGGACGAAGGGACAGGGGTTCAACAGTAAACATGATATAGACGGATACGCTGTATCTGAAATGGATGGGACATACATATAATAACAACACATACATGATATGGAAGTTTATTTATCCCATCACCTAACATCACGCTGTCACATATATGACAACTTTTGCCTCACCACGATAGTGGAGGGGGCATTTAGTGTTACCCTTGTCCGTTCTTCCGTCCGTCACCAACCTAGTAACTCGTAAAACTTTTAAACCGTAATAGCTACATACCTGAAACTTGGTACATGTATGTTTGATTCGACCCCATGGTCATGGATTATCTCCCCCATTTCAAGTTATAATTTTCCAATTTTGTCTTGTAGCTCGTAAAACTTTCAAACCCTAATAGCTACATACCTGAAACTTGGTATGTAGCTTCCTTATGATGAGTAAATTTGCAAAGTTTATTTTCATTCGACCCCCGAGTCATGGATTATCTCCCCATTTTTGAATTTGAGTTTGAAAATTTTGCCTTGTAACTCGTAAAACTTTTGTAATTGCTACAGCACTGAAATTTGATATGTAGCTTCCTTATGATGAGTAGATGCGGAAAGTTTATTTCGATTTTTGATTCGAACCTCGTGTCATGGATTATCCCTCCCCTTTGAACACTGGAATTTTGCCTTGTTTACTATCAAAGCGATATGTGGGGTATCCGTGTTCTATGAACACATTTTCTAGTTTAGTTATCTCCCTTTGTTTTTGTTGCACACTGATTTGTCGGAGCATAACGCGAACACCCTTTCCAATATGTTTTATGAAACTTAACACATGCATAGGTCTCACTGGACAGGGCGGAGCTAGCGTTAAAGGTACATGCCCACTCAGTAGACACAAAATGTTCTTTATGTCAGAGACATCATCGGAGACATTTTCTGGCCAGATAAACAATCATTTACCATTACCCACGTATTGTTTGGCATTATTATACATTTTATATCAGAAGAAAATTTCCACATTGATATCAGGGACGATAACCGTGTTTCATTAAAATGTTAACGAACATTACTATTATTCTGTATTTATTTTTTGATGTGCAATGATCATACTTTATAATCTGTCAATTTATTTTTCAGTTGATGCATTTAATTTAATAGTATAAATAATTTTAAAATATCATGCCCCATTTGCACATGAAAATACCGATACCACCGCGCGTCACTATCAGTAAAATAAATATTACCAAATGATTATATCTGTATAGCGGGCACTCGTAATGTTTATAACTAGCGGAATAGTGACAATTATACACTTATTTAATTCCCATAAAGAGCATTTTTAGCCTACTGAGTGGGCTTGCACCTTTAAAAAGGGGTTGGACAATTGTTGTCGCGACCGCCTGCGGACAGTGCGATATAGTCTGCGCATTGACGTCCATCCGAGCCTGCTTGCGGAAAGCGAGACTTAGTGATCACAATGACGTCCGTGCGTCAGTCCGTCCGAAATCGGTGTATGTTTTTACATACCATATCCTAAGTCACATTGACTTGAAACATCAAATGCTTGTTAGTCATCATCCATATATTCATTCTGTGTCCCACTCATGCGGCCCCTGTGCCCCAAGGTCAAGGTCACATGACTTTGAAATTTGTGCTAAAGTTTTTGCATACCTTATATCTCCAAAACACTTACTCAGATTTGCTTCAAACTTCAGATAATTCTTTATTATCATCCATATTTTCATATTATAGCCCACGCATGCGACCCACATGCCCAAGATCAAGGTCAAATGACTTTTCGAAAGTTGCGTTAAAGCTTTTACATACGTTAATTCAAACTTCAAATAAATATACTCCGACACCATCAAATGCCTCGGTGGGCTCGACATGCGGGCCATGGCCATCTGGTTTTAAGTAGGTTAACGTTTTTAAGAACACTATATCTCAGAAACAGATTCGCCAATTCACTCGAAGCTTCACATGTGTGTTTATCATCTTCCATATTTTCATTCTAAGCTCAACCACTGCAACCCCTGTGCCCAATATCAAGGTCAAATTGCTTGAAATTTACCTCAAAGTTTTTTACATGCCTACATGTGGAGAGTGCGATATAGTTGTCACATTGGCCTACATACGTACGTACATCCATATGTACGTCACTTCGTGCGCCCGGTTACATTTTTTTGATTTAAGGTTAAAGTTTCTGAAGGTACATGCCCACTCAGTAGGCACAAACTGTTCTTTATAGCAATTAAATAAGTGTATAATTGTGTCACTATACCACCAGTTCTAAAAATTACGTGTGCCCGCTATCCATATATAATCATTTAGTAATATTTATTTTACTGATAATGACTAGCAGTGGTATCAAGCTATTTTCATATTCAAATGAGGCATGATATTTTTATGCCACCGGGTTTCGAAGAAACGGGTGGCATATAGTGTTTGGACCGTCCGTCTGTCCGTCCGTCCGTCTGTCCGTCCGTCACACTTTTCGGTTAACCACTTTGTCACAGTTTCTCAAATATGCTGCAGGTGACATCCGCGTTCGACAGAGGCATTTCTTGTTTTTAATTATGTATGCTAATTAAAGGTACATACCCACTCAGTAGGCACAACAATTAAAGTTTTGTGTATTCTCGGTTATTTGTAGGAATTAAATAAGTGTATAATTTTGTCACTATTCCACCAGTTCTAAACATTACTAGTGCCCGTTATATGGATATAATCATTTAGTAATGTTTATTTCATTGATAGTGACACGCGGTGATATCAGGCTATTGTCATAGGCAAATGAGGCATGATATTTTTTAATTACTTATACTAATTAAATGTGATTCCATGAAAAAATAATGTTTTCGACAGATTATAAAGTATGATCATCGCACATCAAAAAATAAATAGTAATGTCTTGGTAACATTTTAAGGAAACACGGTTATCGCCCCTGATAGCAGTGTGGAAATTTACGTCTGATATAAAATGTATAATAATGCCAATAAATATGTGTATTAATGGTGAATTAATGTTTATTTTGCCCGAAAATGTCTCAGATGATGTCTCTTATATAAAGAACAGTTTGTGCCTAATGAGTGGGCATGTACCTTTAAGAACACTATATCTCTGAAACCGCTTCACCAATTCACTCGAAACTTCACATACGGTGTATTTGTCACCCACATTTTCATTATTATTTATATGTGCCCAATGTCACGGTCAAATTACTTTGAAATTTCCCTTAAAGTTTTTGTTGGGCCCGCTTGCAGACAAAGCGATATAGTCGGCACATTGGTGTGCATTCAGGACAAAGTTTTTTGGTTAAAGTGTTTTTTAGGTAAAGTTTTTGGGTATACTATCAAAGCCTCGGCGGGTGCGTCAAGTTTTTACGTCAACGGGCTAAAGCTTTGTTGCAATAAAAAATATTTTTTGTACTATCAAATGCCTCGGCGGGCAGGACATGCAGGCCATGGCCTTCTAGCTATTATGGCATGCGATTTGATCAGTCGGCCATCGCACCATGACTAGTTTAGCACTTGATCAGTCGGCCATCGCACCAGGACTAGTTTAACACTTGATCAGTAGGCCATCGCACCAGGACTAGTTTAGAACTTGATCAGTCTGCCATCACACCAGGACTAGTTTAGCACTTGATCAGTCGGACATCGCTCCAGGACTAGTTTAGAACTTGATCAGTCGGCCAAACTACTTGATTAGTCGACCATCTCACCAGGACTAGTATAGCACTTGATCCGTCGGCCATCGCAACAGGACTAGTTTAGAACTTGTTCAGTCGGCCATCGCACCAGGACTAGTATAGCACTTGATCAGTCGGCCATCGCACCAGGACTAGTTTAGCCCTTGATCAGTCGGCCATCGCACCAGGACAAGCATAGCACTCGATCAGTCGGCCATCGCACCAGGACTAGTTTAGAACTTGATCAGTCGGCCATCGCCCCAGGACTAGTTTAGAACTTGATCAGTCGGCCATTGCTCCAGGATTAGTTTAGAACTTGATCAATCGGCCATCGCACCAGCCACCAGGACTAGTTTAGCACTTGATCAGTCGGCCATCTCACCATGACTAGTATAGAACTAGATCAGTCGGCCATCGCTCCAGGACTAGTTTAGCCCTTGATCAGTCGGCCATCGCACCAGGACTAGATTAGCCCTTGATCAGTCGGCCATCGCACCAGGACTAGTGTAGCCCTTGATCAGTCTGCCATCGCACCAGGACTAGTATAGAACTTGATTAGTCGGCCATCGCACCAGGACTAGTTTAGCCCTTGATCAGTCGGTCATCGCACCAGGACTGGTATAGCACTTGATCAGTCTGCCATCTCACCATAAGTAGCATAGCGCTTGATTAGTCGCCCGTTGCACCATGCCCAGTATAGCACTTGATCAGTTGGCCATCTCACCATGCCCAGTATAGCACGTGATCAGTCGGCCATGCCGAGTATAGCACTTGATCAGTCTGCCATCGCACCAGGACTATTAGAGCACTTGATCAGTCTGCCATCGCACCATAACTAGTATAGCGCTTGATCAGTCGCCCATTGCACCATGCCCAGTATAGCACGTGATCAATTGGCCATCTCACCATGCCCAGTATAGCACGTGATCAGTCGGCCATGCCGAGCATAGCACTTGATCAGTCGGCCATCACACCATGACAAATTTAGAACTTGATCAGTCGACCATCGCACCTGGAATAGTTTAGCCCTCGATCAGTCGGCCATCGCACCGAGACTAGTTTAGCCCTTGATCAGTCGGCCATCGCACCATGACTAGTATAGCACTCGATCAGTCGGCCATCGCACCATGACTAGTTTAGAACTTGATCAGTCGGCCATCGCACCACGATTAATTTAGAACTTGATCATTCGGCCACCACACCAGGACTAATTTAGAACTTGATCAGTCGACCATCGCACCAGGAATAGTTTAGCCCTCGATCAGTCGGCCATCGCACCACGACTAGTTTAGAACTTGATCAGTCGGCCATCGCACCAAGACTAGTATAGTACTTGATTAGTCGGCCATCGCACCAGGACTAGTTTAGCACTTGATTAGTCGGCCACGTCATCCTGCGTTACAGTCAGAAGTGGTGGTCGGGGGGGGGGGGGGTGGTGTAGTGTAGTCATAGACAAAAACTGGTGGTGGTGGTGATACACATTGTTCCCACTGTGGGATATAGACCGGAACTTTTTGGACGCCAAATGTAGATGGTTCGTGTGTGTGGGGGATCATTGTTTTGTATCCCCGGCGGTGGTGCGTAGTACAATGATGAACTACTGATGAATTACTGTATTGAACACACATGTATATGCACTGTGATACCGTACTTCACAATCCTCAATTTTAAATTGTTTCTGTATCGTAAAACTGAAAATGTATTCATTTTGAAAAAATTAAAATTGTGGCAGATGATCGAAATGAAAACCGGATGTTTACGTGCGAAATGAACCGGTGCATCGGTATATTTTAACCGCACGATGACCCACTGTATATTCATACAATATCCGTACGGATATATCGTATATACGAACGGATATCGTATGTTTTTGTATAATATTTGTATAGTACGTTTGTATAATGTAAACAAACTGTACTATACGATGATACGGTAAGTTTTTACCGCAAATAGCGAAAGAATGACCGCACAAACGGTATCGCGAAAGAATGACCGCACAAACTGGACCGCGAAAGAATATTAATTTCATACTATACGCTGTTTTTACTAAACGCTTTTTATTTCTATAAAAAACTACAGCCGGTAGAATCGATCGACAATAAGCGAGTAGCTACGGTACTTGTAGCCTGTCGCTTGTCGAATCGACACAAAAGAAAATCGATAATGACTCCCGCGCACGAATACACGTACATACGGGTACCTCTACCCATAAACCTATGCGCCTACAGGAGTTCACCATTTTAATCATTATTATTTCTACCGGCGGACAGAACACACGTGTTCTGTGTGTCAGGATATAATTTTTGTTTCCTTTGTAAATTCTTACAGCGGAATTATTTTCAGTCGGTTATTGTTAGATACGAACATTTAGTGTTTTTCGAGTGCATTTATTGTTTTGTAGATTCACTTTATGAAATTTATTGGAACTTTATTTGAAGGAATTGTATTATGTGTTTCATTATATCATAAGTGTTTACGGTTTAGTGCTGTTACACGGCACATTCCGGAAACAGAATCGACGCCACACAACAACCACAGGGAGTGGTTTTACCGTTGTGTGTGAGGCGAAAAAGGGTAAGTGATATTGTCAATTCGTTCTTATTGAGCTTTCGTGTGGTCATGTTCCCACAGAATGGGACACTCACACGAACGTGTGCTATGGGTGCTGTGGGTGTTCTATTCAGGACCCATGTTCAGTGTCATATTTGTGGGGACACCGCACTTGGGAATTGGTAAGAAAGAAAAACAAGTCGACTTCTAGGAAGTCCGGGTCAATTTCTGATAAGTCCAGTTCTATATCAGGTAAGCCAGGGTCGGTCGCTAGTAAGCCGCGGCCGAAAGGTAAGAGTACCATGAGTACCACGACTAAGGAGAGTTTGTCACCCAGTGGTTGTATTGTTAGCACTATACCAGTGTTTGAACCACCACAGGTTCCGCCTATATACACTGTGGGAGCCGGCGCACTGATGCATTCCTCTTCGAGGACCTCAGTGACCGACTCTTATACACCACTTGCAGAGGTGGAGGTGACACAGGTAAGTGGGGCTGTTGAGAGTGATGTGACATCCAGACCTAATTTGACTGGTGGGGC
The DNA here is from genome assembly GCA_029237695.1 of Conchocele bisecta. Lineage (NCBI taxonomy): Eukaryota > Metazoa > Mollusca > Bivalvia > Lucinida > Thyasiridae > Conchocele > Conchocele bisecta. The sequence continues at coordinate 49,494,062 of CM055271.1, read as the reverse complement.
GATTCGCAATCGTGGCAATGTCACACCAGTCATAGATGTGCACATGGTTCATGAGAGTCATTCTGTTGCTAGCCATGCGGCACAGTTGACGTCTCGTCGGTCTCGAAGGTCAAGGTCCACATCTCGGGATGATGGGCGCTGGAAAGAGAAAAGGTCACGGGGTAGAAGAAGTAGAAGGTACAGTTCATCTTCCTCTATTTCCTCTGCTTCACCCTTTGTGAGTAGACGACGTAAACATAAGCGCAGGCGTCATTCTAGATCACCAGAGGCACGCGACCTGGTCACTTTGGACATGTTTACTTCGTTAAAGGACATGATCCAGGGATTAACTCAGGATAGGTCAGACCACAGCTCCTGGTTGAGCCGTGAACGTACAACGGCGTCTACGCCTTACACAGTGGATGTAGAATCTGGGCGAGTCGATGTAGTTGCCCCAGAATTTATTGGTTATAGTGTGGAGGTTGGGTCGTGGGCCGAACAGGAGAGTGAGGCTCCGGCTTTGAATTATGCAGACGCCATTGCAGCTGTTTACAGGCTGGTCAATGACGAGTGTCACTGTCCTTCCCAGCCTATGCCTAAGCAGATAGTTAAGTCTTTGATAGATTTGGAGGATAAAGGGCCTGATTTCAGCTTGCCAACTCTACCACACTCATCCACGGTCAAAGCAATGGCCGAGAGTGTTGAGACAGATTCGGGGTTAGAACTCGCTAAAGGGGGTTCCATATTGAATAAACAATTGTTTAACAAGTTAGCTCCCAGGGCATACATGGTTCATACAGAGCATTGGCCCGTACGCAATCCACCCTTAGATGGTGATGCACAGAAGATCGGGTTAAAGGGTCATTTCCCCCTGTTATTTCTGTGTCTTTGATCGATTCTGTGGAGTCTAGGGCTAGGTCTATGGTGACAATGTCATCTCATCTAGATCTTTTCTTAGCGGCCATCAGTAGGGGTATCAGTCAAGAGGAAAGTATTGAAAAGTTCATGGCGATGCTACAGTCTGCTGCTAAAGCAAGTAGACATGTGATGGGGACGGCTATGTCCGTTTCTACCGATCTTCTCCATTGTAGGAGAGATGCGGCGATTGCAGCGTCATCCATTCTACCTGGTCAAGGCAGAGAGTCGCTTAGGTCTTGCCCTCTGACATCGCCCACTTTATTAGGAGGCAGGTGTGCTGAAGTGGCAGCGGCGGACCTAGCGGACAGACAGAGGTATTTGTTGTCATCTTCCTTTGCTAGAGCTCGTCAACGCAGAACACCTGCTAGGGTTGTTCAGCCTATGCAGTCTAAGTCATTCAACCCTTTTGTTGGTTCGGGCATGTTCACGCCCCCGGTACCGGTTCAGGGTTTGTCCGCACCCCCTATACAGAGAGGTGGGTTTCGGGGTAGGTGTCGTGGTAGGTCGGGAGGTAAAGGTCGTTTCTCCAGGTCGAAGCCTCAATGGGCCTCTTTTTAGGACAGTACAGGGTCTTTCGCCCGGTCTCGCCGTTCCCTTCTCCTCTCTGCATGTCGGAGGCAGACTGACCTCCTTCAAGGCAGAGTGGCAGAAGGTAGCAAACAACAAGTGGATCCTCGATATAGTGGAAAAAGGGTACAGTATTCCTTTCCACGAGGTTCCACCGTTGAGGCGTTCGATTCCGACAATCGAACCCGTGAGAGATCCGTTCAAGAGGGAGTGCCTTCAGCAGGAGATTCACTCTCTCTTGGAAAAGCGGGCGATAGAGGTAGTCCGGGATGTAGGCAGCCCGGGCTTCTACAGTCGGCTTTTTGTCGTGCCAAAAAAGAACGGAAAGCTACGCCCTGTACTGGACCTATCGGCACTGAATGCCTACATGGTCGTAGAACATTTCAAAATGGAGACTTCCAGGTCCATCCGGAAAGTTATCTCAGTGGGGGACTGGGCCGTCTCCATAGACTTACAGGATGCCTACCTTCATGTGCCAATTCGGCAATCCTCAAGGAAATACCTTCGGTTTCAATGGCAGGGAACAGGATATCAGTTCAAGGTACTACCATTCGGGATAGCCACGGCTCCGAAGGTATTTACCAAGTTGATGGAGGTGGTAGCGTCAGTCGATCGAAGAAGGGGGATAAATGTCCTACAGTACTTCGACGACTCGCTCCTCCACCAGAAGTCGAGGGAACTGCTGCTCCAGAACCTACAGATTGTCTGGCAAACAGTGACCAGCCTGGGTTTAATACCGAACCTGGAAAAGTCGGACCTCGCCCCCTCACAGGATTTCTCATATGTGGGGATGAATTTCCTAACTTCGGTGGGGATAGTGAGGGTGTCCCTCGACAGTTATCAGGGGGTTCTGAGCTTTGTGTTCAAGGTGCTCGATTCGGTCGTTATCACAGCACGTCAGTTCCTTTCTTTGCTGGGCACACTCAATGCAGCGGCGGATTTCCTGATTCTGGGCCGGCTGCACATGAGACCTCTCCAGTTCTACCTGTTGTTTCACTGGACCCCACACCGTTGCCCCTTCGACTCGCTGGTGGTTCTGTCCAGCGACTTCAAAAGACACCTCAGGTGGTGGGCAGTGAGAGAAAGGTACCTACAGGGGGTACCCATGTCTCTCCAAGATCCTGTGTTATTCCTGTACACAGACGCTTCAAACACAGGCTGGGGGGCACATCTGGAGCCACTGGGTCTCCTTTTCAAGGGGGTCTGGTCGCAGGATGAGGCAATGGACCACATCAACCTGCTGGAACTGAAGGCAGTTGTACTAGCACTGTTTCAAGCAGTCCAGCATGTTCAGGGGAAGGTAGTTCAGGTATCAACAGACACTACTACAGTTGTTGCGTACCTGAACAAACAAGGGGGGACCCATTCGTTCTCTCTGTATATGGAAACGAGGAAGCTACTTCTATGGTGTCAACAACACAGCATTGTGCTGCTAACTCGTCACATAACGGGGAAGGCCAATGTTCTGGCGGATTATCTCTCCAGGGGCATGAAACCCGTGTTGAAGGAGTGGTCATTACGCCGGGACGTGGCATCTACATTGATAGGCAGGTGGGGGGACCTGGATCTTTTCGCAACCCGACTAAACGCAAAGCTACCTCTTTTTGTGTCCCCGGTACAGGACGCGTCAGCATGGGCGGTCGACGCAATGTCCTTCGGGTGGAAAGATCTGGACGCATACGCTTTTCCCCCTTTTATCCTCCTTCCGATGGTTCTGCAACGGATAAGGGCGTCTCAGTGCAGGGTGTCTCTGATCGCCCCGTATTGACCACAGAGAAGTTGGTTCAGTCGCCTATTGGAAGTGTTAACGGCTCCTCCATTGATCCTTCCTTGTCACCAAAATCTTCTTTCACAACACGCAAGACGGTTGTGGCATCAGAACGTCCAGAGCCTCAACCTTGTCACCTGGAGATTGTCCGGGAGGCAGTCAGAGGTGACAGATTTTCTGAACGGGCTGCCGATTGCATTTCCGGAGCGAGACGTCAGTCTACTTCCACATGCTATGATGCTAAATGGTCCATCTTCGCTAGTTGGTGTAGTGGCAGGCAAATTAATTCACGGAACCCAGCTTTAGGTGAGATTGCAGACTTCTTCCTGTACCTATTTGAAATTAAGAAATGCTCCCCTTCTACCATTAAGGGTTACCGTTCTGCGTTGGCGAGCGCATTCAAATATGGGAAGGTTCAGGCTAGAAATATTTGAAAAGGAAAGACCTTTGACTAGATCTGTTGCACCTAAATGGGATCTGTCTTGTGTCTTGCTTTCCCTGTCGGAGAAACCGTATGAGCCCATGGGAAAATCCTCGCTATTGGATTGGTCAGTGAAAACAGCGAGTTACATGCCTTGGCTACTGACGGGGTCTTTTTTGATCAGCTGGGGGAATTTATGACACTAGCATATGAAATTTCCTTTCTACCGGAAACGCACCGTGGTAATACACTTCCAGAACCCTTCCAAGTACCTGGTTTGACAGGATTGTCGGGTTCTGATGGAAATTTATGCCCCGTCAGAGCAGTGAAACATTATTTGGAGTTAGCAGCCAGTTCAAGGGGGAATAGGAAAAAGATGTTTATCCCGACAATTGGGAATGGTGAAGTTTCTAGATTGTGAATGGTGAAGATTTCTAGATGGATAACTCTTGCTATTCGCAAAGCATATCAAGGGTTATCCAAACAGAAACAAGCTACACTCAGGATAAATGCTCATGAGGTGCGGGCTGTAAGCACCTCCTGGGCATTTCTCAACCAATCTCCCATTAACACGGTTATGGCAGCTGCATGCTGGAGATCCCACAGCACATTTTCAAAGTTTTATCTCAGATCTATGTCTGTCCAAAGTCAGGACTTGTTTAAATTGGGACCTTTAGTGGCTGCCAGCCATGTGGTTCGGCAGTAAGGGATCTGAGATGTTACTACGAATATGGACTATGTGGGGATGTTTCGATTTTTAGCACGGTTAGGGAATCTGTAGTCTTGTGAAGGTTTCGTAACCATATTCATAGAAAACACTCACATAAACCGGATGTTTACATGCGAAATGAACCGGTGCATCGGTATATTTTAACCGCACGATGACCCACTGTATATTCATACCATATCCGTACGGATATATCGTATATACGAACGGATATCGTATGTTTTTGTATAATATTCGTATAGTACGTTTGTATATTAATGTAAACAAACTGTACTATACGATGATACGGTAAGTTTTTAATGGAAATAGCGAAAGAATGACCGCACAAAGGGTATCGCGAAAGAATGACCGCACAAACTGGACCGCGAAAGAATGACTGCACAAACGGTATCGCGAAAGAATGACCGCAAAAACGGGACTGCGAGTGGACCGCAATTAGACTGCAATTACAGAGGGGACGAATTGCAATTCAAGGACCGCTGGATTGCAATTCTTGGTAAGCGAATCGCAGGCGGGAGTGTACCACTCGATGAACATATGTCATATTCGTTGCAAAAATATGAATATCCTCTATTTATATTTTCGTAATATTTATTTTACTGATAGCGACGCGTGGTGGTACAGAGTGGCCTGCGGTTCTCTTACCAGGCGAATTGCAATTCCTGGAGCGCAGGATTGCAATTCGCGTTCCCATTAATTTCAATTGGACCGCAATCGGACTGCAATCATGTGACTGCGGTCCAAAGAGTTGGTTGCGGAATTGCAATACTTATAGCACAGTTAGCGCTGCGCTCCGCTTTTAATTGCAGTTTACGCTCCTTTTTTTCTTCAAACTGCGAAAGAATGACCGCTTTACGCTGCGCTCTGCGGTCAAACCAGCGGATCGCTCTGCTTGACCAATGCGGCAATACAATCGAAATAGTTGACAAACATATCCGTGTTCCAATCCAAAATTTTATCCCATCTATTTAATTCAAAGTTACTAGAAAGTCAGCGGTATTGGTGATCTGTTTTTTTTGGTGCACAAATATAAGTCGGCGGGTTATTGCGAGACAAACAGTGAAACCTTGACTTTGACAATTTCTTGGACAAAAAAAAATGTCGTCACTCCCGTTCCGAATATCGAGAACAAATTAATAGACACCACCATACATTTCATATACAATCAAATTATAATGTGTGGTCTACAGTACAATATGGCAAAACTAAGCATCAATTTTGCGTTCTGTTTCCTTTTTCGTCGGTATCAAATTATGTTTTCCTATTCTGTTAACATTATTTCGACGCGATCCTATAGTCGACATGACAATTTCTGAGATCAACACAACTTTTCATAATGTCTTTCAATTTCAAGCTGCAAGGAGACTGTGAATTGCATATTAACCATAATAACATGGTGAACATATTGATAATAATTTTAAAAGAAAAGCATATTTTAATTTTCGAAACTTGATCATAAAAAAAAAATTAAAAAATTATTTTGGAATTATATTTCTATTACTGCAAACGTTCTGTTCTGGCTGTTGATTTCTATTGACCCGAATCAAATTTTGTGAAGATAATATTTATTCCGGTGATAGCCATTTCTTTAAAATAAAACGGTTTACTTGTGTCACAGAGTGAGAAAATAAATAACGGCCCACGGAATCGAACCAGGGACCTCATGTTCACCGTACCATGCCCATGGCTCTACCGAGCAAGCTAACAAGGCACAGATCATACACACTTCATCCCCATAATCAGTTGCGTATTGTGACATTCTTCTCCGCCAAATTGAAATTCGTCCTCGAATTCCATATTTAATTTTTGTCTCCGAATTCCATATGTTTGGGTACACTTTTGGGAGTATTTATCAGTCGCGGTCCTTCGTTGGGCAACAATTGTCACTGGGCAGAAATATGTCCACCCAGAATTCCATATTTGTGGAACATTTCTTCATCAGTCACAACTCCACGTTGGGAGTAGTTGCGGCAAGTAACTGCAGAATACTTAATTATCGTCCGTACCCGGAGTTACTGTGCTCCATAGGTTTTTCCTGCAGAGTACCGAATCGGATCTCATTCGCGCTTTAGCTGTTAATTGTGACATATTTTTCTGTACTTATTACACAGAAATGAATGTAAGTATAATACTGACATTTCTTTCAATTGAAAACTACAGAAAATATGTCGCAATTAACAGTTGAAGTGCAAATCAGATGTGATTTGGTACTTTGCAGGGGCAACCTACGGAGAACACCATCTTTCTCGGTACGGACGATGCGGGAGTATTCTGCAGAGTTACTTCCCGCAACTACGTTGGGCGCTAAATGTCACAGGGTGAGAAAGATGCGCACCAGCCCGGAATCGAACCGGGGATCTCTGGTTTACCACACCATCGCACTACCTACTGAGCAAACCGGACACAAATAAACACTTATTCACCATAGTGATCACTTCATTCAACCAAAAATACACAAGCTAGAAGTTATTCCAAATTATTACAGTCAACGTCACAGATTATGCTCTTGGCGACATTAGCGGACACAAATTTGTCCATTAATTTGATCAAATAAACAACGGAATCTGACAGATAACACTACGGCGGCACATGGAAACATCATTATTCTGGTACTTGGAATCAATATGGTGGATATTAAGATCAATATGTGAGGCGCTGACAGAACCATTTAACATTTTTTTGTTTTTTTATCACGATAGCAGCTACAGGGATTGTTGAACGCATTTATTTAGAGAAACAAGAGATTACAACCAGCATTTGATAATATACTAAGTGACATTTTGTTCTAACATACACCAACATAGAGGATTAAATTTGCGACAATGTTGGATCTGGATTTTGTGGACAGGTGACAGAAATCGGAGCTGGATAAGAACGACAGACGTGATTCTGAATATGCGTGCTTGGTCTGTGGTTATTCTTCCAGATCATGTCATGCATGTTTTAATTTCACGTCATGTCAAAGCAGCACTATTGAACATAATGAATAACTTTAATATTCTACACCAGAATTAAAGTTCATTCATCGTTTCTGATGTGTAACTGATGAATTAAGGTAAGTTTACTTGTATATGACAACTTTTGCCTCACTCATTTTTATGCCCCACCACGAAAGTGGAGGGGGCATTTAGTGTTACCCTTGTCCGTTCTTCCGTCCGTCACCAACCTAGTAACTCGTAAAACTTTTAAACCGTAATAGCTACAGACCTGAAACTTGGTACATGTATGTTTGATTCGACCCATGGTCATGGATTATCTCCCCCTTTTCAAGTTAGAATTTTCCAATTTTGGCTTGTAGCTCGTAAAACTTTTAAACCCTAATAGCTACACACCTGAAACTTGGTATGTAGCTTCCTTATGATGAGTAGATTTGCAAAGTGTATTTTGATTCGACCCCCGAGTCATGGATTATCTCCCCCTTTTTGAATTAGAATTTGAAAATTTTGCCTTGTAACTCGTAAAACTTTTGTAATAGCTACAGCACTGAACTTTGATATGTAGCTTCCTTATGATGAGTAGATGCGGAACGTTTATTTCGATTTTTGATTAGAACCCCGTGTCATAGATTATCTCTCCCTTTTGGACACTGAAATTTTGCCTTGTTTACTATCAAAGCGATATGTGGGGTACCCGTGTTCTATGAACACATTTTCTAGCTTAGTTATCTCCCTTTGTTTTTTCGCGCACTGATTTGTCCTTTGCAATATTTTTTATGAAACTTAACACATGCATAGGTCTCACGGGACAGTGTGCAGCTAGCGTTAAAGGTACATGCTCACTCAGTAGGCACAAAATGTTCTTTATGTCAGAGACATCATCGGAGACATTTTCTGGCCAGATAAACAATCATTTACCATTACCCACGTATTGTTTGGCATTATTATACATTTTATATCAGAAGAAAATTTCCACATTGATATCAGGGACGATAACCGTGTTTCCTTAAAATGTTAACGAACATTACTATTTATTCTCTGTATTTATTTTTTGATGTGCAATGATCATACTTTATAATCTGTCAACAATATTTTTCAGTTGATGCATTTAATTAGTATAAATAATTATAAAATATCATGCCACATTTGCACATGAAAATACTGATACCACCGCGCGTCTCTATCCGTAAAATAAATATTACCAAATGATTATATCTGTATAGCGGGCACTCGTAATGTTTATAACTAGTGGGATAGTGATAGTAATTATACACTTATTTAATTCCCATAAAGAGCATTTTTAGCCTACTGAGTGGGCATGCACCTTTAAAAAGGGGTTGGACAATTTTTGTCGCGACCGCCTGCGGACAGTGCGATATAGTCTGCGCATTGACGTCCATCCGTAGTTTTTTTGCCAAGCCTGCTTGCGGAAAGCGAGACTTAGTGATCACAATGATGTCCGTGCGTTAGTCCGTGCGTCGGTCCGTCCGAAATCGGTGTATGTTTTTAAATACCATATCCTAAGTCACATTGACTTGAAACATCAAATGCTTATTAGTCATCATCCATATATTCATTATGTGTCCCACTCATGCGGCCCCTGTGCCCCAAGGTCAAGGTCACAATTACTTTGAAATTTGTGTTAAAGTTTTTGCATACGTTATATCTCCACAACACTTACTCAGATTTGCTTCAAACTTCAGATAATTCTTTATTATCATCCATATTTTCATATTATAGCCCACGCATGCGACCCACATGCCCAAGATCAAGGTCAAATGACTTTCAAATTTGCGTTAAAGCTTTTACATACCTTGATTCAAACTTCAAATAAATATACTCCGAGACCATCAAATGCCTCGGTGGGCTCGACATGCGGGCCATGGCCATCTGGTTTTTATTTACCGTAGGTTAAAGTTTTTAAGAACACTATATCTCAGAAACAGCTTCGCCAATTCACTCGAAGCTTCACATGTGTATTTATCATCATCCATATTTTCATTCTATTCTCAACCCCTGCAACCCGTTTGCCCAATATCGAAGTCAAATTACTTTGAAATTTACCTCAAAGTTTTTGACATGCCTGCATGTGGAAATTGCGATATAGTTGTCACATTGGCCTACATAAGTACGTACATCCATATGTACGTCACTTCGTGCGTCCGGTTAAAGTTTTTTTTATTGAAGGTTAAAGTATTTAAAGGTACATGCCCACTCAGTAGGCACACACTGTTATTTATAGCAATTAAATAAATGTATAATTGTGTCACTATTCCACCAGTTCTAAAAATTACGTGTGCCCGCTATCCATATATAATAATTTAGTAATATTTATTTTACTGATAATGACTAGCGGTGCAATCAAGTTATTTTAATATTCCAATGAGGCATGATATTTTTTAATTATTTATGCTAATTAAAGGTACATACCCACTCAGTAGGCACAACAATTAAAGCTATGTGTATTCTCAGTTATTTGTAGGAATTAAATAAGTGTATAATTTTGTCACTATTCCACCAGTTCTAAACATTACGAGTGCCCGTTATATGGATATAATCATTTATTAATGTTTATTTCACTGATAGTGACATGCGGTGATATCAGGCATTTTCATAGGCAAATGGGGCATGATATTTTTTAATTACTTATACTAATTAAATGTGATCCCCTGAAAAAATAAATGTTTTCGACAGATTATAAAGTATCATCATTGCACATCAAACAATAAATAGTAACGTCTTGGTAACATTTTAAGGAAACACGGTTATCGCCCCTGATAGCAGTGTGGAAATTTACGTCTGATATAAAATGTATAATAATGCCAATAAATATGTGTATTAATGGTGAATTAATGTTTATTTTGCCCGAAAATATCTCTGATGATATCTCTGATATAAAGAACATTTTGTGCCTATTGAGTGGGCATGTACCTTTAAGAACACTATATCTCTGAAACCGCTTCACCAATTCACTCGAAACTTCACATACTGTGTATTTGTCACCCACATTTTCATTATTATTTATATGTGCCCAATGTCACGGTCAAATTACTTTGAAATTTCCCTTAAAGTTTCTGTTGGGCCCGTTTGCAGACAGAGCGATATAGTCGGCACATTGGTGTGCATTCAGGATAAAGTTTTTGGTTAAAGTGATTTTTTAGTTAAAGTTTTTGAGTATACTATCAAAGCCTCGGCGGGTGCGGCATGTTTTTACATCAACATGCTAAAGCTTTGTTACCATAACAAAATTGTTTGTACTATCAAATGCCTCGGCGGGCACGACATGCAGGCCATGGCCATGTAGTTATTATGGCATTCGCTTTTATCAGTCGGCCATCGCACCATGACTAGTTTAGCACTTGATCAGTCGGCCATCGCACCAGGACTAGTTTAGCACTTGATCAGTAGGCCATCGCACCAGGACTAGTTTAGAACTTGATCAGTCGGCCATCGCACCAGGACTAGCTTAGCACTTTATCAGTCGGCCATCGCTCCAGGTCTAGTTTAGAACTTGATCAGTCGGCCATCGCTCCAGGACTAGTTTGAAACTTGATCAGTCGGATCGCACCAGATAGTACGGCCATCGCACCAGTATAGCAATTGATCAGTCGGCCATCGCACCAGGACTAGTTTATAACTTGATCAGTCGGCCATCGCACCAGGACTAGTATAGCACTTGATCAGTCGGCCATCGCACCGGGACTAGTTTAGCCCTTGATCAGTCGGCCATCGCACCAGGACAAGCATAGCACTCGATCAGTCGGCCATCGCACCAGGACTAGTTTAGAACTTGATCAGTCGGCCATCGCTCCAGGACTATTTAGAACTTGATCAGTCGGCCATTGCTCCAGAACTAGTTTAGAACTTGATCAGTCGGCCATCGCACCAGGACTTGTTTAGCACTTGATCAGTCGGCCATCTCACCATGACTAGTATATAACTTGTTCAGTCGGCCATCGCTCCATGACTAGTTTAGCCCTTGATCAGTCGGCCATCGCACCAGGACTAGTTTAGCCCTTGATCAGTCGGCCATCGCACCAGGACTAGTGTAGCCCTTGAGCAGTCAGCCATCGCACCAGGATTAGTATAGAACTTGATCAGTCGGCCATCGCACCAGGACTAGTTTAGCCCTTGATCAGTCGGTCATCGCACCAGGACTAGTAGAGCACTTGATCAGTCTGCCATCGCACCATAACTATCATAGCGCTTGATTAGTCGCCCATTGCACCATGCCCAGTACGTATAGCACTTGATCAGTTGGCCATCTAACCATGCCCAGTATAGCACATGATCAGTCGGCCATGCCGAGTATAGCACTTGATCAGTCGGCCATCGCACCAGGACTAGTAGAGCATTTGATCAGATTGCCATCGCACCATAACTAGTATAGCGCTTGATCGGTCGCCCATTGCACCATGCCCAGTATAGCACTTGATCAGTTGGCCGTCTCACCATGCCCAGTATAGCACGTGATCAGTCGGCCATGCCGAGTATAGCACTTGATCAGTCGGCCATCACACCAGGACTACTTTAGCAATTGATCAGTCGGCAATCGCACCAGGACTAGTATAGCACTCAATCAGTCGGCCATCACACCAGGACCAGTTTAGAACTTGATCAGTCGGCCATCACACCAGGACTACTTTGGCACTTGATCAGTCGGCCATCGCACCGGGACTAGTTTAGCCCTTGATCAGTCGGCCATCGCACCAGGACTAGTATAGCACTCGATCAGTCGGCCATCGCACCAGAACTAGTTTATAACTTGATCAGTCGGCCATCGCACCAGGACTAGTTTAGAACTTGATAAATCGACCATCGCACCAGGAATAGCTTAGCCCTTGATCAGTCGGCCATCGCACCGAGACTAGTTTAGCCCTTGATCAGTCGGCGATCACACCAGGACTAGTATAGCAGTCGATCAGTCGGCCATCGCACCATGCCTAGTTTAGAACTTGATCAGTCGGCCATCGCACCACGACTAGTTTAGAACTTGATCAGTCGGCCATCGCACCAATACTAGTATAGCACTTGATCAGTCGGCCATCGCACCAGGACTAGTTTAGCACTTCATCAATCGGCCACGTCATCCTGCGTTACAGACAGAGTGGTGGTCGGGGGGTGTGTGAGTGTAGTCATAGACAAAAACTGGTGGTGCTGGTGATACACATTGTTCCCACTGTGTAATATAGACCGGAATTTTTAGGACGCCAAATGTAGATGGCTGGTGTGTGTGGGGGATCTTTGTTTTGTGTCCCCGGCGGTGGTGCGGAGTACAATGATGAATTACTGATGAATTACTGTATTGAACACACATGTATATGCACTGTGATACCGTATTTCACAATCCTCAGTTTTAAATTGTTTCTGTATCGTAAAACTGAAAATTTATTCATTTTGAAAAACTGAAAATTGTGGCAGATGATCGAAATGAAAACCGGATGTTTACATGCGAAATGAACCGGTCATCGGTATATTTTAACCGCACGATGACCCACTGTATATTCATACCATATCCGTACGGATATATCGTATATACGAACGGATATCGTATGTTTGTATAATATTCGTATAGTACGTTTGTATAATGTAAACAAACTGTACTATACGATGATACGGTAAGTTTTTACTGCACATAGCGAAAGAATGACCGCACAAACGGTATCGCGAAAGAATGACCGCACAAACTGGACCGCGAAAGAATGACCGCACAAACGGTATCGGGAAAGAATGACCGCAAAAACGGGACCGCGAATGGACCGCAATTAGACTGCAATTTCAGAGGGGACGAATTGCAATTCAAGGACCGCTGTATTGCAATTATTGATAAGAGAATCGCAGGCGGGAGTGTATTAGGTGGAATCTCGTTGCATATAAATCTGAACATAACATTGACCCACCACGACAAGAAGAGATTAAACTAACGTGTAAACAGTTAGTGTAGCCCGAAATCAGAAATCACACCACAGTAAGAATTTGGATGAGGATCAACGCTGTTCGCTGTACCATCGGGATACGCTCATGATACCCAGATGGCATTATTGAACGTGTCCCAAGTCGATCTGTAGCCGATTTCACCAAAATTGCAAAGTATACTTATCTTGCTAAGTACACTTTGAGGGAGAAATTTTCAATTTAAGGATAAATTTATTCCTTTTTATTATACTGAATTTATTACATTTTCACAGCCAAAATTATAATTATTTCAAAATTACAATGCGGTTAACATACTGCTAATGCATTCCTTTACTGTTTTGTAAACTTTATCGAGTCTAGTTGGGAAATCATACCGGATTGCAAGCTGGTTGAGCAGGTCATACCGGACGGATCATACAAATAACATTTTCTACGAAGAAAATAGTTCCAACACAATTACAAGATATTAGCAATTTTTGCATGAATGTATATACGTTTATGTTGCTGATTTCATTAATTTTCAATAATAAAACCAATATATTTGTAGTTAGAATTATAATTGCCTTATTTACTACTTTGCGCTTTTAATGTCACTCCAGTGCGATGTCTTAGCAAAAATATTTCAATGGCGGCTGCCTGTCAAACTTCCTGATGTTGATAAATATTATGATAACTTGTCTAATCATTCGTGCTATACTACCATTTGAGATGCAAGAATACACAGGATACATACTTTCTGTTTGTGTGAACGATGTATTACTGCCAAAACATATGAAATGTGATCAACGGTGAGATATTTGCATTTGAGATATTTTTTCGCCGTACGCTTTGTACCATGCAACTTTCGGACCAGGTAGCCAGGACGTTTCGGACCAGGACGTTTCAGATGCAAGACAGCTGTGTCTTTGACAATAAAAACCAGCATACCACTTGTGACATTTTATGTGAGTTACCCCATGTTTCTGTCGGTCATTATGTAAAGACTGACCTCAAACTTAGTATTGGCGTAGGAATACATATTGAAATAATGTTGACCGTTCATCAACAATGATATGCCTGTAATTTATGACCATCAGCCAATCAGATTGCGTGATATTTATAGAGTGAACTAGAAAATGTAATAATTCGGTATAATAATTATGCAACATTTTAATCATGAAATATATGTAGTCGTTAGTTCTATATGAAATATAATGCATTTTGGGAAAAAAAAATAAAAAGTTGGATTGCTCCCTCAAATGATACTTAGCTGTCTAGTATCAATGTTTCTAGCAATTTTTTGGTGAAGGCTCGGCAAGTGGAGCAGCAGTAATCAGCATCTCGGTTAGGCCCTGCTTGTATGTATAATTGTAGAGACCCACTGACCAATGGTCCAATGTTTTAAATATAGAAGCAAACTGTTAAACTATTAAACTGATTGTACATGCAATACATAACAAGAGTTGCCAGAAGACAACGAAGCTCGCCTGTTGGCAGCCTTCACTAAAACTTGGCACAGTTGTATAAAAAACATGAATATTATATTACTTGATCTTGGGTTAAGGGGTGTGCGGTGGATTTTTGACAGTGTGGTCAATGGTGGAATGTGGGTCTACGCGATCTACCTTGAATTTTAATAACGTAATCTTCGACAAAAATCATGATGTCATGATTTTCAGGGGTGAAATAGTTTTGACTATTGATTGACCGGGCATGCGAAACTATTGACCGGATACGCAGTACTATTGACCGGGCATGCGGAACTATTGCCCAGGCACGTCAAAAGTTCAAAACCCAATGAATTAGTCAAAACTTATATAGGTAGTTGAGTAATAATATATTACAGATATTTCATGGTCATTCGGGGAAGTCAAAACTATTACCCCGAGGTGCTGTGGACGACCCGATGAACTATTGCCCGAGGCCGAAGGTCGAGGGTAATAGTGCATCAGGTCATCCACAGCACCGAGGGGCAATATTCTTTGATTATCCCCCGAATGACCATGAAATATCTGTTTTATTACTCAACCTGTAAAGTGTAAACAGTGTATGAGACAATGAACGTACATTTGTCGGTAGGGCGAATCAACCGACCGATCTAAATTACGTTGAATTTTATGACGTAATATTCAACAACAAGAGTTGCCAGAAGACAACGAAGCTCGCCTGTTGGCAACCTTCACTCAAACTTGGCACAGTTGTATAAAACACATGAATATTGTATAACTTGACCTTGGGTTAACGGGTGTGCGGTGGACCTTGACATTGGGGTCAGTGGTGGAAGGTGGGTCGTGGATTTGCTATATCATGATATAGCATATTAAGATGAATGGATGTATGAAATATCAATGCGCTCCCTGAAAACAGAAGTAAAACAAAATTTAACCGCATTAAGTTGGTGATTTTCTACAGCATGATAGCTATTCACATGAGGACCTTGACCTTGGGGAAAGGGGTGGTGGGGTGGGTCTTGGATTTGCTGTAGCACAATAGAGGATCATCAGATGAATGCATGTATGAAATATCAAGGCGTTCCTTGTAAAGAAACATAAGTTAATATAAATGTGACCTATCGGCACACAAATGGCCCCGCTGGAAGTCAAAGAAAACGAGGCATATTTAAATGATAAACCATTTACCAGAGCGTTAAGGTTTCGAACGCACCAAGTATGTGGCCTTGCGCCTGGGCTTAGCGGGGGCGGGACGAACGTGGATTTGTCACTGGGCAGTAGAGGACCACTGGAGCAATGCGCGTGTGAAATTTGAAGCAGATCTGAGCAAAGAAACAGAAATTATAAGCTTTTACCCGATTGTTAAGGTTTCGAACGCACCAAGTCTGTGACCTTGACCCTGGGCTTAGCGGGGGCGGGACGAATGTGGATTTATCACAGGGCTGTAGAGGACCATTGGAGCAATGCGTGTGTGAAATGTGAAGCAGATCCAAGCAAGGAAACAGAAATTACTAGAAATGTGGCCTGTCGGCAGACGAATTCCCCCGCTGGCAGCCAAAGAAAACGAGGCATATTTAAATTATAAGCCATTTACCCGAGTGTTAAGGTTTCGAACGCACCAAGTCTGTGACCTTGACCATCAGCTTAGCTGGGGTGGGACGAATGTGGATTTGTCACATGGCGGTAGAGAACCATTGGAGCAATGCGTGTGTGAAATGTGAAGCAGATACGAGCAAGGACACATAAATTATAAGCCAATTACCCGAGTGTTAAGGTTTCGGAACGGACGGATGCCGGTAACACTATATGCCCCCCCCCTCACTATTAGGTGGCGGGGGCATAATAAACCATTTACCCGAGCGTTAAGGTTTCGAACGCACCAAGTCTGAACTTGACCCTGGGCTTAGCGGGGTTGGGACGAATGTGGATTAGCCACAGGGCAGTAGAGGACAATTTGAGCAATGGGTGTGTGAAATGTGAAGCAGATCCAAGCAAGGAAACATAAATTATAAGCCATTTACCCGAGCGTTAAGGTTTCGAACGCACCAAGTCTGTGACCTTGACCCCGGGCTTAGCGAGGGCGGAACGAATGTGGATTTGTCACCACAGAGCGGTAAAGGACCATTGGAGCAATGCGTGTGTGAAATGTGAAGCAGATCCGAGCAAGGAAACATAAATTATAAGCCATTTACCCGAGCGTTAAGGTTTCGAAAGCACCAAGTCTGTGACCTTGACCCTGGGTTTAGCGGGGCTGGCCGAATGTGGATTTGTCACAGCGCGGTAGAGGACCATTGGAGCAATGCGTGTGTGAAATGTGAAGCAGATCCAAGCAAGGAAACACAAATTATAAGCCATTTACCTGAGCGTTAAGGTTTCGAAAGCACTAAGTCTGTGACCTTGACCCTGGGTTTAGCGGGGCGGGACGAATGTGGATTTATCACAGGGCGGTAGAGTACCATTGGAGCAATGCGTGTGTGAAATGTGAAGCAGATTCAAGCAAGGAAATTATAAGCCATTTACCCGAGCGTTAAGGTTTCGGGACGGACGTACGGACGGATGGACGTACGGACGTACGGACACCGGTAACACTATATGCCCCCCTCACCATTCGGTGGCATTGGCATAAAAAATACATTTATTCCCAACGTTAAGTCTATGATGTTGATCTTGGGGAAAGGGGTGGGGGTGAATCGTGGATTTGCTGTAGCACAATAGAGGATAATCAGATGAATGCATGTATGAAATATCAAAGCTTTCAAAGTGTAAAGAAACAGAAGTTACACAACATTTACCCCAACGTTAAGTTTATGAATGTGCTAAGTTTGTGACCTTGACCTTGGGGTAAGGGATGGATCATGTATTTGCTATAGCACGATAGAGTATCATCAGATGAATGCATGTATGAAATATCAAGGCGTTCCATAAACATGATAAAAGGGAACATATGTTATAAGACATTTACCCCAACGTTAAGTTTATGAATGTGCTAAGTTTGTGACCTTGACCTTGGGGTAAGGGTTCGGTGGTGCGTCAGGGATTTGCTACTGCATGATAGAGGGTCATCTAAGGAAAGCATGAATGAAATAACAAGGTGTTCCATGAAAGGAAACAGAAGTTATAAGACATTTACCACAATGTTAAGTTTATGGACGCCGACGTGACACCGACGCCGACGATGCCGGGGGTATGTCATAAGCTCTTCTGAACTTCGTGCAGGCGAGGTAAAAATCATGACGCCATGATTTTCTGGTGGTGAAAATAGTTTTGACTATTCCACAGGCACACATAACTAGTGCACAGGCACGTCCAACCGCAGGGAATTAGTCAAAACTATGGAATATCAACTTGTATAATGAATTGGGTAATACTACTTCTTATTATATAAGTAAACACAATTGTTGATTTAACCTTTCACACGTAAGTAACTGGAATAGACATTTTCATTTTCAGACTATTACATTTATTTAACAAGAGACGAGGCAAAGCCACGAAGACTGGGTTTTCTTCAAGTCATAGACAATTGGATAACATATAATTATGCAAGCATTGTGCTTCTACATGTATGTAGACAGTGAGAAACAGATTTAAACGCGAAAGCTGAACGTTGAAAATGGCCAAGTCGATTACGCGGAAAAATAGGTAAAGGTAAAAAATAAGGTCATACTTCTGTTGGATAGTGGTATGTGGTGGGCACCTGTTGGTTATGTAGTTGTGCAAGTATGGGGATACTTGGTGGTACAGTAAATTAAAAATGGACCTAAACACAAAAACTTAACATTGAAAATGGCCAAGTCGATTACACAGAAAAACTAGGTCCAGGTAAAAACAGTCACATGATGGATAGTGGTATGTGGTGGGCACCCATTGGCTATGAAGTTGTGCAAGTATAGTGGCATTTGGTGGTACAGCAAGTGAGAAACGAATCAAGATCAGTAAACGTTGAAAATTGCTAAGTCAATTATGTGGACAAATTCGGGTGACAAATAGGTGGTATAGTATGTGATATATAGTTTAAACACGAAAACTTAACATCGAAAATGGCTAAGTCGATTACGCAGCAAAAATAGATCAAGGTAAAAAAAAGATCACATGTTGGATAGTGGTATGTGGTGGGCACCCATTGGTTATGAAGTAGTGCAAGTATAGTGGTATTTGGTGGTACAGCAAGTGAGAAACGGATCAAAATCCGACAAAATTGAAAATTGCTCAGTCAATTATGTGGACAAATTCGGGTGACTTTAAATAGGTGGTATAGTATGCGGTATATAGTTTAAGCACGAAAACTTAACATCGAAAATGGCTAAGTCGATTACGCAGCAAAAATAGATCAAGGTAAAAAAAAGGTCACATGTTGGATAGTGGTATGTGGTGGGCACCCATTGGTTATGAAGTAGTGCAAGTATAGTGGCATTTGGTGGTACAGCAAGTGAGAAACGGATCAAAATCCGAAAACATTGAAAATTGCTGTCAATTATGTGGACAAATTCGGGTGACTTTAAATAGGTGGTATAGTATGCGGTATATAGTTTAAGCACGAAAACTTAACATCGAAAATGGCTAAGTCAAGGAAATGGCTAAATCGATAACGCAGCAAAAATAGGTCGAGGTAAAAAAAGGTCACATGTTGGATAGTGGTATGTGGTGGGCACACATTGGTTATGAAGTAATGTATGGTGGTTCTAGGTGGTACAGTAACAGAGAAATGGACAAAACATGAAAACTTAACATTGACTGTGAACGCTGCCCGCCGCCCATCGAAAGCCGGCTTTCGCCAATCCAATAGCCGGGATCTTTTTTCGAAAACCCGGCTAAAATGATATTGTTTTTAGAAATAAGAAAATATCTGCAAATGGTGCAGATTATGATGAGACAGTTCATTACGAGCCGGCTCATCTGGATCTACAATGTTTGCGATACAGTATAATAGAGGTAAAGGTCTGTAGAGTAGAAAGCGTTAATATACGAGACACGCCATGTGATTTTGTACCTTCGGACATCTGCGTAATTTCAGTATTTTCCGTAAATGGCGTCAAAAGTTGACAAAATGTTCAGAGTACGTACTTTTGACTTTATTTATGAGAAATATTGTATATTTTGTAAACGTATTTAATCAAATTAGTCCACAGATGTCCGAAGGTACAAAATCACATGGCGTGTCTCGTATTTATTAACGGAGTGACTGCTGACAGACGTCTGTCAATAGCCAAAAGGCCGGGGTTTTGGCTGCTGACAGACGTCTGTCAATAGCCAAAAGGCCGCGGTTTTGGCTGCTGACAGACGTCATATGAATTCACCATAGGCGTATACATGTACATGGGCCCGGTTTGCCGTAATCTCCACTTTCTGCCGAGATTCTTCTATAATAAGAAATATCTATCAATATATCGCAAATGCGGTCAAAAATAATGAACTCACTATTATAAAAATATATACATTTGGCCTTCTATGGCGGGAATTGCAACTTATTGCCAAGATAATATTCTACAAAAAGATGTATATAGTTGTGCCGCAAATGTGGTCGAAGTAATGTGGACTGCGCGGATGTCAAACATTGTAGACCTTGATCAGATTGCGCGGATCTTCCGTTTAATTTAAGGACATTATTCATTATATGGGTTTGTCGTCATAACATATTGTTAAAGGAATTTGTTATTGTTTGCTTCGGTTTGATGAAAGAAAACACTTCATCTACAAACAAGAATGTCTTCTACAAAATAATTGTCCGGATTAACGATAACATGCAATGAAACTGAAAACCATTTCAACTAGAAATGGACGCTTGTCGACAAGCGCATGTGTATCCCCCTCCCCAGATACACAAGTAGTTTGAAAAAAGGGTGTTCGAGTTATGCTCCGGAGACAAAATCAGTGACGAAACGAAACACAAAGGGTGATAACTAAGAAATTAACGACGCAAGAGTTGTCATTCTTACGTGCTACACACCTTTGGGTCGTCTTCTATGCATGTGTGAAGTTTAATAAACTAGAAAATGTGTTCATAGAACACGGATGTCCCACATATCGCTTAGATAATAAATGAGGCCAAATTCCAAGTCAAAATTGTCTTTTACCTTAGCATTAAAGTTTTTGAAGCACCAAGTATGTGACCTTGACCCTGGGCTTGGCGGGGGCAGGACGAACGTGGATTTGGCACAGGGCGGTAGAGGACCATTAGAGCAATGCATATGTGAAATATGAAGCTGATCCGTGAAAAAAAACAGAAATTATAAGATATTTACCTGAGCGTTAAAGTTGTTGAATCACTAAGTATGTGATCTTAACCCTGGGCTTGGCGGGGCAGGACGAACGTGGCACAGGGCGGTAGAGGACCATTAGAGCAATGTGTATATGACATATGAAGGAGATCGGTCGAAGGATGAAGAAATTATGAGACATTTACACGAGTGTTAAATAAAGTTTTGTGACGGACGGACGGATGGACGGACGGGACGACGGGAGGACCGGACGCACGTTCCTACGAATGAATACTTGTTGGGTTTTTACTGTATAAAAATACCCAACAAGAGTACCCAGCACTATCCTAACCCTACCCAATAAGATCCCCGTACGCTTACAACAAGTACCCATTCGTGTGTGCGGACGGACGGACGGACAAGGGTAACACTAAATGCCCCCTCCACTATCGTGGTGGGGCATACAAATATTCCAAAGGGTATTCGAGTTATGCTCTGGATACAAAATCAGAGCACGAAACAACAAAGGGAGATAAGTAAACAAGAATTCCGCGGAATCAAATGCCTCGCCTTGTCCAGCCTTGACCTGGAGCCTGGGCCCGAAAGCAATTTTCACTGGCCCGAACATATTATACAATTATTGACTAGTGAGCCATAGAATATCAGTTATATTATATGGCTCACTAGTCAATAATTGTTTTATTATATGATAATAGTCTGTATATAGCACTTACGACCTAATGATACTAGACAAAAAATTTAAAAAGAATTTGAAAAAAAAATGAAAAAAAGAAATGGAAAAAAAAAGTTTAAAAATCAAAAATAATAATGCTTGCTACTGAAGCCCAGCCATTTTTTTTTTTAAATAGTCCTATATTTCTACATATATCTGCACAGGTCCACATAATGCCACAATATTTTCAACACAGTTTACGGAAATGTAATATACAAAAAAATATAAAAAAAATAATGCTCGCTACTGGAGCCCAGAATTTTTGTTAATAGTCCTATATTTATCTACATATATCTGTACAGGTCCACATACTGCCACAATATTGTCAACACAGTTTACGGAAATGTAATAATGTACCTGTATAAATTACCTGTAATAAGTTAGTGGTCAGTTAAAAAATTGAAAAAGAATGTAAAAAAAAAAATGGAAACAAAATTAAATTTAAAAAAAAAATAAAAAAATAATGCTCCCTACTGGAGCCCAGAATGTTTTTTAATAGTCCTATGTTTATCTACATATCATATATGCACAGGTCCGCATATTGCCACAATATTTTCAACACAGTTTACGGAAATGTAATGTAATCATTTTACCTGTATAAATTACCGGTATAAATTACCTGTAAGCGGTCAGTGGTCAGTTGCACATGCTAGCACATGCACAGGTGAATATCCTGTATATAGCACTTACGACCTTATGCTATTAGACAAAAATTGAAAAAGAATGGTAGCCATTATATTTTTCTGAGAAGTCATTGGCGTAATTATGTGAAGCAAATAATGTTAATTAGTAGTTTTGAAGCCAGGCCCGTTACGTAAATCTAATTACTATTTAGCGGACTAGTGTAACTGGTAATTACACTAACCAAGTGATATATCACGTGCATACTCACACATGGTCTCCTGGCCAATAACATTCGTAATAAACTTAATAAATAAGCCAATGAAAATATTTTGCGTGACAATTTAATAGTAATAATAATCTATGTTTTGCTGATATTAATTCATAATATATTAAACTGTTGTTTACTATATAATTTATTGTGATTCTACATCTGTAATATTGCCCGTCTGGAGGTATGTTCACCCGAGGCGATAGCCGATGGTGAACATACCTTCAGACGGGCAATATTACACCATATAGCCTGTGTAGAATCACAATAACGTATTTGTCATACCGCAGATCCTGTATTTGGCCGTATAAACATATCTCTTCTTTTGATCTTTGCGTTTTTTCAGGAAGAAAAATAATCCGAGAATCGATTTTCTATCGTCACTAATAATATAAAGGCGTAAATGAATATTTTGTTTTTTTATTAAACGAAAACAAACTAAATATGGAGTAAGAAATCCATCGAAAACGACTTTATGACAGTTTTTTTCATATCGTGTAATTTAAGTTATATTCCACTGCTCTATCGATATGCTCTCCCTTTGGCGCCTCTAGAGTATTGCGACTGGTTCCCAAACATTCGCTGTCATTACTGCGCTGCGTCTCGTGGGTGGTGGAACCCATAGTTTGTGACCTAAATATAGCCGTGTCACGAAGCCAAGCGTGTTGAGATTTGAAAAGTAATTTTCGTTATTTTGGTTGGGTTAATTTGTCGCTCATATTTTGATGAGCGAAGAATATTTATGGAATAATAATCAATAAATACTGGTTTTGAGTGTACAATTTGTTACTTTTACATTGATCAATTCGTGGGTTTATTGTGTTTAGTGAGGAATACAATGCGCAATCGCTAGACGCTTTAAAAATGTGTCTTCTTTGGACGCGAGGCGTCGGAGGGGAATCGCAATTTCTCTATGTCCGACGGCCTTGGCAGGTCATATATATATGACCAGGCAAGCTAGCCAATCTAAAGCCGAGAAACTTATCTGCGGTATGACAATATTCCATATCGTATCTATTACGTGGATATTATAACGTTATAATCATTTAATAGTTGGTTTCTTAGGATACTTGATTGCCTCATGTTGTTATATTTCTCCGTCGGATTATTGAAAACGTGTGACACAATCAGTGACAATCTTTCATTACTGTGTTTTAGTCATGGCGACATTAACTGTTGGACACTCGCAGGTGAAATATTTGAAGAACTATCTGTGTGATCCGTTATCAATCTCCGTGTGTTATTCAGGCTGTAAAATCGAAGATCTTCTTCAGAAACCAAATGATTCAAAATGTCCAGGTGAGTATAGGTTTTATATGGATGCAACAATGTCTGTCATGATTATCTGTAACATTCCCTTGTGTATATTATCTTCTCTACTTCTCCAGAAGAATATTTTCTCTGGAAACGTTAACTGTGCATTCATTCCCGTAATATGTGCATTGATTCTTATTTGTCTACGAGATGTCATTTTATGTCTTATCTCACCACTAAAGTACTAATATTTTTCCACGAAAGTATTAGCTGTCTGTCATTCCCGTAATATGTGCACTGTGTCTTATTTGTCTACGAGATGTGCATTTTATATATTATCTCTCCACCAAAGTACTATTATTTTTCCACGAAAGTATTAGCTGTCTGTCATTCCCGTAATATGTGCATTGTGTCTTATTTGTCTACGAGATGTGCATTGTATACATTATCTCTCCACTATAATACTAATATATGACTGACACACTATGGATTTGACATTTCATGTGAAGTCTTTGAGATTATGCGGCACCATGCTGCCGGTAACATCACAAGATTGCAGCTTGACCATATCGTAAATGGACACGTCGCATAGAATGGACACACGCTGGACATTATGAACTTATAAAGTAGACATATTATGTTATCTTCTTTATTGGGCTATGTAGATCTTAAAACCAGAGAATGCGGTTCATATGTACAATATTCGGATGTGGGACGTTTCGGCGACGCAATAGATCAGAACAATAGTGAGAAAACAAAATAGTTCTCGTTTCATGGATCATCGAAGAAATCGACACGGCAGAATAAGCATCCATTACGCAAACATTGTATTAGCGAGCCTACCTCACCAAACCCCCGCGGTTACCTATGTAAACAGCGGGTTTGGTGAGGTTGCCGCGCAATAGGTAATGCGGTCAAATAGGTCACGATGCAGTGACTATTTTCAATCAATAACTTATGTTGTAAGCGATTGTAATGTGTATTTTCAATATTTATATTATTAAAATGTATCATATCGGTACCCCTTTAAGTAATATTTGTATATTTTAAATGTAATGATGTTGTCATGAAGGGCTGAATATAAGTATTAATTAATCCAGTTTATATTGAGGCAAATCACACAGCCTAAAAACATAGTGCTGGAGTATAAACCATAGTATCGTATATTATTCATAAGTATATCACTATTAAACATTAATTACAATATGTATGCATATTATTAAAACAGTAGATGCTACCGCTACCGATGCTACCGCTGTTTCGCTGTATGTGATATTTATAACAAAATATTTTTTTTATTCGTCCGCGTACGGATTTCTGAAGTAGTGCAAGTATAGTGGCATTTGGTGGTACAGCAAGTGAGAAACGGATCAAAATCCGAAAACATTGAAAATTGCTGTCAATTATGTGGACAAATTCGGGTGACTTTAAATAGGTGGTATAGTATGCGGTATATAGTTTAAGCACGAAAACTTAACATCGAAAATGGCTAAGTCAAGGAAATGGCTAAATCGATAACGCAGCAAAAATAGGTCGAGGTAAAAAAAGGTCACATGTTGGATAGTGGTATGTGGTGGGCACACATTGGTTATGAAGTAATGTATGGTGGTTCTAGGTGGTACAGTAACAGAGAAATGGACAAAACATGAAAACTTAACATTGACTGTGAACGCTGCCCGCCGCCCATCGAAAGCCGGCTTTCGCCAATCCAATAGCCGGGATCTTTTTTCGAAAACCCGGCTAAAATGATATTGTTTTTAGAATAAGAAAATATCTGCAAATGGTGCAGATTATGATGAGACAGTTCATTACGAGCCGGCTCATCTGGATCTACAATGTTTGCGATACAGTATAATAGAGGTAAAGGTCTGTAGAGTAGAAAGCGTTAATATACGAGACACGCCATGTGATTTTGTACCTTCGGACATCTGCGTAATTTCAGTATTTTCCGTAAATGGCGTCAAAAGTTGACAAAATGTTCAGAGTACGTACTTTTGACTTTATTTATGAGAAATATTGTATATTTTGTAAACGTATTTAATCAAATTAGTCCACAGATGTCCGAAGGTACAAAATCACATGGCGTGTCTCGTATTTATTAACGGAGTGACTGCTGACAGACGTCTGTCAATAGCCAAAAGGCCGGGTTTTGGCTGCTGACAGACGTCTGTCAATAGCCAAAAGGCCGCGGTTTTGGCTGCTGACAGACTGACGAGTCATATGAATTCACCATAGGCGTATACATGTACATGGGCCCGGTTTGCCGTAATCTCCACTTTCTGCCGAGATTCTTCTATAATAAGAAATATCTATCAATATATCGCAAATGCGGTCAAAAATAATGAACTCACTATTATAAAAAATATATACATTTGGCCTTCTATGGCGGGAATTGCAACTTATTGCCAAGATAATATTCTACAAAAAGATGTATATAGTTGTGCCGCAAATGTGGTCGAAGTAATGTGGACTGCGCGGATGTCAAACATTGTAGACCTTGATCAGATTGCGCGGATCTTCCGTTTAATTTAAGGACATTATTCATTATATGGGTTTGTCGTCATAACATATTGTTAAAGGAATTTGTTATTGTTTGCTTCGGTTTGATGAAAGAAATAAAACACTTCATCTACAAACAAGAATGTCTTCTACAAAATAATTGTCCGGATTAACGATAACATGCAATGAAACTGAAAACCATTTCAACTAGAAATGGACGCTTGTCGACAAGCGCATGTGTATCCCCCTCCCCAGATACACAAGTAGTTTGAAAAAATAAAAAAAGGGTGTTCGAGTTATGCTCCGGAGACAAAATCAGTGACGAAACAACAAAGGGAGATAACTAAGAAATTAACGACGCAAGAGTTGTCATTCTTACGTGCTACACACCTTTGGGTCGTCTTCTATGCATGTGTGAAGTTTAATAAACTAGAAAATGTGTTCATAGAACACGGATGTCCCACATATCGCTTAGATAATAAATGAGGCCAAATTCCAAGTCAAAATTGTCTTTTACCTTAGCATTAAAGTTTTTGAAGCACCAAGTATGTGACCTTGACCCTGGGCTTGGCGGGGGCAGGACGAACGTGGATTTGGCACAGGGCGGTAGAGGACCATTAGAGCAATGCATATGTGAAATATGAAGCTGATCCGTGAAAAAAAACAGAAATTATAAGATATTTACCTGAGCGTTAAAGTTGTTGAATCACTAAGTATGTGATCTTAACCCTGGGCTTGGCGGGGGCAGGACGAACGTGGCACAGGGCGGTAGAGGACCATTAGAGCAATGTGTATATGACATATGAAGGAGATCGGTCGAAGGATGAAGAAATTATGAGACATTTACACGAGTGTTAAAGTTTTGTGACGGACGGACGGATGGACGGACGGGACGACGGGAGGACCGGACGCACGTTCCTACGAATGAATACTTGTTGGGTTTTTACTGTATAAAAATACCCAACAAGAGTACCCAGCACTATCCTAACCCTACCCAATAAGATCCCCGTACGCTTACAACAAGTACCCATTCGTGTGTGCGGACGGACGGACGGACAAGGGTAACACTAAATGCCCCCTCCACTATCGTGGTGGGGCATACAAATATTCCAAAGGGTATTCGAGTTATGCTCTGGATACAAAATCAGAGCACGAAACAACAAAGGGAGATAAGTAAACAAGAATTCCGCGGAATCAAATGCCTCGCCTTGTCCAGCCTTGACCTGGAGCCTGGGCCCGAAAGCAATTTTCACTGGCCCGAACATATTATACAATTATTGACTAGTGAGCCATAGAATATCAGATTATATTATATGGCTCACTAGTCAATAATTGTTTTATTATATGATAATAGTCTGTATATAGCACTTACGACCTAATGATACTAGACAAAAATTTAAAAAGAATTTGAAAAAAAAATGAAAAAAAGAAATGGAAAAAAAAAGTTTAAAAATCAAAAATAATAATGCTTGCTACTGAAGCCCAGATTTTTTTTTTAAATAGTCCTATATTTATCTACATATATCTGCACAGGTCCACATAATGCCACAATATTTTCAACACAGTTTACGGAAATGTAATATACAAAAAAATATAAAAAAAATAATGCTCGCTACTGGAGCCCAGAATTTTTGTTAATAGTCCTATATTTATCTACATATATCTGTACAGGTCCACATACTGCCACAATATTGTCAACACAGTTTACGGAAATGTAATAATGTACCTGTATAAATTACCTGTAATAAGTTAGTGGTCAGTTAAAAAATTGAAAAAGAATGTAAAAAAAAAAATGGAAACAAAATTAAATTTAAAAAAAAAATAAAAAAATAATGCTCCCTACTGGAGCCCAGAATGTTTTTTAATAGTCCTATGTTTATCTACATATCATATATGCACAGGTCCGCATATTGCCACAATATTTTCAACACAGTTTACGGAAATGTAATGTAATCATTTACCTGTATAAATTACCGGTATAAATTACCTGTAAGCGGTCAGTGGTCAGTTGCACATGCTAGCACATGCACAGGTGAATAGTCTGTATATAGCACTTACGACCTTATGCTATTAGACAAAAATTGAAAAAGAATGGTAGCCATTATATTTTTCTGAGAAGTCATTGGCGTAATTATGTGAAGCAAATAATGTTAATTAGTAGTTTTGAAGCCAGGCCCGTTACGTAAATCTAATTACTATTTAGCGGACTAGTGTAACTGGTAATTACACTAACCAAGTGATATATCACGTGCATACTCACACATGGTCTCCTGGCCAATAACATTCGTAATAAACTTAATAAATAAGCCAATGAAAATATTTTGCGTGACAATTTAATAGTAATAATAATCTATGTTTTGCTGATATTAATTCATAATATATTAAACTGTTGTTTACTATATAATTTATTGTGATTCTACATCTGTAATATTGCCCGTCTGGAGGTATGTTCACCCGAGGCGATAGCCGATGGTGAACATACCTTCAGACGGGCAATATTACACCATATGCCTGTGTAGAATCACAATAACGTATTTGTCATACCGCAGATCCTGTATTTGGCCGTATAAACATATCTCTTCTTTTGATCTTTGCGTTTTTTCAGGAAGAAAAATAATCCGAGAATCGATTTTCTATCGTCACTAATAATATAAAGGCGTAAATGAATATTTTGTTTTTTTATTAAACGAAAACAAACTAAATATGGAGTAAGAAATCCATCGAAAACGACTTTATGACAGTTTTTTTCATATCGTGTAATTTAAGTTATATTCCACTGCTCTATCGATATGCTCTCCCTTTGGCGCCTCTAGAGTATTGCGACTGGTTCCCAAACATTCGCTGTCATTACTGCGCTGCGTCTCGTGGGTGGAACCCATAGTTTGTGACCTAAATATAGCCGTGTCACGAAGCCAAGCGTGTTGAGATTTGAAAAGTAATTTTCGTTATTTTGGTTAATTTGTCGCTCATATTTTGATGAGCGAAGAATATTTATGGAATAATAATCAATAAATACTGGTTTTGAGTGTACAATTTGTTACTTTCATTGATCAATTCGTGGGTTTATTGTGTTTAGTGAGGAATACAATGCGCAATCGCTAGACGCTTTAAAAATGTGTCTTCTTTGGACGCGAGGCGTCGGAGGGGAATCGCAATTTCTCTATGTCCGACGGCCTTGGCAGGTCATATAATATATATGACCAGGCAAGCTAGCCAATCTAAAGCCGAGAAACTTATCTGCGGTATGACAATATTCCATATCGTATCTATTACGTGGATATTATAACGTTATAATCATTTAATAGTTGGTTTCTTAGGATACTTGATTGCCTCAGTGTTGTTATATTTCTCCGTCGGATTATTGAAACGTGTGACACAATCAGTGACAATCTTTCATTACTGTGTTTTAGTCATGGCGACATTAACTGTTGGACACTCGCAGGTGAAATATTTGAAGAACTATCTGTGTGATCCGTTATCAATCTCCGTGTGTTATTCAGGCTGTAAAATCGAAGATCTTCTTCAGAAACCAAATGATTCAAAATGTCCAGGTGAGTATAGGTTTTATATGGATGCAACAATGTCTGTCATGATTATCTGTAACATTCCCTTGTGTATATTATCTTCTCTACTTCTCCAGAAGAATATTTTCTCTGGAAACGTTAACTGTGCATTCATTCCCGTAATATGTGCATTGATTCTTATTTGTCTACGAGATGTCATTTTATGTCTTATCTCACCACTAAAGTACTAATATTTTTTCCACGAAAGTATTAGCTGTCTGTCATTCCCGTAATATGTGCACTGTGTCTTATTTGTCTACGAGATGTGCATTTTATATATTATCTCTCCACCAAAGTACTATTATTTTTCCACGAAAGTATTAGCTGTCTGTCATTCCCGTAATATGTGCATTGTGTCTTATTTGTCTACGAGATGTGCATTGTATACATTATCTCTCCACTATAATACTAATATATGACTGACACACTATGGATTTGACATTTCATGTGAAGTCTTTGAGATTATGCGGCACCATGCTGCCGGTAACATCACAAGATTGCAGCTTGACCATATCGTAAATGGACACGTCGCATAGAATGGACACACGCTGGACATTATGAACTTATAAAGTAGACATATTATGTTATCTTCTTTATTGGGCTATGTAGATCTTAAAACCAGAGAATGCGGTTCATATGTACAATATTCGGATGTGGGACGTTTCGGCGACGCAATAGATCAGAACAATAGTGAGAAAACAAAATAGTTCTCGTTTCATGGATCATCGAAGAAATCGACACGGCAGAATAAGCATCCATTACGCAAACATTGTATTAGCGAGCCTACCTCACCAAACCCGCGGTTACCTATGTAAACAGCGGGTTTGGTGAGGTTGCCGCGCAATAGGTAATGCGGTCAAATAGGTCACGATGCAGTGACTATTTTCAATCAATAACTTATGTTGTAAGCGATTGTAATGTGTATTTTCAATATTTATATTATTAAAATGTATCATATCGGTACCCCTTTAAGTAATATTTGTATATTTTAAATGTAATGATGTTGTCATGAAGGGCATGAATATAAGTATTAATTAATCCAGTTTATATTGAGGCAAATCACACAGCCTAAAAAACATAGTGCTGGAGTATAAACCATAGTATCGTATATTATTCATAAGTATATCACTATTAAACATTAATTACAATATGTATGCATATTATTAAAACAGTAGATGCTACCGCTGTTTCGCTGTATGTGATATTTATAACAAAATATTTTTTTTATTCGTCCGCGTACGGATTTCTGTCACACAAAGCGCCATTTTCAGTTCATATTTTGACCTGTGCATATGAACCGGACTAAGTTTAAAGAACGCTCGATTCCGTCCAATTCAGATTTCTCTGCAGAATGTTCAGACTAACTACATATTAAGTAATGTTGCTAAATAAGTGTTAACGGCTGGAACATGGTTATCACTAAAAGGAAGAAACCACAGTCGTATTATTGAAAAATAAGATTTACCTGAGACCTCATGGAGGCCGCCATTAATCCAGTGTAAACAATAGACCGTGTGATCCCATTTCCTGAGTAGCCCACGCTTAGTGAAACGATGTGCTAATCATGATATTATGTTCCCTAATAATTGGAAACGGTTTGAATTTCTCGGTAAAAACTACGAAAGTCATAAAAAAATAACGATGTATATTTAACATTCGATACGCTTAAACGGTATTACTCTCTCATCGGATCGTCAGTTGTCGTCGATAGCGATTTAACGTACTGATCTGGTCTTAATTTATTGTAAACTTTCAACGCCATTTACAGAATATATGGTTAATTTTGGAAATAAATAACGGCAAATTACGATGACGTCTGCTCTGAAATATCTGTCAACATGCGGACGTAATTTAAGGAAATCGATTATATTTTAAGGCTACATCTGTGACTAATTACGAATTTATGTATGGTCTTTGGCTACACCCGACACATTACACAGATCTAGTTGTAAATACACGTCGCTTTGTGTGGGGAAAAAATCGATAATGCGTAGTTGTGTGTGACGAGGTGTTGATCTGATGACACCACACAGCTGTGACCCTTAGGCAATGTTTTGAAATTGACGTGTCGTTTTGATGTGTGCCGCAACACCTCACTGTCGGAGACAACATGACAATTAACGATATACTCTCGATTATACACAGATCTATTAGACGGCTGGTTATTTAAAACTAAAAAGATTAAAACTAAAATTAGTTCAGTACACCTTCGCCGATATTGTTTTTAGAAAATCAGTAATATTTTCCGTAAATGGTGTTGAAAAGTTGACAAAAATTCTATCACCGTATTTAGTTGTGCCGATATTGTTTAAAAAAATCAGTAATTGACAAAATTGACAAAATATATAGCCGCATTTCTCCGATATTCGTTTAGAAAATCACCAATATTTTCTGTAAATGGTGTTGACACAAAATGCAGCGTTCACGCGGAATTCAAATAAAATACAAAATAATAATTTAATAAATAGACGCCGATGGCTACTGTCTTTGCGGCCAGTGAATTCTGGTCGTGGTAGCCACAGGCGCAGTTCGAACAGTGTTGTGAGCAGATGGAGGACAATAATTATTTCAAATTCATAAAAAAATGTTTGCTGTCCGAAAATTAATTAATTGTGACAGCCAAAAAAAAAAGATTTTGGGACAGTAAAACATTATATGGTATAGACAGCATAGACAGTACACAAAAATCAAACTTAAAAAAACTAAATTAAAAAAAGTAACAAACTGTCTGTGTATATTACTTAAACCTAAAACATCAGTAACAAACTGTCTGTGTATATATTACTTAAAGACAGACACTTTAATTGTTGGTAAGTTTCTATCAATTTATAGGTATTTTTATTAAAATCATAAAATTGTGAAAATATTAAAAAATATTAAAATCACAAAAATAATATATATGGAGAAATTTTTTTTATACCACGTCGAGGTTTGAAACCCCGACCCTTTCGGGAATCGGTAATTAAATCATGGAAGCCGGCGACCTTAACCTCACGACTGTTGCGCCATTTATGACAATCACAGTTATACAGAAGTGCTATCAGTATTACGCCACCATTTGAACGTAATAATTATTAAATTATTTGCAACTCCATCTACAACAATACCGTTACAGAGATACGCTATTGAAACAACATGTATTAGTACCCATAACATAACAAAGTAATGTATCATTATATATCACAGGAGATAGCTTAAAACTATATATACTAATCATAAACAGAACAATCCGCTTGGCTCGTATGAAAATAGTTCGCGTGATATTGATTATCTCCCTTGCCGAAAGTAGTTCAGTGATTTATTAATTCCAAATAAGACGTGTTTGCGTAATGTCGCGGGAATCATCATGGTACTGTGTACATAGGAAAGCGATCAAAACAACAGAACGTTCGAACTGTGAACACACATCAAACGATTTCTTATGTAAATTCAAGTAAGACAAAGAAGACTGGTGTGAGAGAAGACGTTGAAAGTCCCGCTGATTCCTTTACGGCGAATAAATTCTTGATACTTGATATTGAGGAGACAGACAGTATTTCGACAGAAGAGAACGCATCGACAATTACACGTAATTCTACAAGTGTGTCAATACAACCAACACGTAGCAAGTATGTAAAACGCAAAATGGAAACAAAACGCCTTAATGCGCCTCAGAAAATGATTGGAGGATCTGTAGAAGAAGATGATATTTCGACCGTATTAGAGACAAATAGAGGAGCCAGAAGCACAACGAAATCTGAAAGTGGAGAAATGCTTGACAATCGAAGTGCCGAAGTTTGTGATGATAAAAAAGACGAACACAAAGATGATGACATTACTCACAGTGCAACAGACGGAATTGAACACGAAAATGATAATAGTTCTGAAGATTCAAACCGTATGATTTTTCAAGGGAAAACATTCAGGACATTTGCTGAATTTGAGGATACGTTTAATAATTGGTGCAAGGAGAATAACCATCCAATGAAAAAAGTTACCAGCTATAAAAACCACGGCAGTGCATCATTTCCTTATCAGAGGGTTGCATATAGGTGCAAACATTATGGTAAACCTAGACTACGTAATGGTGGAAAGAGACCGGTACACAGTTACATGGCATGCCAATGCCCCGTAGTTCTTAACCTAAAATTAGACACGAGCAGAAATACATATGTCATTGGGAAGTTAATTGAGACTCATAATCATTCAACATCTGCTGGCGAATTTCAGTGCTACCCAACTCATAGAGGATTAAGTGACGATGATAAAACCAAGGTTGCTGCGTTGGTTGAATTAGGAGTCGAAACAAAGAATATTAAAACATTCATAAAAGAGAACACAGGTAAATCCGTAATAAATAAAGACATATGGAATGTAAAACAAGATTTAGCAAAAGAAAAACTTCCGGTAGAACACAGGGACAAATGCTGGCTGATGTATTGAAAAAAACAAACTATTGATGACAGTGCAAAGACAATAGTTGATATGGACGAAAGTAATAACGTAGACCTAGTTTTCATTGAAACGAAAGCCATGAAAGAAATGTTTCAAAAATACCCAGAAATACTATTTATGGATACAACATACAATGTTAACATAGAAGGTTTTCCCTTGTTCTCAATACTGGTGGAAGATGGCGACGGTCGTGGCCGACCTGTGGCGTATTGTTTTTTACGTTCAGAAACTAAAGAAAACTTAACCAAGGTTGTGAAATATTTCTGCGAAGCAAACGATGTTAGCGACGTTAACATTGTCATGGTTGACAAAGATCTAAATGAGATAACTGTTATCAAAGAACATATCACCTGGAGATTAAACACGATGAAAAACGAAGTTTAGCTAAATTGATTTTACAAATTGTTAACGCACACAGCAGTGATATATACGACGAATTATACAAAGATCTCAAACGATGTGACTCTGGATTTGTTGAATCAGACATATTCAAAGAGTGCCTATAACAGGTATCTTAACCTGAAAACGAAAATAGACAGCCGAACCGTATGCGATGACATGATTAAATACTCGCTGGTGTGCAACAGTAAGGGATTTAATGTTGTAAATAGTGAACTGCAACGAATGAATAGTACAACGTATGCCACAGAAAAGACTGAGACCGGCTATTCTGTTACAAAAGGCGACTATACACACGTCGTATCGAATAATTTATCAAAATGTAATTGCACCACATTTGGAAACTATGGCCTCCCTTGTAGGCACATTATGTTTTGCAGACAGCGCGACAATGTCTCAAAAATTAACGACGATATGATACCAAACAGATGGCGGAAGGAGTTCGGTAATTCAGCACAAGAACCCCAGCGTTGCGTACAAACGTCATGCAACCTAACCAAACCAAAACCCAAACAAGACAAAACGATGACAGTGATTGAGAAATTCAATATGGCAAACAATTTATGTCGAGATATATCTACTTTCATCTCTACTTGCGGTGAGAAAGAATTGTTCGAAAACATTGAATAAATTAAGGAACTAAAGGCAAAATGGCAGCGTAGTCAACGAGTATCAATTTGTAATCCGTTAGACAATACAGCTGATTCAACCGCCTCTGATGAAACTAATGCTGAAGCCGGAGATATACAATATAATGCTGTGTTAAGTGGAAACGCGATTGTCACAACCGGTCATATACACGAATATACTGCGGAATCTAGCCAAATAGTAAGTGCCGACGACTGTAGCAGATCCAAAAACGAAAGCCCCGGTGAAGATTCGGCGGAAACAACAACGGCTACAGACAAACAACAAATTCCACACACTGACGCTGATGCTGACGTATTCACTGACATGAGAAACAAACTAAACATTCCGCCTGTACAGTCCAGACGTGGAAGGCCGAAAGGGACGAAACAAGCATTCTGGGAATTTTCGCGACCTAACAAGAAGCAAGTGTTAGTTAAAAATGGTAACAGTGAAGTTAAAGGTGCTAAGAAAGCAAATCGACGAAAACAAATCGATCAAAATGTGTCAAATGATCGCAAATCAAAGAAACAAAAAGTTAGTAACGATAAAACAGATACAAGTGTCATCGTTATAGACGAAAAACAGGATAACAGCAACACCAAGGAGGATCTTTGGGTACGCCGCCATAACTTTACATTAAAATCGGAAGATCGGGAAAACATCTCTTCGGGTAGACTTTTAAAGGTACATGCCCACGCAGTAGGCACAAACTGTTCTTTATAGGAATTAAATAAGTGTATAATTATGTCACTGTTCCACCAGTTCTAAAAATTACGAGTGCCCGCTATACAAATATAATCATTAATTAATTATCAATTTACTGTTAGCGACGCGCGGCGGTAACAGTCTATTCTGATAATGTGCGGGGACGCCGACTTTCACATCACGGCTTGCGGTGCGCATGCGCAGTATACTACGCGCGCCAGTAGGCTTCCCAATATGTAAACAAGAATATCAACATGTCGAAACGTCCAGGACGGAAATTGTATGAAACGGCGTCGGCCAAAAAAAAGGCGAAATGTCTGAGGGACAGGCAGTACAGAGAGAGAGAGTGGTTAATATTGGCGACCAGATCACCAAATGGAAAGAGTTACGAGGAGATTCAGATTTGGACTCGAACAGAGATTTTTCTTGTCAACTTCCGATACTTCACTGCGCATGTCAAAGATGTGATATGATTGACCGTGTCACGTGACGCGTGTTGGTAAAAATAGCACGAGGTCGGAAAATACCCTTTCTGCTCGCGGCATATAAAATGCGATTTAACACCAACTAGATTTGTCAGTAAGCGGGGGCTTAAGTAATACCCCCGCGTCAGCCCTGACGTAGAATGAATTCCAGCTCGCATACTATCATTTTCAGATAAAAGAGAGTGCGATGGTGGTTCCAGTTGAAAAAAGCAAACTAGACATTCTAAGTCCGTGACCGTGACTCCTGGCATAAATTGGGGTCGTAAGTTTGTTGCAGAATGATGTATGAGTGTCAGAGAAGGGCCGGGTAAAATATCACTGCATTCCGCAAAGGGAAAGAGAAGTTATAAGGAAATTTACATTTGTTAAGCTTTAGTTTTTTTCTAAGTTTATAAGTCTGTGACCTTGAGTCCTGGCATAAATGGGGGTCGTAGGTTTGTTGCAGAATGATGTATGAGTGTCAGAGAAGGGGTGGGTAAAATATGAAAGATTTTCGCAAAGGGAAAGAGAAGTTAAAAGGAAATTTACAATTTTTAAGTTTTCGTTTTTTTCTAAGATTCTAAGTCCGTGACCTTGACCCCTGGCATAAATGGGTGTCGTAGGTTTGTTGCAGAATGATGTATGCGTGTCAGAGAAGGGGCGGGTACAATATTAAAGATTTCCGCAAAGGGAAAGAGAAGTTAAAAGGAAATTTACAATTGTTAAGTTTTCGTTTTTTTCTAAGTTTCAAAGTCCGTGACCTTGACCCCTGGCATAAATGGGGGTCGTAGGTTTGTTGCAGAATGACGTATGCATGTCAGAGAAGGGGCGGGTAAAATATGAAAGATTTCCGCAAAGTGAAAGAGAAGTTAAAAGGAAATTTACAATTGTTAAGTTTTGTGACGGACGGAAAGACGGAAAGACGGCAAGACGGAAAGACGGACGGACGGACGGACGGACGGACGGACAAGCTGACTCCAGTATACCCCCCCCCCCCCCCACAACTTCGTTGCGGGGGTATAATTAACACGCGCCGTAATTAAAAAATAACTCGTTAGTGGGTAGACAAATGGCTCATATAAGGCATGACAGAAAATGAAAAGTAGTAGTACTGTGTAACCTGCTGCGTGGGCATGTACCTTTAAGTGACACCATTATTTTTTTTTTTTGTCATTTAATATTTTATTCTCTTTGCTACATGTACATGTACAAATACAATGATATGATTAAACATACAGTTCATTAAACATAGTACAGCTGTTCTGCCAGTTCAACAAAAACATGAATACATCATTGTCTGTATAATTAACCTAAGAATACATGTCTACATGTAACATTGAGTTTTTAAACTAAAATATAGGAGTCTATATAGGGCACATGGGCTATGAGATTGGTATAGGTCGGAGAAGAAAAATGTCCAAAAGTGGGGGAACGGGGGTCAAATAAATGGTCCGGGCTCATATATATACATTCGTTGGTTCTTATATCAAATGATTGTGTCTACGTATTTTGTTCTATAAAGTCACTCCATTTTGAATGAAAAGTATCTAGTTTATTCTTAATAGTGGCAATAGTTTCTTCTATTTGTATTGTTTGCTTCATATATGTGTTAAAGCGGCCTATCGATGGCTGCGTTTCATCGTATTTGCACATATAAATAAATACTTTGCTAGAAGAATTAGGAAGCTTATAATCATTGTTTTATTTTTACAGTCGACCTTCACGTTACAAAATGATATGTTTTCATATGTTAAATTACTATTGTAGTCTAGTCTACTTGTTTGTAATAGTATGTTGATATCCGACCAAAACGATTGTATGACAGTGCATTCCCAAAACATAAGCTTATTAGAATCCACATTCATATGACAGAATTCACATAAGTTTGAAGGTTTTAATGTGCATTTGAATAAAAAGCCATTGTTTGGAATTATTCTCATTAAATATTTGTACTGAAACACACGAAGTTTTGTGCTTATTGTGCTTTTATATGACAGTGAAAAAATACCTTTCCATTCGATATCTTGTTTATTTAACTCTTTCCCATTTAATTATATGTTTTTGCTGTGTTAATTTCATGTTTTCAATCTGTATATTATATAACATTTTATTAATATGTTTTGATGATAAACATTGATTTATTTTGTATTTCTGTGTTTCATTATCCAATGGCACGGTTTTCATTTCTATTTTCCATTCGTTTTTAATTTTACCTAATAATTTGTAATATCTCAAGAAATCTCCATTATTTATGTCATATATAGTTTTTATATCGTTGAAGCTGTAAAAGTCTTTTATTCTAAAATCATATATGTGTTTTTAAATACATTATACCTCTATCATACCAGTCTTTATAGAAGAAGGTTATATTTCTTTCATTTTTTATGTTTGAGTTATGCCATAATATTTCATATGATATGTTGGTATATGAATGTTTATAATTGATTTTGCACCAAGATGTTAACATATTGTTTAGAAACGAATATTGTTTACAAGGTGTTTTGTGTCATTTGAATTTAGATTGCTTTCACCATATTTACTTAGTTCCTTATTATATGCTTTTTTTAATTGATTCTGATTAGTACCATTTAAGCGTTTTATCCATGAACATTTTAGTGAATTGATGAATGCATGTATGTTAATCATTTTCAAACCACAGTTTTCATAGTTTTGTATTATAGTTTTTCGTGCTATTTTATCGGGTTTACCATCGCAGAGAAATTTGTACATTATGTCATTAATCTGTTTGATTGTTTCTTCAGCCGGGTTCTCTAGGACTGTCAGTGGGTATATTTGTTTTTTTTGGTAACGCGAAGGTCTTTAATACAGTTATCTTGCCGATTAATGTCAAGTTCCATTTTTGCCAGTTTGTTAAACAGTTTTGAAATGACTTAATTTTTGGTAATAAATTTAGTTCATGTAGCTGTGTTTTATTGTTTGTGAATATTATTCCAAGTGTTGATGCATGGTCGTTTGACCACGTATATCGATTGCTATTACACCATTGACTTGGGTTATGCCTAAGTTCCCCAATCTTTAATGCTGTACATTTTGATTTATTAAGTTTTAGACCTGATATTATTCAAAAAAATGTCTAGTGTGTGTATTAGTTCTTTAAATGAATTTTCAGATCCATCAAGCGTGAAGCTTGCATCATCTACGAATAGTGTTTGTTTTATTTCATTTTCACCTAAAGATAAACCTTTTATTTCTACATTTGCATGTATTTGTCTCGATACAATCTCTATACAAATAATAAAAATGTATGCTGATAGCGGACAACCCTGTCTAACACCTTTTTTAACACTGACCAAGTTTGACAAATTGCCATTATTCGAAACACAACTTTTTGCATCGGTATAGAATAGCGATGTCCATTGTATTAATGAATTACCAAAGTTAAGATTGTTGAGGCATTTAATTATAAATCCATGGTCTAGGCTATCAAAAGCTTTCTGGAAATCTGCAAAGAAGATTAAACCTGGTGTATTGTTTTCATTAGCTTCATTTATTATTTCTATAAGTGTCCGTACGTTTTCTCCTATATATCTACCTTTTATAGACCCCGTTTGGTTCATGTTGATTATTGTGTTTAATACCTTTTTTATTCCGTTACCTATAACTTTTGTCGCGATTTTATAGTCTACATTCAATAGCGAAATTGGCCTCCAATTATCAATTGAGAGGGTGTTTTTATCTTTCTTTGGCAGTAACGTTAAATGATCCCTTGTTTTTGTAATTCAGTTAGAGATCCATTTTCGTATGAATAATTTATCGATTTTATGTAGTGCTCTTTTATATCATTCCAATATAGCTTATACAATTCAGCAGTTATACCATCTGATCCTGGACTTTTTGAATTTTTCATTTCTTTTATTGCTGCTACACATTCATACTCGTTTATGTAGCCTTCACAAGACTGTTTTTCATTTTCACTTAGTTTGTGATCAATGAAGTTGAAAAATGTATCATTGTTGTGATTTATATTAGTATCTTGTTCATAAATATGCATATAGTAATGTTCAACATGATTAAGAATATCTGTTTGGTTATTTTCCATTGTTCCATTTATCATCAGTTGTTTAATTGATTTTTGTTCACATCTCCTTTTTTCTAAGTTTGCAAAATATTTCGTATTCTTTTCAGACCCTTCGACCCATTCAGCCTTCGATCGTAATAGTATTCCCTTTATTTTCTCATTAGTCATTTCAGTAAGTTTGTTTTTTTCGACATTTAATTCATCTAATTTATGTAGATTGTTTGGATCATGTGATAAATTTTCTTCTAACCTTTTTATATTGAGTACTATTTCTTTTTCATTTGCTCTCTCTTTTTTGTTCATCATACTTGAATATTTGATTGATTCATTTCTTATTGTTCCTTTAATTAGTTCCCACATAGTATTTGGATTACATCCCGTATTTTCATTTATTGTTTCCTGAATTGATAGTTTAATTTTTTGTTTGTATTCTTCTTGTAGCAATATACTATTATTTAGTTTGAAATATCCTGGCCCTCTTACTGTTTGGTTCAAATTTAACTTTAGCGTTACTGCTGAATGGTCAGACAAAAACCCAGGTACTATTTCACAGTGTGTTACTGCATTTAGTAAATTAGATGATATTAGGAAGTAATCCAGTCTACAGAATATTGGTGGTCTATGATTAGAATGCCAAGTGAAACGCTTACTGTCTGGATGTCGCAGTCTAAATATGTCATATAAATCATTATCGTTTATTATGTCATTTACTTTTGTTGAACATCCTTTGTTTGTATCTTTTCTTCCATTTATTTTATCTAAATTAAAATCAAGAACGTTATTAATATCGCCTCCCAAAACTAGGGTTTTACTATTATTCTCAATAACTAAATGTTCCAGTGTTGTAAAAAATGCTATAACTTCAGTATTGGGCCCATAAAAGTTTATTAATACTAATGTTGTATTGGATGTACATATTTTTAGCAACTGCAGTCGTCCTGGAATTACATCTTTGTATTCTATAATATCATATGAAGTGTTTAAATTAAGTAGGATTCCGATTCCTGTACTATTGGAGCTGTTACCAGAAAGAAATATTTCATTTTTCCATTCGTTTTTCCATTGGTCTATACATTCATGTGTACAATGAAGCTCTTGTAGAAAGCATATTGCAATTTGTTTTTGTTTCAACCACGAAAATAGTTTTGTACGTTTGATTTTATCCCCAAGCCCGTTTACATTGAAGCTACATAAGTGTGTGTCCATTGGTTGTATTGTTTATATTTTTGCATTCACAAACTACATGATTACTATACACAATATTGTATTGGCATATAACGAATAGTGGCCGTTTCCATGAAGTATCACATATAGGATGGTTAGTTTTATATTCATATAGGCTAGGATATAGTATATAGGGAAGAGGTCGGTAATGGGTAATGTGTAGTAATAATTGAAATAGGTTGCATTCGGATTGAGGAAAATGCATTTACTACTCAAGGGTCAAAATTCAATGATATATATGTTTCATCAGTGATGAGGGATGTCATTGTTTAAACAAATATAACAAAAAAATCAGACTGCGCATGCCTCAATCAGGCTACACATGTGTGCATACCGATCAGGGCCTACACTGTCCGTCCACTCTATATATTCCAGGAAAAACGATTGTGTCTGGCGACTCGTATATGTTACATGTATTTTAATATGTGAATAACTGCTAATTGAGAAGCACAGTCGTCAATAATTAACTACATATGTATACCAGTTGGAAGATCGATGTATGTACCCATCATATAGAAAAAAACACCTTATCAGGACCTGGATGTTACGAGTACACAGTCAAGAATGTATTTTAGTATATACAAATATATCAGCTGTGTTTTAATAATGTTGACCTTTGACATATCAAACACACGCACAAACGCACAGACACCCTCTAGCACACACCCACGCGCACGCACTCTCACACACACACGCACACACGCGCACACACACACACGCTCACACACTCAGCTCACGCACGCATGTACACAAGTAAGGTCAACATTATATGTAAAAACTTAACACGTCTTTTTTGTTCATCCATATCTGTTGATTGTTTTCGTTTGTGAGCAGAATATGTGTGTGTGTTGTACATAATATCAACTTCTTTTTTATTTTATTTAGATGCAATTATGTTTGCTTTTAGCGAAATATTTGCGAAATAAAAGCAAACATGTAATACAGATATGGATGTTCATACACAACATTGTGTCCGCTTGCAAATAGGTAAACATGTTGATACGTCGTTTCTTAGATAATGGTATTATGAAATCCTGTGACCAGTATAGATCCAACATACTTGTATAAGTGCTATGCGGGTTGTTGAGAGTTGTATCCGACATGTCTGCTACAGTGTCCATACTATTCTAAAAACACACCCCAGTAATGCACAGCGGCAATGTTTCAAGTGAACAATAATTTAAAACTGTGGAATAATAAGCATGGCATTATACAAGTTATTTTTGCTCAACTGTTCGTAGTTTGCTCACCGTCTCTGAAACCGTCTCTGAAAGGTACTCCAAAGAATATATAATCAGTGCAGGCTCGTATCAGCATGCACATCCGCGCAGTCTGATCAGGGCCTACACCGTTCTCCTGTCAAGTATTTGACATTGCATCACATGTTTGAGATAATAAAAACATCTACAGTACCTGTATTCCTACAACAAGAATGACCCAAATGTAACCGTATATAATGAAAAACAGATCGTAAGGTCCGTATCCCATCTCTCAGACGGTGGCTATTTATATAGACCTTCCAACTCTCACAGTTCGAGAAACGAAAACAAATGTCGTCTGCTTATATTTATTTTTATCACTTTTTTTTAATGAAAGATAGTTTCTGACGAGACACGAAAATCGTCTCCAATGACGGCGACTCTCGTGTGCTGCCAAAAAACACAGCTTTGTAAAGATGTTCAAAGTAAGAGTTTTACACCAGACGACAAAATTTCATCCAGCGCAGTATAAAGTATTACATGGTGTTTGTTTGCCAATAGTGATATGATGGGAAAGAAAAACAAGATACATGCCTATTTAACTGGTTATTGTTAGTGGTGTGGATCTTGATCTGCATGCGCATGCGCGCACTCCGTTCAGGACTCACTACACTTCTGATCTGTAAAAATATATTTCGATGTCCGACAATCTTAGCAGACTAAGTAGTG
Organism: Conchocele bisecta; assembly: GCA_029237695.1. Taxonomy (NCBI): domain Eukaryota; kingdom Metazoa; phylum Mollusca; class Bivalvia; order Lucinida; family Thyasiridae; genus Conchocele; species Conchocele bisecta. The sequence continues at coordinate 49,450,442 of CM055271.1, read as the reverse complement.
CATATTCATGGACCGTTAATGTTAACGTGGATTACTCTTCAATCAACCGGGGATGTTTTGATAATTGCATGTATGTGACATGTAACCAGTATAGATCCAGCAGATTGTCGTTATATGTCGGACTTGTCTATTTCCGTGTTCATAATACTATAATTTATGATAAGAAACTGACATGGGATGCATAATAATAACACCATTATACAGGCAGTTCACCAAACACACAAGTCACAATTTACGCATATTAGTGGGTTTCAACCTAGCGTTTATAAACAAAATGTTAAACTCTTTGAGCAAGCACAGTCAGATGTGGTGCAGATATTGTTTCGGGGATCATTTCAACATATACATTGGTTTACGATTTCTACGATAGGGTGTAAGGTGGGGGATGTCAATATATTTGATAGCGGATACAAAGACTTAGATACAGATTCCATACTGCAAATCTGTGCTATTTTGAAACACGACGGCGCTTCTTTAAAATTCAACCATATACCAGTACAAACTCAAATGGGGGGTTCAGCGTGTGGCGTGTATGCTACAGCGTTTGCTACGGCAATTTGTCTGGGCTTTAATCCCGCAAAAATGCTTTTCGAGCAGGATAAGATGCGTGAGCATCTCATACAGTGTATCGACAGTGTATCATACAGTGTATCGACAGTGGATAGTTCACATCATTTCCCTTCAAAATAAACACGAAATAAACACGAACTGGAGTAAGAAGAAAACAAGATCCACGAAGAAAGACATATTTTGTGTATGCCGTGCCATTTATGACAGCCAAATGATACGATGCACACACTGTAACATATGGTTTCATGTTCGATGTTTGAGTAAAAATGTTAACGAAAAACTTGATAAAGATGCCGACATGCAATATACTTGCGATAATTGTTGTCGAAACTGAATGGAAAATACATTCTGATAGTGTTACACGTATATAGTACGACCAATGAGAACATCGACGAATACTAACCCACCAATATCGTTTAATTTTGAACTAGCTTTCGTAGGCTGGCTGAATTTGAAATTCATCAAATTAATTCGTGTAAAGTTCACATCAACTTCGTGTAAATCTCAGAGCAAATGCGGAATGAAATTAGCTTTGAACGATACGCTAACTTTCAATATCATTTATAACTAACATATGTGACGCGCCATGACAAAATGGGGTTTATGGCCAATGTGACTATTGTAGCCCCAGATCAGCCTGTGCATCTGATCAGTCTGATCAGGGTCTACACTGTTTGACATTGAGTCAGACAAACACTTTTAATGAATTTAGCAAACAGTTTAGATACTTTTCGGAATGTGCAAGTCCGCAATTTGGTTACGGTCTAAATTGAGTCAATAAGCACAGTTTTCTCGTGACGAGTCACATATCTAGTAAATAAAATATATTGGTGTCACATTAATATGTCTGCATGTCATGCTTGTCCATATCATGTACGTTTTGTTTCATATGTACCACAATTGAGCGCCAATTTGACAAAGTATAATCGCTGTTTAAACATTTCCATAAATACTTTGGAAATTCTTATAGGACACCATTTTCCGCAGCATATGTAAAAAAAAGATTATTGTAGTTCTATCATCAGAACTTGGTACGCTTCATTAATAACTGGGTAAAAGAACATATGTTTATAAACTGTATAATACACATATTCATGAAGAAAATGCATTTATATATTTTCATGTGCCCCTCTATGTCAATTTTAGCTAAACGTCTAGTACAAATTCCGTATTTATTTTCGGAATATTGAGTTTGACCTTTCCCCAATACCCAAGTTGTATATTTGTCTGTCAGCTGCCAAAACACGGCACTTTGGCTATTGACAGACGTCTGTCAGCATCCAAAACCCCGGCCTTTTGGCTGCTGAAAGACGTCTGTCAATAGCCACGTCCATTTTTTTAAACAAAATAACAATTTTATTACACCATCTTATTACACTATCAAAGTCTATTTGCTGCAATAAACGCAGTTATTTTAGCTGAATATACATCGATTTTATTGGAGCTCAAATAAGTGCATTTTCAACTTTGTTCATTGTTTGCTCGTTTATTCCGGAGAAAATGTGATCAATTAAATATATAATCATCATAATACCTGTCAGGGTTCCAAAATGGCACTGTCTCCAAATGAAGTCTTAATCAATGAACATATTAACTTCATGAAATATATCATTTCTCAAAGAGTAATATTTTGGATCTTGAATCGCCGCTGCCACTGATCCTATTTTTGTACCCATTTCTATCCTGTATTCGTCAGGTAACGCAGACTTTACAATTGCCGGAAGCTCCCAGTAGCAAACTGGGGAGCCGTTGGTTAGCACAGAGACGACTTCTGTCTGCTGCGTGTCTAGATTGAGAATAATGCCTGGTGCACCAGATGCACCTTTCTGCATGAAGCAATGAAACAGATCCTTCTTTGGATTGTCATAGTTGAAGTAACCATGGGCAAATAGATTTGGATCTTTGGATTGTGACTTTAAAGCAGCTTCAATGTAGTTCTTATGTTGGTCCATCCAAGCATGGGCATTCTTTATTATGTTAGACGTTGGTGATAGAACAGGACATCGTGGGTCCAAGTGTTTTTTGTTTGAATCCGGGTGGCCATAGCCTATGAATGAAATATGGGTCGGTTTCGTTTGTATCTTGCATAATGGCAGTGGCGGAGGGGCATTTATTGTGTCTACCAATTCTAATACCGCTACATCAAGATTTTCATCTCTGAACCAGCAGTCTTTCTTTACACGGAACCTATTGGCACAGGGCTGCCATGGATCTTCATTAAAGTTGACGAAGACAGTATTCGCTTCCAACTTAGCAAAGTCGTTCTGACCAGAACAGGTGGGATCTGAAATACATGAAATGTGGCTGTGACTGGAGAAATGGGGCTTATTGGATTTGTGACCAATGATGATAACTGCAATTGTTTGTTCTTTTGGACAACAGGCAAGCCAGCATGCAGTCTCACATGAGGAATACACGAGATGATTTTTGGAGAATTTGTCTGGATATAAACTATAAACAGTCCAACAATACCTTCCAGCCTGCAATCAGTAATTTATTACATGCTCCAGATAAGGTGCGTATTGGCGTATTTTACGCACTTACTTTAGCAGAATATGCATCGATTATTAAAAGTGGGAGTGAAAATACGCATTGATTTTCAAATTGAATAGTGAAAATACTGTTATAAAGTTGAAAATTTACTTAGTTGAGCTGCATAAAGCAAACATTGTTTGCAGCTCAAATAAGTGAATTTTTAAATTTGTTTTATTTTGTATCATTTGTTTCCTAGTTAATAAGAAAGAAAATCAATAATACATTTGTAAAATTAAAATTGCATTGAATTTGAAATATGGGGGTATAATACTCTTTGGATACAAAACTTATATTGAGATCTGTTATTATTTTGTTAGAGTTACATGGTTCTTTTACAAGCATGACTGAATCTGTATAAGTCAATGAACAGTTAGATATGACCTTGAGTGAATAGATTAATTGATTAATAAAGGCTTATAAAGCGTCCTCTCCATTTACCATTGTGTGTAAACAGCTATGGTTAAACTTACCTACAATACCTCTGACAACATGCCAAGCTGTCATGATATATTTTGTTCCAACTCTAAAGCAAGTTCCGAACCGATTTGAAGATATTAGTTGTCCCACAGATTGCATATTGTCATTCAACATTGCCACCTCTGATTGTGATAGGGTGTCGTCAGTTTTTTTCTTCAGTTCGCTGGCGTGTGAAGACATGATGGATGCAGTTCCCATAGTGCTGTCTGTCTCACCCATTCTCTCAGCTGTAGAAAATACTTGACAATGTTTAACCCATTCAACACATGTAGGCTACTGTTCAACGATTTTCTGACGACCAATCTTTTGCATATTAAACACATTAAATCTGGCCAAAAATTGGTGTCACTGTTTTTATCTTCACGAAAAGGTATCTAAGCTTAGCTAAGTGTTGGGATTGAATGTGTTTAATGACCAAACATAGGTTGGCAGGAAAATATGCAACAAACATTAGAGTCCGATTTCCTAATATTTGCAAACGGTGTAGATCCTGATAAGCCAGCAGTATGTGCAGAAGACGTGTTTAAAGTTTCAGATTGATTGACAGAAAGCAGTGAGGAGTTGACTACACAAACTGTATACCCTATACCGACAGGACTGTATGCAAATGGGTAGATAAAATTAGAACACCATAGAACAACAAAAACAAAGAAATAAATTGATAATTAGTGATACAAAAGTGACCATTATTGTGAGCGAGCGAGCTATTCGTTGTGGTCTATGCATGTGTGAAGTGTCATGAAAATATTCCAAAGAGTATTTGAGTTTATATGCGGCGGAAGTGGAAACGGACAATGTTTGGTATCAAATCCATAGTAGCACCCGACTTTAGTCCAGGAGATACAACTATACCATTAAATCAATAATTCACATGATAGTTTGACAAGACAACGATAGGAAACAAATATGTATAAGCGCATTTAAATTGCATGTACTGACAAAACTAAATACGTTAAAATAGATTTGGGGGCCATTTTCAACAAGAGTTGTCAGAAGACAACGAAGCTCGCCTGTTGGCAGCCTTCACTCAAACTTGGCAAAGTTGTATAAAGAACATGAATATTATATAACTTGACCTTGGGTTAAGGGGTGTGCGGTGGACATTTACATTGGGGTCAGTGGTATGATATAGCATATTAAAATGAATGCATGTATGAAATATCAATGCGCTCCCTGAAAACAGAAGTAAAACAAAATTTAACCCAACGTTAAGTTTATGAACGCACTAAGTTGGTGATTTTCTACAGCATGATAGCTATTCACATGAGGAATGCATGTATGAATGTACTAGGTTTGTGACCTTGACCATGGGGAAAGGGGTGGGGGAGAGGTGGGTCGTGGATTTGCTGTAGCACAATAGAGGATAAGGGGTAAGGGCTAGGTTGTGGGTTTTGGATTTGATACAGCATGATTGACGGTCATCTGAGGAATGCATGTATGAAATATCAAGGCGTTCCATGAAAAGAAACAGATGTTATAAGACATTTACTCCAACGTTAAGTTTATGAATGTGCTAACTTTGTGACCTTGACTCTGGTGTAAGGGGTGGGCGGTGGGTCATGGATTTGCTATAGCACGATAGAGTATCATCGGATGAATGCATGTATGAAATATCAAGGCGTTCCCTGTAACGAAACATAAGTTATACTAGAAATGTGGCCTATCGGCACACAAATTCCCCCGCTGGCAGCCAAAGAAAACGAGGCATATTTAAATTATAAGCCATTTATCCGAGCGCTAAGGTTTCGAACGCCCCAAGTCTGTGACCTTGACCCTGGGCTTAGCGAGGGCGGGACGAATGTTGATTTGTCACATGGCGGTAGAGGAGCATGAGCAATGCGTGTGTGAAATGTGAAGCAGATCCGAGCAAGGAAACGGAAATTATAAGCAATTTACCCGAGCGTTAAGATTTCGGGACGGTCGTACGTACGGACGGATGGACGGACGGACGCCGGTAACACGATATGCCCCCCTCACCATTCGGTGGCGGGGGCATAAAAAAAGACATTTGCTCCAACGTTAAGTTTATGATGTTGATCTTGGTGAAAGGCGTGGGGGTGGGTCATGGATTTGCTGTAGCACAATAGAGAATCATCAGATGAATGCATGTATGAAATATCAAAGCGTTCCCTGTACTGAATCAGAAGTTACACAACCTTGGGGTAAGGGGTGGGCGGTGGGTCATGGATTTGTTATAGCACGATAGGGTATCATAAGATGAATGTATGTATGAAATATCAAGGCATTTCATGAAAGGAAACAGATGTTATAAGACATTTACCCCAACGTTAAGTTTATGAATGTACCAAGTTTGTGACCTTGACCTTGGGTAAAGGGGTGGGGAGTGGTTCATGGATTTGCTATAGCACGATACCATCAGATGAATGCATGTATGAAATATGAAGGCGTTCCCTGTAAATAAACAGAATTTACACAAATCATTTACCCCAACGTTACGTTTATGAACATGCTAAGATTGTGATCTTGACCTTGGGGTAAGGGTTGGGTGGTGGGTCGTGTATTTACTACAGCATGATAGAGGGTCATCTGAGGAATGCATGTATGAAATATCAAGGACTTCCATGAAAGGAAACATATGTTATAATACATTTAACCCAACGTTAAGTTTATGAATGTGCTAACTTTGTGACCTTGACCTTCGGGTAAGGGATGGGCGGTGTGTCATGGATTTGCTATTGCACGATAGAGTATCATCAGATAAATGCATGTATGAAATATCAAGGCGTTCCATGAAAGAAACACATGTTATAAGACATTTACCCCAACGTTAAGTTTATGAATGCGCTAAGTTTGTGACCTTGACCTTGGGGAAAGGGGTGGTGGATGGGTCATGTATTTGCTATAGCACGATACAGTATCATCAGATGAATGCATGTATGAAATATCAAGTCGTTTCATGAAAGGAAACAGATGTTATAAGACATTTACCACAAAGTTATGTTTGTGGACACCGACGCCGACGACGCCGACGACGCCATGAAAGAAAACACATGTTATAAGACATTTATCCCAATTGAAATATGAAGGCGTTCCCTGTAAATAAACAGAATTTACACAAATCATTTACCCCAACGTTACATTTATTAACATGCTAAGTTTGTGACATTGACCTTGGGGTAAGGGTTGGGTGGTGGGTCATGGATTTGCTACAGCATGATAGAGGGTCATCTGCGGAATGCATGTATGAAATAACAAGGTGTTCCATGAAAGGAAACAGAAGGTATAAGACATTTACCAAAAAAGTTACGTTTGTGGACACCGACGCCGACGACGAAGCCGACGACGCCGGGGGTATGCCATAAGCTCTTCTGCACTTCGTGCTGGCGAGCTAAAAATGGCTGGCGATAATGGTGTTTCTGCCAACATGTGAAGATAAAAAATGTCAAAATCATGTTAATGGTGGCATGCTGGTGTTCCGAATAATCACATGTATCAAGTGTCCAAATATTGAAGCAATCCGTTAAGCATTATAAGTTATATCATGACGAAGAAACTTGTATCAAGTTTTTGACGCAAAATAATGGCCAAGTGTTTTCGCAAAAATGTGAAGGTAAAGCAGGTCTAGGTCAAGTTAATGGCGACATGAGTGTGTTCCAAATACTCACATGTATCAAGTGTCCAAATATTGAAACAATCCATTTAATTAATATTAAGGTTAAACCATGATGACGAAGCTTGTACAAACGTTTTGACATTCAGGACGACGACGGAAAAAGCGGCGACTATAGTCGTGCCTTCTACAAAGCAGGCGCGACAAAAATGCCCATTACCCCTCCCACATGTTTTTTATATCACAGGTACGAGTCTTCCACCTGTGGCAAAATCCAGACATCTGGCCTAATAGGTAGTTATAATATAATGAAAGTATGGATGGGGATAAACGAGCATATATGGTCTTATTTCAGATGTATTAGTTATTTTCCAAATACTAACATTTGATTCAGTTGAAAGATATGGAACAATTATCACAATTAATGGCTCAAGTGAGAATCAGATCTGGTCACTACTCTGCAGAGGAAAGCCATGGATGGCACTGCAACTTTGCTAAGTTCGATTTGGGAGTTTTTGATTGGTCAGTGTGTATTTGGTCAATGGGTAGCCAAGTAACTCATACATACACAATACCAGATGTCATCAAGCTTATCAGGCTAGGAAATAATATTAATGCTATACGATGAAGAAACTTGTAAAGACTTTGTGACGCAAAAAATGGCTAAATGTTTTCGCAAAAATATGAAGGTACAACAGGTCAAGGTCATGTTAGTGGCAGCATAAATTTATTCCACATGCTCACATGTATCAAGTGTCCAAATATTGAAGCAATCCGTCCAGAAATATTAAAGTTATACCATGATGATGAAGCTTGTACAAACTTTTTGACATTTCGGACGACGACGACGCGGAAAACAAAGACGACGGAAAAAGCGGAGACTATAGTCGCAACTTTTGTTAAAGCAGGCGCGACAAAAAATGACTGTTAGATAATTCCTAGGTAAACAAATCTGATCGCTTGGACAATGCCGGTAGAAAATATTTGCGGACTAAGGTACCTGAGGAAATACGCTTTAAAACTCTGTTTAAAAACCGCCCCATACATTGGTCTAAAATTGATCATAAGCCCCCTTTTCACTGGAACTGGTAAGATGAAGGGGACGGAAGTCCTATTACCTCACAGATCAAGAACGATAACTCTCACCTAACCTCTAGATTCGAGTTAACGCGTAATTGGCCCCCATATGTTTACATTTGTATTTCACTACGAGTTCCACCCTCCACCCTGCGCTATACGCCATGGTAGAACGTCCTCCCTCCCTACCGACTACTATTGCGGGAAACGACAATTGTCGTCTGCTGTTCTTATATATAGTTTTCTTTCTCTATACAAACATGGATTGACAGCACTTCAGAATCATTTCCTTGACAAGAAAAATGAAACATAAACAGCAGACAGCAAATTTCAATTCGGCAGTGTAAGGGTTGACTGATGCTTTGCTGACCTCTAACGCAGTCGCCAGACATCCGAGGTTGCCCGTCACTACCGAAAACGTTTAGCGGACCACGGGACTCCGACTGACGCTTCAGGAATGCTGTGCTCATTTCTAAAACAGAGTGGAAAAATAACAGAGCTCCAGATAAGTTTTGTGTCTAAAGCGTACTATACCCTGATTTCAAAATCATTGTGTAGTTTACTTTTACAAATTGATTACTGCTTTTCTTCTAAATAAGGAACAAATAATAAAGAAATATAACAAATATAAACATTCACTTATTTGAGCTGCAAAACGCAAACAGTGTTTGCTTTTTGCAGCTCAACTAAGTTAAATTCCAACTGTATGACAGTATTTTCACTCAATTTGAAAATCAATGCGTATTTTCACATTGTTGTGCGTATTTTGTCCTCCCACTATAGATAATCAATGCGTATTCAGCTAAAATAAGTGCGTAAAATACGCCAATGCGCACCTTATCTGGAGCTCTGAAAAGTGTACTTTACATGTACGTATATCACGCTGTAACAGGAGAAATATGGCTTATGGGGTTTGCAACAAAGTTTTGAATCCGCACAGCATTTTGCCAATGAACCATAACTGCGAAGTTTGGCCACCAATGGCCAAGCGGTTTGTATAAAGAAGACTTTTGAAATCTCTAATTAAAAAATACCTTTTGACCTTTCGGCGGCCATGTTGGATGATGTAATCATCCGATTCGATGAAAACAGCACCACAGCGATCGATTCATCAATACCTTTGATTTGATATATTATAAGACCATATTCCTTCAAAAATGAAATTTGACCCCTATCTGACCCCATTTTTGACCCAGGGGTCACCATTTTAACAAATTTGAAAAAGCATTGAACATCGATCATTTCTGCCAAGTTTCGTAGAAATCGGTCTGGTGGTTCGTGAGAAGATTTTGTAAAATATTGTGCTATCGTTGGATTAACGATGACCGCCATTTTAACAAAACTGAAAAGGCTTTACCGATGGACCATAACTGCGAAGTTCGCTACCAATGGCCAACCGGTTTGTATTAAGAAGATGTTTGAAATTTCTAATAAAATAACGACTTTTTGACCTTTCGGCGGCCATCTTGGATGATGTAATCATCTGATTTCGACAAAAAAATGCTCCTAAGTGATCGTTTCGTCCATACCTTCGAATTGATATACGACATGACCATATTCGATCAAATGTGAAATTTGACCCTTACTTGACCCCTCCTGCCCTGCCCCGCTCATTTTTGGCTTGACCCACTGACCAATACTGTGAAGTTTGGCCAATATTGGCCAAGTGGTTCACGAGAAGAAGATGTTTGTAATCTATATCGAAAGAACGACCATTTGACCTTTCGGCGGCCATCTCGGATGACGTAATTACCGGATTACCCTCCTGCCCCGCCCATTTTTGACCCAGGGTCCACCATTTGAAGGAATCTCAACCAGCGTTAACATCGATCATTCATACCAAGTGTCGTAAAAATCGGCCTGGCAGTTCTCGAGAAGAAGATTCTTTTAAGAATTTGACCTACTTTTCAACAGCGGCTATCTTTGATTTCGGGATGACCACAATTTAAACATAAATGAAAAGGCTTGGCCCAATAACCATTACCGTGAAGTTTGGCCAATATCGGCCAAGCGGTTCACGAGAACAAGACGTTTGAAATCTTTATTAAAATAATGACCTTTTTACCTTTCGGCGGCCATCTTGGATGACATGACTATCCAATTTCGACAAAAAAATGTACCAGAGCGATCGCCTCTTTGATACCTTCGATTTTATATATGACATGAGCATATTAGGTCAAAAATAAAATTTGACCCCAATTTGACCACAAGGGCCACGCCCATTCTTGACCCCGAGGTCACCATTTTAACATCTTTGAAAGAGCATTGTGCGTCGATAATTCCTACCAAGTTTCGTCGAAATCCGGCAGGCGGTTCTTGAGAAGAACATTTTTTAAGAATTTATGCTATTTTTAGACGGCGGCCATCTTGGATTAGCGATGACCTCCATTTGAACAAATCTGAAAAGGCTTCACCCATGGACCATAACTTTTAAGTTTGGCTACCGTGGGCCAAGCGGTTCATGTGAAGAAAAAATTGAAATCTCTAATAAAAGAACAACCTTTTGACCTTTCGGCGGCCATCTTGGATGACATAACCATCCGATTTCGACAAAAAATGCACCTACTCCTGGCCCCTATCATAACCCCATATACATTTCATCCGCGAAAGAAATTTGAAAATTGATTTGAACTATTGGACCATTTACCTTTAACAAGAGGGCCATGATGGCCCTATATCGCTCACCCGTGCACTGTCACAAAAATCAAGAAAATACTGGTATGTAAAATTGTCACTACATATACATCAAAATAAGCCCGTGACAGGCACAAAATGTCCCCATCTGTCCAGCCACTTTCCCAAACACGTCGACACAATGTTGAAAGAAAAGTAAAACGAGACCATACAGAGGCTAAAATTAATGACAACGCGTGTATGACCTGACCAGACAGTGTGTATAGGAATGCATGCTAAGCTGGGTTAACGCTGGTCGCAAAGGTATTTCATTCAATTGTTCATGTCAGGTGACATTTCAGAAATGTAATGAACGAGTATGATGCAAGAACGATGGATTAGTCACCCATTCCTTGGGATGTATCGTCCAGGTTAAAATCATATGTGCATTTCTCTGAGATTCTTTAGCAGACACGATAGAGATCCATGACGTCAATGACGTTATTTATTTGGAAGCATATTTTCACACATTTTACACCAACCTATTTCATGAACTGGCATATCTTAAACTGTGGACCCATTAATATGCAAACGTGTCTGTGACATTTCCATGTTCACCCCTATGCTGCACGTTGGCATTTTATACCGACGTTGTGTTTCTCGACTTCTTAAAAAGGTCCACAGATTGTTCAGAAATGGCATGTGAAGGATTTTAATTAAGTTTTGTTTGTACATGTATACAAACTTTTCTACGCAACATAAGTTGGGGTACTGTAGTACCGTGCTAAACGTATTTTGTTTAGTATAATTATGTCGGATTTATATGAGAAATCAACATTTGACATTTAATTAAACTGAGTGAGCATCCAAAATACAATATATGATCTTGTGATCTGACCAATATGTTTCCACAACGTCTACAAATTCTTGTGAGTTTGAAAACACAAAATCTATGACCGATCCACTGTCTGTCGTTGCCTTCTCTTGAAACTGAGTACAATTGAATGTGCTTTCCATGTATCTCATGAATTCGGTACAGCTACTTCACAAATCAACATTGAAGTCCCAAATCACTACAACTGGACACTGCGTATTGAGCAAGGGCAACAAGTGAGCAGTAAGTTTTGATCTAAATTCAGACATCAAACACTTGGGTGATTTGTATAGAAAGACAACCTGACAATGTCCTTTTCCACAGGTGATACACTGGCAAATATGAATTCCAAATTTGAAGATGAATATCTGTGTATGTTATGCATCTCACAATCATTTCTGACATACATTACAAGCCCATGGTGAGGTCTGGTCAAAGAAGATGCAGTGCAATCCTGATCATTTCGTACAATGCAATATCCTGCTATTTCATAGAGCCTGTCCTCATCATTTTGACAAAGTCGTGATTCTGCCAAACCAATCATATCGGCACAAAGTAAGTTTTGATCATGCTTAATGTCACTAATATGCTTAGCGTTGTTAAACACAATTTTGAGTTGCGTAGAATCCACCTCATGCAAAGGAATATAACAAAAGTTCAGCATAGCCTCATTTCTAAGCCTACTCATTTCTTCTTTCACTTTCTCATCAACTGCTAAAGAATTTTCATTGAAGTTGAGTATATGAAGATCCTTAAATGTCGTTGGTCTGCTACATGCCACGTAGTGAATGTGAGGATTTGTTCGCACCCGTGTCTGTGAGAGATCTACGACCACTTCATCAACGGTGGAACCCTGAGCTTTGTGGACAGTCTTTCCTGCAGATGGTCTCAGTGGAAACTGTATCCTTTGAAATGTTTTAAAATTATGTAGAAATGACCGTTCTGTGTCAAGGATTGGTGTCAAATTTGAATCCAACTTGTCATGATAGAATCATTTGGCTCTGTATATTTCTCTCGTCACACAGCCTACTTTTTCATCACTGAATGATACCCATAGGATACTTGGGTGACTTGTTTCCTTCATTTCGTATTCAATATGTTTTACTACACATGTTGAACCATTGGTCAAACCATCTTCTGCATTCACATTCATCGTTACGTCATACATCATACCAACAGCAACTGTTCTACATTCACATTCACCGTTACGTCATACATCATACCAACAGCAACTGTTAATGATTGCACCAAGTTACCGGTTTTATTCGGATCATCAGGAAGCACTCTAAAAAGATGTTCTCTTTTTGACTTTGCTATGTCAGCTGAAACAAGTGTGTCGTTGCAGGGTACTGTGACTTTCTCTCCTGTCAGACTTGCCATCATGATATCGATCTACAAATGTGTTATCTGTGAATAGATGTGGAGCACTTTTTGGATAATTCTCCATATCATGTTGTACAATGTGCTTTTCTATTTCAAGTCTGTCATTATTTGTCAGGTCATTGCAACGAAGCCGGTTAAGGAACAGTGCAAAATACAAATCATCCTTCTGCGTCATGATATCGACTAACTCGTACATCTCGAAGTTCTCCTTCTAATGATTTGGTACCAAAGATGCTGCACACATGGTCAAGTCATTGAATATCGAAGAATCTCCAACTGGCATCTACTGATATAAGTCTCCGACAGCTATGATGCTAATACCACCAAATAACCTTTTAGTACCAGTCAGCTGTTGTAATCGTTGATCTATGAAGCTCAGCATTTTGTTTCCAACCATTGAAATTTCATCTATTATAATTACTTCAAGTTTTCTGTATTTCACTCTGAATGTATTCAGCTCATCACATGACATGTTCTGGTTGCTCTGCTTTAAATTTGTTTGAAGGCTGATGCAATGGTGACACCAGTAATGTTGAATGCAGCTTTGCCTGTAAAAGCACATAGAAGAATTATAATATCATCCGGATTTTCACCATCTTTCAAATTCAAATGCCTATGCAAAGCCTGGTAAAGTGCTTTAATCAGTACGGATTTTCCAACACCAGCGTCACCTGACAAAGATGCATACATAGGCTCTTCTTTTGTTTTCATCCAATGTAAGACATGGTTAAATAATTATCTCTGCTTCATATTTAAGCTTCGAAGCAACTGAAAGTAGTTTTCCTCTGACAACAAAACTGTATTTGAATCGGTAGATGGTAAAGAAGATGATGCACCAATATCTGTTCCAATATCATACTGGTGGTGTTCTATGGGTCTCTCTGGATTTAAATAAACAAAACTTTCGGACCTAGTTTCACCTTCTTGCTCAGCCTCCAATTCAGCTTGTCGGGTGTTTGGTGCTAATTCATCATACGCATCAAATTCTTCCTGAGCCATTTGGCATGCAAGTTGCAACTCCTCCATGTGTTGCTCATACTGTTTGCACTTATCATCAACAATGCCCTTCTTTGAAATATAGTGCTCTTTGAATGTTTCAAAACCACCCATTGTGTCATTGTGTTCATTACTCCAAGGAGAAAATAGAAAAAGCTTTTCTCTGTAGTGATTTTCTGGATCTGATTTTACACTATATCGTACATAGCGTATGACTTTAGAATTCTTTCTACGCTTAATCTCAATTCCATTCTTCAATTTAATAATAGTGTCAGCTTCTGGGAAGTCACTGTCATCATCAGAAACACCTTTATCATCAAGGCCATCTTCATTTATCTCTTCATTTAACAATTTGTCAGATTTTGGGTAAATAACATCAAGCTGTGACACATAATCTGCAAAACACCATTTTTCTAATACTCTTGGACGCTTTGCATATCTTTTGACGATGTTATCTGATTCAATTACAGTTGAGTCCTCTAGCAGCTCTTCCAGAATAGATTTGGGTTTGAGCAGAAAGACACGTTCTTCTGGAGGTGATGTATTGATAAAAACTACATCTCTCGTACATCGTGTCAAAGGCATTTGTAAAACCAAATAGACGGCGTCTTGTGCACTGATTTCAACAGTATTTGAGAAGATATTACCTATATGCCTGACTTGCTTTTTCAGATCTAGGTTTCCTTTTCTGGCTTCTTTTGCAACAGCATCCAACATTGCGCTCATTCCTCTCTGTGACTTGCTTATGTATGACACAATATACATATCACATGCATATGGGTCTAAAACAAACTGGATGTCAATGTTGGCTTTGCAAGTAAGACTGTAGTATTGAATGCATTGACACGTGTTTCTGAAGCCAGTCGTTTCAAGAACACATTGAGCCCATTCAATGAACTTCTTATACTCTTGATATACTCTTCCTCATTCTTTTCAGCAATGTCATCCAGAAATTCTTCAAATGAAATATTTGGTCCTTCTTTGAACTCATTCATTTTTTTCTGTATCTCAGAAAACATTTTCTTGTACTTCTCAACATTCTTGTCCAATGAATGAAGTATCACAGCTCTTGGTAGTGGAGGCAATGGAAATCCAAAACGACAAACTCCTTGCTATTTTGTCCGACATGTCTTGGAATGCTTAAGAACTTGAAGTTGTATCAGTTCTGCTACAGCAGGGTTTTCAGAAGATCAGCTGAGATATTTGTCGACAAATGCAATGATTTCATCTTCAGAGTTTTCTTGGAACTTTGGTGCACCATCTATCCATGCTAGCATATGAATATGAGGAGAGCCACGTTACTGAAATTCAACTCGGTAAAATAAATCCTTCAATTTTCCAACTGGCTCAAGGTGACTCTTCAAGACAATATTGATGATCTTCTGAACTCTGTGGTCAAAATATCGTGAACATGTTACAGGATCTTTGCGCACAAGCTTTACTACTTCTGCCCATGTGAGGCTTTCAATATCCGAATATGTATATTCAATTCCTTCATTTAATTTTGCCAACATCTTCAGCAAATCCTTCCACTTTGTATCTACAGCTGATAGTGATTTAAACCATGTTGGTAAGCCAAGTTGCCTTATCATTGCAAAGACATATTTCTTCCGTGACTCTAAATATGTCCGTGAATTTCTCAGTTGCCTGAAGATGTAATGACCTTCATCCAGTCTGACAAAGCTGTCTTGTTTAGCAGGATCTCTAGCCTCAGCAGCGCTAATTTTTTTCCCTTTAGTGCTACATCTTCTCAATGCTAGATTAACTTTGTCACTAATTTGTTTCAACTGTATCTTTTTTCAGCTTGAAAAATATATTGGGTACAGATTGAGCAGCTCTTCTGTCTACACTTCGAATGTCAATGTAATGAACTGGAACACATCTGTCTTCATTTTCACATCGTCGTTCTCCACAATAAATAGACGGAAAACATAAATATTCTGCATCCTTGTCTTGATACAGACTTAGTGGATGAACACCTTCTCCAGGGGCAAATTTATATACTTGATCACATTTACTTTCTTCGTTTCCATCAACAATCATTGTGTCAGGATTTCCGATATGCTCTTCCATTGTATCAGTCTCACTGATATTATCAGAATTATTTCCAGATGCACCATCATGCAGATCTGATACATGGTCTTGTTGGTCACAAGGATCAGTTATATCTGACACAAATTCTCTAACTGTATCTTCGGCACATTCGGTGACTTCTTTGAACCAATCATCATCAATATGGATACCTGAATTCTTGTAAATCTTACTGTTGTTCATCAACCAATGTAATGCAGACAACACTGCCAACGGTCTGACATTTTCTGTGAAATCACATTTACGGTAAGTCATTTTCTTTTTCAATTTCACAGCGATTGTGAAATTTTCATCCATCTGCCTTGGTAATGCATTTATTGTTGGCTGAATATCAACTGGCACATTAATGACGTTTCCTTTTATTGAATATTGACCACCCTTGGCAATTCCCTTACTTGCATGAATGGAATACGAAGTGCTATCAATCTTTCCTCTAGAGCATGTAAATTTAGTTATTGTGGTTTATCTGGCCATTTCATACCATTGGCTACTGATAATTTCGGAACTTTGTCATGTTTTAGGGAAGACACACATGTGTGACAAATCCACTCTTGATTGTTGACTGACTTTAAGCCAGTAACATACTTGTTTTTGTTTTTAGACATGCAAGATGCATTTGTCAGATTTGACACACCTTCATGAAACCATGTTTGTTGACAGCAGGTACAAACATATATTGGTCCAACAGCAATATCTGAATGAAAAGTATCAATGCATTCTTGAATGGTAGATCCAAATTTTCTTATTTTAGACACAATTATTTCATTATCACGAAACGTTGGATCCTTGCGCTTCAGACATTTTCTGTTCTTATCAGATACCTGTTCATTGTGTCTGTATATTTTATCGCTCCTCGCTGTACGTTTACTGGACAGTTCTTTCTGCCTTTCATTTTGTCTGTATACTTTGTCGCTCCTCGCTGTATGTTTACTGGACCGTTCTTTCTGCCTTTCATTTTGTCTGTATACTTTATAGCTCCTCACTGTATGTTTACTGGACCGTTCTTTCTGTTTAAATTCTTCACTTTGTCTGGCCGTACGTTTATCGGACAGTTCTTTCTGCCTTCCATTTTGTCTGTATACTTTATCGCTGCTCACTGTACGTTTACTGGACCGTTATTTCTGTCTAAATTCTTCACATGTCTGGCTGTACATTTACCGGACAGTTCTTTCTGCCTTTCATTGTGTCTATATACTTTATCGCTCCTCACTGTACGTTTACTGGACAGTTCTTTTCTGTTTAAATTATTCACTTTGTCTGGTTGTATGTTTGCTGCACAGTTTGTTCCGCCTTTCAGTGTGTCTATATACTTTATCTCTCCTTGCTGTACGTTTACTGGACAGTTCGTTCTGCCTTTCTTTGTGTCTGTATACTTTATCTGCTCTTCTATATTTCATGTAAGCTTTTTGATATTCTGCTCTTGTTTTTATATTACTTTTTGTTTTGCCTGACAAGTATTCCTTTCCTTGAGGTACATATGATGCCATTGAATCTTTTTTATTTTCCCTTCTTACTTTCTGGTCTTCGAAGTAGTTACTGAGAAGCTCTTTAGAGGCAAATGTTGCCGGTCTTGATTGTTCATTCTGATATTTTGAAAACTGTACTGGTAGTATATCAAACTGATAATCGAGGTCAATGAGCATGCTATTATAAAGAGCATATAACTATTCAATTAAGTCGTCCAAGGTACTAAATGAAATCAAAATTGATGTTGCACTATCAGTGTCATGGAATGTTGAGAGTCCATCACGGGTATGACAATGCGAGTCAAAAAATGTGTATATGCCGTTTTCAACAAAGACACAGGAACAAATTGCACCAACTGTTATCATGACTGATGAACACAACGTCAGAGCTGATTGCAATGCGCTCTGTTATGTCTGAATGTCTGAAATATCATTTGTGTCAAGAGTAACACCACTCACAATGGGAAATGTGTGAATTTTGTATATGCCAGTATGTGTCCATAAAACATAGGGGATTTTTTCAAAGCTCAGGTATGGACTATTATTACATGCTGAAGATCTCGATGCGATAATGTTCCGATAAAGTTCATCTCTACTGTCTAATATCTTATCGATGCTAGCAGAAGACACATCATTTGAACTATACTGAACAAATAAAGTTTAGCCCGACTATCTAAAAGTATGTCAATCAACAGTAAGTTGTATTTATGTATACTATGTATATAAACCACTGGGGCGTCAGTGCATACACACGGTAACACCTCTCTATGTCCGGTAAAGTCGTGCCGTATACTTCCAAACGTCAATAATCAATAATGACACATTGCACGTGCAGGGCGAGTTGGAAGCGGTCATTTCAGTACAAACCTACATGAGTCAATTCAATTGTGACCACAACCAAATAAACCGCTGCAAAAACGTAGAAAACTAGACATGGGACGCCGTGCTGGGATGCCGTTAGAGCGCCGTCAAATGGCTATTGGAATGCTCACTGCCGGGATGAAAAGTTCTAGACGTCGCCCGGCACTTCCAAGTGAATGACAGTACTATTGGACGTCTAAATAAACGATTCCATAAATGGGGAGGGTAGCTGACCGTCCACGTTCAGGCAGGCCAATAAAGACGACGTCACGTGACTACCGGTTTATCGTGACGTCATCGTGACGTAACCGGTTCGTGTCCAGCAGACAGTTACTTCAGCGTGTGAGGACAACAACGGGAACACGGATATCGGATACTACGGTCTGTTGGAGTGCCATTGACGTTACTCCACCGCGCTGAACGACTAGCTTGGGCACGGACTCATCGCAGATGGATTAGACAACGCTGGAACGAAGTCTTATTCACGGATGAGTCGCGTTTCAACCTCCAGTTTGCTGACGGAATGATGCCGATGAAAGGGGGAGTGGAATGATCCAACTAACGTCATTCAACGTGACCGGCATGGAGGCGGCAGTGTCATGATATGGGGCGTAATTTGTCACCGAGCCAAGACTGATGTTGTTGCTGTTGCCGGGAACATAACAGCTGTCAGGTACTGCGACGAGATCATTCGCCCAGTCGTACTGCCGTTTCTTCGTCGACGTCAGGCTCAGATATACCAGCAAGACAACGCCAGGCCGCACACCGCGCACCATACGATGGACGTACTACGTGCGAACGATGTTGAGGTACTTGTTTGGCCAGCCAGATCTCCAGATGTATCCCCCATAGAACACCTGTGGGACTACCTGGGGCGGAAGGCGAGAGAGCGTAAAGACGTCATCAACGTCAGAGATCTGCAGCGGGCACTCATCGAGGAATAGAACAGACTTTGTAAGGAAGCTAATCAATAGTACGAGACGTCGTTGTGATGCCGTAATTGCCGCCCATGGAGGCCATACAAGATACTGACTAGTGTGTGACTTTTTCTGACTACGCCCTATACAGATGGACGTAACATGAGTTCATGGATTATGAATGTGGGATACTAAATATGCTACAGGTTATTGCTTATTAAATGAAATAATAGGTTTTATGTATTTTCGTAATGATATTTCCCCAGACAATAACAATATTCACTGTACAATAGAAACTTGCTTTATTTTTTCAGTATATATCTCTGAATAAGCATTGCTAACACATTTCCAGTACACTGTTTAATATAATTCATCATTCTGATGCAATGTTCCATATGTAACATTAGTTGCATCAAATTACAATTTTGGTTGATTTGCTTCATCAATGGAATCGGGCCCATTTGCAAAATTTTGTGAATTTTGAATAGAAATACGAGTATCAACATGTCGCATTTCTGAGGGCAATCGGCAATCATTTCTGGTCTTTTTGGTAGTAAGATTAACCCTTCTTTCACCACCAGTATTTTTGGAGGGAAGATTAACCCTTCTTTCTCCACCAATCGGTGCCCCTCCACTCGCTTCCCCATGGTTGGACTGGCCACTCCTGGATTAGCGACAACCTCCATTTTTAACAAATCTGAAAAGGCTTCACCCATGGACCATAACTGAAGTTTGACGATGGGACAAGCGGTTCAAGTGAAGAAGAATTTTTAAAAAGAACGACCTTTTGACATTTCGGTGGCCATCTTGGATGACATTACCATCCAATTTCGACAACAAATACACCAGATCGATCGTCTCACTGACACCTTCGATTTGATATATGACATGACCATATTCGGTCAAAAATAAAATTTGACCCCAATTTGACCCCACGGGCCACGCCCATTTTTGATTCCGGGGTCACTATTTTAATAATTTTGAAAGAGCACTGTACATTGATCATTCCTACCAAGTTTTGTCGAAATCAGGTTGGCGGTTCTTGAGAAGAAGATTTTTGAAGAATTTGTGCTATTTTTTGACGGCGGCCATCTTCGCTTATGTAATGACGTCATTTTAACAATTTTGTAATCCGCCTACCTAAGGACCATGACCATGAAGTTTGGTGAATATCGGCCCAATGGTTACCGAGAAGAAGACGTTTGAAAATGTTCACGGACGGACGACGGACACATTGCGGTAACAATAGCTCACATGAACTTCGCTCAGGAGAACTAAAATGACACGGATGCTTTTTCAAAACGGGCTGCGAATGGCAGTCAGGGCTGTAAATCCAAGATGGCCACCGGTAACCTATTGAAAATCTTACTTTTGAACCATGCAATGTGGAAGTAAGTGGAATGCCTCGTTTGAAAGGTTTTTGGGTGTGGGAAATGCATTTGTTCGTGATTGGAGGTCAAGGTCACATGCTAAGGTCAAGGTCAATGTCGAAAATAACCAAAAACGAATGATTTCAAATTATGTTGTTGTACAACTTCTCATTGGGCTAACAATATTGTAGACTGACGAATTGTTCACTTATGAAATTGAACACGCAATCCGAAAATTAGGAACGACTACAGTCAAACCTGTGGTAAAGGCAACTGGCCTTTATTAATTTGAGCCGATATGAGCATATGACTTAAGCAGCCACTGTTCTAGGTCCGCGGCAGTATATTTACTATATGTATATAAGTGAATCCTGTTCAGCTACATAGTAGTGGCAAGTAATACCTACATATATGCCATATTCCCTATAATTATGACGAAACATGAACGTTATACGAGTCAACTATCCGTCCTGATGAAAGTGCAAATGGGGTGTCTGGGCATATGTTTATTTATTTGCACAGATTGGCTCAACGACCTTCTTGTGGCAGTAGATCACACACATAACATCTGCTGCTTTGCAGGAACAACTCTTTGAGTTGCATTTTCCACTACAGCCACACATAGTTAGGATTTTGGCGGGGATTGGTTTTAGCGACTTAAGTGGCAGTAGGGTTCCGTTTTGGTTGATCCAACCATAATCAATGGGGTCAAGCTGACTGGCATCAGCTAGTAAGGTAAGACCATTGCGGATCACATGTGCCTTGATGAGCACTCGGCATGACTCGTCTCCTAGTTTAAGGTGTATGACATGAAGCGGAATCATCCGTCGCTTCACTCCAGTCCCGTACTGAACCCAAAGCTCATGCAAACCACCATCATTGAACACACTAATGTAGTGCAGGAGAAGAATTGCAGTATCTGTGTCATTAGACACTACAATAGCTCTCTCGCAGCTCCTTCCTACTACCCAGTGCACTTGAGATATTATGCGACAGTCTGACAGATCACTCGCAGGTGATCCAGCCAGCTTCAGTCTCGCAGATATTAACTCTTCATTGATCACCATTCCACTCAGAACCACGTCCTGTATAGCCCGTTCCGCCACATCCCGCGCCAGTAGCTGAATTGTTTCTGTTTGTTGAGACTACATGCCCAGAACTTGTCCAGCTGGTGTGGAATAGGCACAGACTCATTAACGACGGCCAAATCAACAGCGCTATCCTCACCAGCTCTACGGTTCTGCTCACCCTCCTTGATGCTCAATTCATTGTAGCTATCGAATACCATGCGAGTCATTTCCAGTGTTGGACAAACTCGAGGGGCACTCTTCAAAACTTCTTGGATGACTCCACCAAAGTTTGTAGATATAGACCGGAGATTGGGAAATTGTCGTGTTTTCGACATAAAGTCAAGCAAAACGTGTGTTGCTTGTGGACTGTCTCGGGTGAATTGGTAATCATCTGAGGTAAGATTAGTTTCCAGCTCAGTGACCAATTTTGCATTGTCAGGCTTTGCTGTGATGTCGCCGACAAATAGTTGGCTAGATTGCAGAAGGTCATGCGAATACAGCTCTTCAGGCGACATTCCACGCAGTGTAGAAATTAATACCTCCCTATGTGCAAATGTGATGTCCTGTGTGGAAACGGTAGTCTTGGTTGGAGCAGTATTGGTCTTCGTTGTACACTGTGAGATAAAGGCATGATATGGTATGGTGACGCTAAGTATTTTAGACCTGACCACGTACCGGTCATTACGGAATTGCCGTTATGCTATGTCACCGTTCTCCAGCGCCTTCAGAAGTCTCGCCTTTACGATGTCATTTTGACAATGTGCTTTGTCACGATGTTGTAGAGTGGCACATTTGGCACCAGAACAATGATGGGGTTTTCCCGCGCCTTCACAAAGTCTAGTAATCGTGCCACATTTCGGTCGAATATCAAACCATTTCGGCCACCGAGCTCATGCTGTATTGTCGTTTCCATGTGATCCATAGCATTGGTGAGTAACTGGATTGCTGATCGCAAGGATCTCATGAAATAGAAGTCCAAACACGGCCACAACAGCAGTATCTCCAGTGCTCCCAACAATCACGTGTCCACATGGACCCTGTGTGAATCTGTTCTGTGACTGCTCCAGCTTCATATCCCCTGCCACAGTAGCAAATACCGCACCCGGTCGATCCTTCACAACAAACTGGCCTGTACAGAACCGGCGATAGAGTGTGCGATATGTGACCTACAGAACATTAATCCTCTTAAAGTACCATGATGCGCAGATAATTGATAGCATCAACCTCACATAGGATCCCCATCGAATTCACTGTTCCGACATGCAATGGCCAGTTACTATCACGGTCTGCAACAATCAGCTGATTGCAACGATCTTCCGAAAGTTCATGAAGTAATGACACAATTCCGATTTCTCCTGGCACCCTTGAACAAATGTGTTAAATTGATGACGGAGATCAGCAGCATCAGTGGATACCTGCTCAAACTTGGGGACACACCCCTCCCACTTCGTTTGCAATACATCCTTGAGTTCAATGGCTGACTGGACAAAGGGTACAGACGTGTGATCATTGTACTGCCAGAATGCATTCCACATTAGAGAAATAAGAACCTCTGATACGATAACCATTCCTGTCAATGACCTGACGTAGAGAGCACAGTTGAAACTTTGTATGGTCCAAAAACCTCACTTTCAATGCGTGCATCGCTCATACCACTGCCACTTAGGTACATTCCTGCACATCGCAGGAGTACCTTTAAGTTAACAAAGTGAAACAAATCCCAACATTGGAAAAAGGTCATCGAATGTATCCGGAAAGTATACGGAATATTTTGACTTAGCTGGCGAAGTGGTCTCCTGGTTGAGCGCCTGCGCTGTATACTGTTTGCCTTGGATACCGGAAATGGAGGAATTATCTTCGAAGTCTTCATTGTGAAAAGCACCAAATGCCCTGCCATCATCAGAAATATGGCTTGGAATGGGCACCCCAGTGACCTCGGATGAATGTATTGTGTAAGCACACGTGATACACTGTGATCGCTTCACTTCATTGTAGCTGGCAAAGATCTCTACTCTGCTTAGTGTTGTGAGTATCTCCCTGCTGCGTGTCTTCCAATACATATATTGTGCTAGCATTGTGTGGAGTGGAGTATTTCTTCGGCCGTGGTGAATATGGTTATATGTCATCTGAAAATGACAGTTAAGTTTTGAATGCTGATTTTTCATAGCCCATCTATCCTATGCATTGGCGTATTACATATTAACAACGCTGTCCTTATAAGTAATCGGGATACGATACATGCTGTATATGGAAATTGGCGCGAAAGATCAATATAGCACTATGCTTTATATTACAATGTAAATGACAGGTGTATACATGATGTATAGAAATTAAAG
Source organism: Conchocele bisecta (assembly GCA_029237695.1). Lineage (NCBI taxonomy): Eukaryota > Metazoa > Mollusca > Bivalvia > Lucinida > Thyasiridae > Conchocele > Conchocele bisecta. The sequence goes on along the minus strand of CM055271.1, from coordinate 49,426,235 downwards.
AGCTGTCCTGGACAATATATGAGGGGATGGACAGGGGGCGCGAGGTGACATAGTGTGTGTATGGGGGGAGATAGGGGGTGGAGAATGTGCGTGAAACTACAACTTTTTGCTTTTTTGATGATTTACGACCTTGACCTTGACCTTAGTATGTGAAGTTGACCTCAAATCATGAATATGATGTCAACAATGGATTCCACACACCCTAAAACCTATAAAACGATGTACTTCACATACTTCTATGGTGTGTAGTTTAATATTTACATTTTAAATATGTCTATCGGCGGCCATCTTGGAATTACACCCCTGACGGCCATTCGCAGCCGGTTTCGAAAAAGCACCTGTGTGATTTCTAAAGGTGAATGGTCCAAAAACTTAAATCAAGTTTCAAAATCTCTTGCGGATGAGTTGTATACGGGTGATACCTTCGATTTGATATATGACATGACCATATTCGGTCAAAAATAAAATTTTACCCCAATTTGACCCCACGGGCCACGCCAAATTTTGATCCCGGGGTCACCATTTTAACAACTTTGAAGAGCATCGTACATCGATCATTCCTACCAAGTTTTGTCGAAATCCGGTTGGCGATTTTTGAGAAAAATATTTTTTTTAAGAATGTATGCTATTTTTAGACGGTGGCCATCTTGGATTACGTAATGACGTCATTTTAACAATTTTGTAATCCCCCTACCTAAGGACCATGACCAAGAAGTTTGGTGACTATAGGCCTAATGGTTACCGAGGAGAAGACGTTTGAAAATGTTCACGGACAACGGACGATGGACGGACACATTGCGGAAACAATAGCTCACATGAGCTTCGCTCAGGTGAGCTAAAAATATGATTATTACTTATGTTATTAGGTATAACCGGTTTTAACTTTCACCTATCAGAAACCCAAAAGAGTATAGCTGAGGGCCAAATCAGGGATTTTGGGATTCCGGTGAGGATGAACACCATTGTTGAATTACTCTTTGTATGCTTCCAACTAACAACCTGCAAAACTAACAGCACAGCCAATATTCATTTGGAACGTTTCACATGAATCCGGCCCACCCCCACCATCCATACAGGTGAACTACGGAATTCAATCCAGATAACCCGGCCTAAAGTGAAACATAGCTGTTGACAGGACGTTAGACACCATGAAATAAATAAATAAATGTATTGTTAGTTTGCCCATGGGCCAATTATACCTAATAGAAAGTAATGAAAATGTTCGCGACATCCATGACTCATTGACTTTGTGAACGTGAATTGATATGAAAAGGTACACCAGCCTAACAATAAATCTGAATCAATAAAAATGTTATTCTTTTATAAATCATGCCCTGTACAATTTAAATTCCATCAAGTATGGGTTCGCGGGGCAATGTACGCTATTGCTTTACAGGATACAAACACTATAAATGTTCAAACGACAGCAAAGTAGATATCAATGTTAATATTGCATAGTCATAAACACACTTTCTACTAGTATCAATTTCTGCCTGTTTTAATAAAAAATTGCATTGCTTATGTAAATAACAGGTACGCAATTGGAACACATCAAAATATGCTAAATATGGCGGCCATCTTGACTTTTAAAATGACAGACATACATATTATTACATACAAATGTGGCTAATATGTATATATGTATATATATATATATATACATATATGTTTTCAATCAATATCGTACATAACCAGCCACATGTATAGTCTAAACCGTTGCTATTATCTTACTGACATACTTGTTTGATTGTAACGGTGGCCATTTTGAAATACAAATCTCTATAAACAACACTTTAATTTAATTACGTTACAAAGTAATACATGTTCAAATGACACATTTCATTTACTGCATGATTCTGTTGATAATTATCCATTTTAACAGTGAAATTGCTTGTATTCAATTGAAAATAACATAAAATGTAATGTAACACATATCTGTTATTGAATCACTATTTCATTTTTTAGATATATCCCATAAATAATTTGTCTAATTTGTGGTCGAAAATGGGATTATTATCTTGATAAAAAGAGTACATGTATCTTGAATGGCGGCCATTTTAAAATTCAAGATGGCCACCACACATGTGATCGAAACAAATTGTACCAATTTGTTTTATGTACTATGTCATATTCTCTGTCATAAAAACACATTTCCGAAGACCATAACAAAAATTTCAGCAGGTTCACATTTTGACACTTCCTACACTTTGCGGCAAACTGCTGATTTGCCGCAAAACCCCGCAAACCTCCCGCGGTATTCCCCGCAATCGATAAAAACAATTGCGGCAAGCAGGACAAACTGAATTGCGGCAAAACGCGGCGTAATCGTTAAACATATGACCAACACATTTGCCACAATTTGCGGGGTTTTGATCGATAGAAAATGCGGCGTTTTGCTTCATATTTTAATGAGTATTCATGCAATTTCTTTAAGGTCACATATCGTTTATTGCACATTCCACGCGAATCGGAACTGATAGGTACATGTAGTTTTCCAATCGAAATTTGAGTAAATACGGTCATAAGTATTCATTGCCAATAGATCGGTAAATGGAAATTGCGATTATTACCTTAGAGGTAATTAGAAATCGTATCGGTCCCTTTATTTTTCGTTGATTTTATGTCCGACTTCCGTTTCGCCCTTCGACCGACTCGTCCGTCAGCCAACTCAAAATAATACACAATAGTGACATGTCCAATGTTCATCACCTGACAGTCGACAGGTTACGGCAGGCCCGTATGTAGCCGGGTGGGGGGGGAGGGGTTTGCGACGGGTACGTACTCGAAACATATATATTTCTCAACAACAAAACATGAGAATCGTCTCGCGTTTTCGCGATCTCGCCTTCCGCTTTGGAAATCGCGAAAACGCGGGGTTGTCACATTTTCCTAACAGGACACGTATACCTTGTCTTAGGAGACGATTATCATGTGCTGCCAAAACATGTTTTTTATTAAGAAATAGAACAAATGTGGACAAACATCAGTAGTTCTTGACAACAAAAACATAATAATCGTCTAATGTACTGCCAATACATGTTTATTGAAAAGAAAACATATTTCGATACGTGTTATTGGTTACTGCATCGCATCGTCGACCTATACACAAGATCGCGAAAACGCGAGACCAAATCGCGAGACTGCGAAATCGCGATATGCTATTGTATTCAATATAGCGTTTTCGCCTCCTGATCTCGCCTTTTCGCGACTGCGATGTCGCGTTTTTGCCTCGACCTTTTCACGATGTGTGGAAATTGAGTATGTAGACAGCAATTCCAACTCGCATCCTTTATTTTGCATATACGTACGTAGAACGCAATTCCATAGTACGCAATTCCATAGTCACTACATTTTGTCAGCTTATTTTGTCAACACACGACCAGGATACCTTATTTTGTCAAAATTCAGACGGGGATACATCTATATTGGGGAACATGAATATAAAACATGATTTGTATGTATGTTGATCTATCCTGCTTGGACCTGGTAGTACGATATCACGATCGTACGATGACGATAGAGCGATGCTACGATGACGATAGTACGATGACGATGCTACGATATAATATTGTAGTGTTATGGCCATATCGTAGTATCGTACATATAATACATTTGTATTATATTGTGATATCGTAGTATCGACTCCATAGCGATATTACGATGGACTAAATGGAAAACCGTAGTGGAGGGTACAATATTGGGTGTGTCAATGCCTACGATGTGATTATATCTAAAATTCATTGTCAGTTCGCCCCACCCAACTGGAACCCCAGACAATGTCGCTGCCCTTGACATCCAGTGGGCCTCACTATCGTGAGAACAAGCTGTGCCCGAGAGTCGTCCGCCGCCCATACAGCGTGGATACATAATGCTCCCGTTTTCAAACGGCGTATAAATAAATATGCCGCCGTGCCCACCCATTTCCAACTGGCACATTTGCGACATAACATTTTGGGTCTAGTAGTATAAGGGGGTCAAAATGATACCACCACCCTCTGGAAGCCACCGGCTACGCGTGGTGCCCCCCACCACATGGTGCTATCATTGTTGACCCCCTTATACTACTTGGATTTTCCCCCACTGTTCGGCGGGTATGTATGAGAAGAAAGGAACATATTTTTCATCAACTGCGAGACCATATATTTCCTAGAGCAAAAATAAAAAAAGTTTTAGGTCTAGCCGAGATTCGAACTCACAACCCACGTCTCCATAGAGTGACTCCTTAGCACACACGACCACGAAGGCTGTTACTAAATATAAACCTGAAGATAAAACACCAGGTAGTGTTGTGCAATAATCGATAAAGTGAAATACACCCTATTAGAGATAAGAATCCGTATGTAATACTCAGTATATTACAGTAATCTGTCATAAATATTGGCAACTTACACCCTATTAGAGACAAGAATTCCATTGATTATACTCAGTATATTACAACAATCTGTCACAAATATAAACTTACACCCTATTAAAGATAAAAAATATATTGGTTATACTCAGTATAATGCCTACCATAAAGCAAATAAGAGAGCAAGCTAAGAGTTGGGGAATTTCCCTAAGAGGTTTGAGAGTCAAGAAAGATATAGCAGATAGGATAAGTGACGCGCGAGCCGTCGTCTACGAGGAGAGGCTGCGGCGTGCGGTTTCGACCGGACGACTGCCCGCCGACCCAGAAAAACGCTCCGAGAAATTGGAGAACGAGACGACGGCCAGTCTGCGTGCCACCGCTTACACGCAGCGTGTAAAAGAAGATCCCAGCGCACGTAGAAAACCCCTATACAAGGCGTACTACAATAAGATTTATCAAGGGTTGGTGGGGGGACCTCCCAAGAAGAGGAAAGATATCGCCAGAGCTTTGGTGGAGGAGGGTCCCAGGATTCTCTCCGAAGAAGCTGAAGTTAGGGAAACTGTTGATAGGGGTAGGAGGAAGATAGTATGGACTTTCGAGAGGGGGGTAGACGGGGAGATCGCTAATCGCATAATGAATAAAATTCGCCCAGAGATGACCACGGCATGTTATCTGAGGTATTCGTGCTCGTATCGTATTAGCAACATCGAGACCGACGAAACGATGATTTATCACAAACAATCAAAGGGTAGTCCGTGGATAAACGAGATTTCCAAAGCGGAGAGTTGGATATCCGATAGAGAGAAAGGTCGAATGGACATCGACAAAGTTGATAGACCAAACACAAAATGGACCTTCGTTCGTTGGATATCGGTCGAGGTGAAGATGATCATCGATGCGCAACAACTTCTCATGGGAGCGGGAAAACTCCCAGAATGGTTAAGACAGAAAAAGGGAATGTATTCAGTCGACACGTACGACGACTACTTGTGTCTGTTTAGGTGCATAGCCATCCACCGTGGAGGGAGACCAGACCGCTGTTGTGAGAAGGCACGAACTCTAGCTCACGAATACCTCGGTCACGATAACGGACCGGGTAGTAAGGGAATCCTCCTGGATGATATTAAGAAGGTCGAAGAGAACTTCAAGATGGGCATTCGCGTTTACGAGCCCACTGACAACGGAGTGTGGTACCTCATGAAGGTTCCGGCAAATTACGACGCGGTTGGGGAGAAGATCATGACGATAGGAATGTTTGGAGGTCACTCGTTCCTCATAACGAACCTCCGCAAGATGACGAACGATTACGAGTGCACCTGATGTCAACAAAAGTTCACAAAGTCGTGTCACATGCACAGGCACGCGACCACCTGTATGGGTGGGAAGACCGTGGTGTCATGTCCAGGTAAGAGGGTATACAGACCGCAGTCGGCTTACGAGAAGGCGTTCTATCCCAAAGGGTCAGCGAGCGCGATGTCGATTCAATGGTTGAGCAGAGAAGAGGAGAGGGTGGGAAAGCACATACATCACGCGAGATGTGGTCACGGTGGAGAGAGGTTGGTGGCCGACGATCCGGTCGACGTTTACTGTCACGAGACCGAGACCGTGTTTCAGTTTCACGGATGCTACTGGCACGGGTGTCCGAGGCATTGCAGGAGAGGTAACGCGAGATCGCTGTACAGGAGGACGAAAATTGAAGACGCCAAGATAAGGGAGGCGGGTTACGAGCTGGTGGTGATGTGGGAGTGCGAGTGGTTGAAGGAGGGGAATACCCACTATCAACTACCGCCGCGCGAGGAGGAGACGACTCTGTACCCTCACCAGATAGTCTACGACTTCGAGGCGTATCTCGACGTGTCGAAAATCACGCGACCCACCAAAGACCTGACCTTCGAGGTCGAGCACGTTCCTATATCGGTGTCTTTGGGGGATACGATGCATGAAGGGATAACCCACATCTGCGAACGAGATCATGACCGAGCTACAGATGAGAGGCAAGGCAATCAGGGAGGGTGTTAGGAAGACGTATCTGCCGGCCGACATAGATATGCTATCGGAGTCTCAGCAAGCAAAGATCGTCTCTTCGATTGACCAAGTCCCGGTGGTGGGGTTCAACTGTAGCAGGTACGACCTGAACCTCATCAAGCAGTACTTTGTAGAGAAGTTGGCGGCCACCGTGAATAAGGTGATGGTCGGAAAGAAAGCCAGCACGACGATGTTTCTGTTTACCCCAGACTTTAGATTTCTCGACATCATCCAGTATCTGGGACCCGGTACCACGTAGGACCGGTGGGTTAAGGCGTACGACTGTAAAACGATAAAGTCTCACTTCACATACGAGTGGTTCGATAGTGCGGACAAGCACGACTATCCGGGTCTGCCAAGGCGGTGTTGGCGGAGATATTCAAACTGGTTGGCAACGCGTGTTGTGGCAAGCTGATAGAGGCACAAGAGAGACACCTTAACACCACATATACGAAGGATGAGAAGACTGTCGACCGGGCACTGAGGTCGGCGTGGTTCGAAGACCTGGCGGAGATTGTGGAGGCTTACGAGATATCGAACAGGAAGACTCGAGTGGTGATCAACAGACCGTTTCAGTGTGGAATAGCGGTCTACCAGTTGGTCAAGCTACGGATGCTCGAGTTCTACTATTTCTTGGACAAGTACGTGGATCGCCGAGATTTCGAACTTATACAGATGGACACTGACAGCATGTACTTCGCGTTGTCGGAGAAGACGCTGGCGGCAGTGGTGAGAAAGAAGATGAAGAGAAAGTTCAACAAGGAGAAGGCCGAGTGATTGGCGTGGGACGCGTGGAGCAACAGAACTCCGGGACTGTTCAAGCTGGACTTCGAGGGAGATAGAGCCATCGCTCTGTGTAGCAAGTGTTACTACGTGAGCGGTGACGGAAAATGTAAGCACTCAGACAAGGGGGTGTCGAAGAGATCTAACGATCTGACTTGGGGAAGGTACAAGAGTGCTCTCGAAGGGGGTAGGGATATGTCGGAGAACAGGGGATTCCGAATGGTTAAAGGGATGATGAAGACGTACAAGCAGGAGAAGTTGGGTTTGTCGGCGTACTACGACAAGAGGAGAGTGATGGAAGACGGGCTACACTCCGAGCTTATAGGATAGGTAAAAAAAGAACTCTGAAAAAAGGGAGAATACTAAAGACTCTGACGATCCGGGGGCAGCTGGGTGTCAGAAGGTACCATAAGAAGTTCTTCGCGAACAAACCCGCGAGATGGACCATCAGTCAAATAGTAGAGCACGGGCTCATCGGGTTTGGTAATAGATCGATCCAGATGATATACATTGAGAGACCACACGGGATAAGTCGCGCGGCGGCTGCCACCTTCGAGCTCTCCCGGTTGATAGAGGTACCGGACGTCAACATCCGATGGAAGCCGTTGCTCCTCTAAACCAACGGATCGCCCGCGCGAGACGGCAGAGGGATTGCTAGTCACCTTTTTAGACTTGATGGCATCTACGGGTTTCTTACCGATCAATCTGGTCACCTCGCTGTTCAGTCCGGAGACCACGGCGGGCAGCCTGGCCACCCACTCGGTCGATCGCGTATGAGGGTCTACAAGTTCTTTGGCGTATTGGTGACCGAACAGTCTCTCAGCCAGGGTTCGATTGAATCGCTCCACGATTCCCTGGTCCCTGTGGATGTTGACGCGGCCACGTCTGCCAGAAACGTTGTGTTTAACCAACAGCTGAGAGACCGCGCCCATGAACTCGCGGCCGGGATCGACCTGGTGAAGATTCGGCCATTTGAGAGGACTCCTTTTATATATTCGGGAAGGAGCCTCGGCCACCTCCTTAGACTCTTTCGTAGCCAGTGGCTCAGCCCCCTTATAACGACTCGCTACGTCAACGACTGTCAGTGCGTACTTGTACGTTTTGCGACCGACGCGATCGTGAGGGAGAAACAGGAGATCCGCTTGGTGAACTTGGTTAGGCACCGGCACGTCGAATTTCGGCCGCGGAATACTGCGTGGCGCGGGTAAATAGATCTGCCAGATGGCCTGCTTCTTGAGCCATTCCTTGACATCGTTTTCGGAAACCTTGGTCACCGCGGCGAGGTTCTTGATGGCCGCGAGGCCCTTCCAGTAGCCGCGGGGGCTGTATTATGGGTTCACTAGCTTGCGTGTTAGGCGAACCGATAGTTTGGTATCAAGTTTGCGTGTGTCCATCGCATGCGATGTATTCTAATATATTCAACAAAACTAGAAACGTCCCTGTTTTATAGCCGGTGTAGCTCTGTCTATGTATGTACCACATGTTCATAGTACATGTATTTTAAACCGTGGCGATGTTCAGAATACGATCGTGTAGAGTTTAGCCGATACACACGGTTTACATAGCGGCCAGTGACCGGAACGTTGATTTCCACTTTTTGCACGTGCACGCTATACTTGTCATCGATAAGGTGATTCAGTTCATATCGTACCATTCATGCGATAGGGGCTATTCGGAAAATTAAAAAACTTTTTCAATTTTTCACTGTTTTCGATATGCCACGGCTTTCCGAAAACGAGCGAAATCAGGCAATTGTGATGCTTGCGGGTGGGATGCCGCCAGGGCGGTCGCGCCACGGTTTGGTTGCTGTCGGAAGACGATTGATCGTCTTGCAGCCCGGTACCAGCAGACTGGGGTTGTTCACGACCGGCAGCGACCTGGTAGGCCTCGTGTAACGACGACTAGAGCCGATCGTTACATTACGTTGACGCACTTACGTCAACGTCGATTGGCAGCCACAGTCACTGCTAGGTGATACGGTGTCTCAGGGCAGACCATTCGCAACCGGTTACGTCGTAACGCCCAACCAATCCGGGTACGCCGCCCGTACACTGGTCAGATAATGACCGTGCTGCCAGACTGTTATGGGCGCGACGTCATCTGAACTGGAGAAGGGCTGACTGGAACCGAGTTTTGTTCACCGATGAATCTCGGTTCACAGTTAGTCATGCTGACGGAAGATTACGGGTATACAGGCGTAAAAATGAAAGATTCACCGATTGTTGCATTGTTGAGAAGAACAAGTTTGGGGGAGGGAGCGTAATGGTCTGGAGTGGGATCATGGGAAACCGGAAGACAGATTTGGTTGTTGTACAGGGCAACATCAATGCACAACGTTATGTTGCAGATGTGCTAAATGCACATGCCTTACCATTTATCCGTCAGCATGGTCCTGGTGTGACATTGATGCATGACAATGCCCGCCGTCACGTAGCCAGGGTCACCACTCAATACTTACAGCAAAACAACGTCGACGTCATGCCATGGCCCGCGGTCTCCCCGCATCTCAATCCCATTGAGCACATATGGGATGAGCTGGGCCGCAAAGCACGAGCTAACCATCAGATTGACAATGTTCGCGATCTTACACGGGCGTTACAACGGGAATGGAGGAATTTGCCCAACGCACTGGTATTGCGTTACGTCACGTCGATGCGGCGTAGGATCATTGTATGCATTCATGCAAATGTTGGCCACACTCGGTACTAACGAGATTTACTGAATTTGCCACATTACTTATTGAAATTCCATCTCTAAACATTAAGTAACACATTTCTGAGTTTTTGTGATTTTTGATTTTGACCCCTACCGCCCTTGGCCGGTTATCTCTTGAATATTTAACAAGATATCCAAATGCAATTTATTGGCTTTGATACAGAAATGAATGAAATTATGTTTCCATTTTGATTTTTAAAAGTAACCCTTTTGGTTTTTGATGAATCTTTCCTTAAACATGGAGGGACGTTTCTAGTTTTGTTCAGTATAGATCGGACAATCTCCAACATGACCTCGCCAGATCGTCTGGTAACTGCGTCGTTAATAATAAACCTTTGTTGGAAGTACAATCACGATTGGAGGTTAAGTTCTGAAGGAACTCGGGAAAATATCATTCATCCAATCTCGATTGGGAGTCCAATCCCCCAGGATTGGTGGAGGAATCTAACATCCGCTTTGCGAAAAGGGTGGCCGCTTTTTCGTCCTCGCGCCACGTCTCGAGAGAATCTCGGGCCAGACGAATCATACTCTTTGCACCAGCTATACGGTGTTTAAGGGCAGTGTAGCCTACATCGATCATAGCAAAATAAAGTTCGTAAACTAACATCGTTCTATATATATATTATTTATAAAAATGTTTTTAAAATAATTATAAAATTAATTAATTTGAAATCTCGATTGAATATAGTAGCCGACGAGACCCACCACACTCATTCCCACGACGATGAACGCGATCTCGCGGTATTTTTGGACCTCTGACGGTACATAGAAATCTGAAAGTTGGGGCTCGCGATCCAGCGGCGCAAGACTTTTCTGTGGATATGCCAGCGCGTACTCGCTTACGCGGTTGGCTTCTTCAACGTTCTGGAAAGTTTGCGTGGCGTGATTCTCGCGGCGAAGATCTTCGTTGACCCAGTCCAGATGGGCGGTTCGTTTCTTCGACCATGCTTCCTTTGCGCTATTGAGTTGTTCTACAGCTAAATCATGACGCTTGCGCTCCTCATCCACGTTCGAGCTTCTCATTTTCGAGAATATAAAGTTGCTACCGCTGAACGCCAATGCGTTTACAAGTGCACCACCTATCATTATTCCGATCGAAGCCATTATTTCCATATATTAACGGGTAGAATTCCAGCTTTAATTAGATAATCTCGGGTCCAAACTGCGGCCGCTACATCCAAGGTCACGAGCCCTACGTCTTTCACAGTGAAATCCAATTTGGGAGCGGGCCCCCCGAAGGCCATCTTTGATATTCGAGCAAACCCGATTCTGAGACCCGATATCACCACGGCGTGATAAAGAGCATTCACTAACATTTTACCATCGTGTTCAGCCATTATAATTATTGCATATAAAAGGGATCGCGATCAATGTTTAAATCGGGCGCATCGAATTGCGATTGGTGTTTCGTAACTTTCTTCGGAACCGCATCCAACAGTGTTAGGGGTTGTTTTTCCAATCGCGATTGGTGTAATAGGGGGTACCTGTTGTTGAAACGGTAAAGCACATACAGGGTGCCCACAACCGACAGACCACCACCAACAACCCAAGGGACGATTTTCCAATCAGGATTGGGAGCTATCGGTCCCAATTCGTCAATTAGGGGAGAGACAGCTGCCACCGGGTGTTTTGCTGTCTCTGTCTCCGATTGCAACAACCGTTTGGCCTCTCGAAGATCCGCGAGTATTTTATCTTGTTTAGCTTTTCGTGTGGCAGCCGCTGCTCGCCCAGCTGCCTGTCTTTTTGGATTTTTATGTCGTGCAACCGGATTCAACAGTGTTGGAGCAATCGGGGATTGCGGTTCCGTTGGAGGATCAATCGGAGTTGGAAGTGCTGCTGTTGGAGATGGTGCAATCTGGGATTGCTGTTCCGTCACTCTCGCAGGTGTGTCTTGTGTCATCATTTATAATATTAATATTAGGGCTTATAGTTAGTGGGCATATATGTCCAAATTGACAGTGTTTACCCGTGGTCAACGCGGTTTTCAGCGGAGCTAAGTACATTCCAAACTTGTGATAAATTGAGCAGCAGGCTGTTCTAAGAGTGTGTCCTATAAAAGGGTCAGTCTCTAGATCGCGAATCAACCCCGCGGTGTTTGGTATAGGGAGAAGTATACTAACAGCGGTAGCGTACAAATGAATAGCCGCCGATCCAAGAGTTTTTGTCATCTCCACACCTAACCTAGATTCGTATCGCGCATACATTTTATCGAACTCGACATCTGGCATCTTATCCACCTGACAAACTGAGAGACGCCTACCGAGATAATGCTCCGATTGTCCCTCAGCAACAAGCGCAGCTAGCCGCTCGCGTCGCGCCGCGTTTTCATTTTCATTCGTGCCGACAGGTGTTCCATCTGTCGGGATCAACGGAGTTGAGGTTTCAGTTCCTCCCAATTCGCGATTTCGTCGCAGTTCATTATTGCTAATTTTCTTAAAATTAATTTAACTATTCTTAAAAGTCTCATAACTTTAACATATTGCCAAGCACACTGCCCGATACTTATGATCACCGTTATGCTCGCAACAAAGCTCGCAGCGGAGCAACACATTCTTAACAATTGCTCAGCATTGTTAAGCATTTTCTCAGCATTGCTAAGTATTTGTTAAGCATCGTTCAACATTGTTCAGCAATTGCTCAGCATTTATTCAGCATTTGTTCGACATTTGTTCGTCATTGTTAAGCATTTGTTCAGCATTGCTAAGCATTTGTTCAGCATTTGTTCAGCATTGTTCAGCATTGTTAAGCAATTGCTTATTACTTTGCAATTTTCTTAAAATTAATTAATTAATAACTTTTTAAGCAGTTGCTTGATCGGTCTTTAGCAGAAGCTTGGCGTGCTTTGTTTCCGAAAGCATCTGTCGAACCTCCAGGCGCTCCTCGCGCGTTGGGATAACGTCGTTCTCTCGAAGACAGTCATCGAATGAGTCTCGGTCCTTGCAGTGAAAGAGGGCGACCCATTTCGTTTGCTAGCGCAGATCCTTGAGGACGGCGTTGTACTTTTGAGTGGAGATACATACGCTTTGCCTCGCATGACGGCCAGAAAATGCGAGCTCGGATAGCATGTCCTTCTTTTTGGTCATCGCCGCCTTGGCCGAGCAGTCGTCAATCACGTATAGGGTGGGCTCACCTTGGAATCTTTGGTATCAACAACGCATCCAATCGTGAAGCCTGTCGCCGGGGTCAATAACATATACCTCAGGGTCGGTCCATATCCACTGGCGCCGCTGATAAGTATCGTTGTGCCGCACAGTGGGACACAGGATCACAATGTGTCGAAAGGCACCACGATATGACCCCTCGAGCAAGTCCAGGATGAAAACCGTTTTTCCACATCCTGTCTGTCCACATATTATGGCAGAGTGGGCATCACGAAGTGTTAAATTGGATTTGTTTGAAGGTAGAGTTTTAGTATAAAGCCGAGACGTATCGGCCATCTTCGATGTTGAGTTGCGCATCTGTAATTATATATAAGTACACGTTCAATGCGCCAGCACCGTCCGCCTCTTTGGCTATCTGGATCGTCACACCCTCGCTAGCGTTCTCAACTTGGCGTCCACTACCGTGCATTTGGTCGTCGTCGCTGGCTCGCATGTCTAGCCATAGCGCGTACTTGGAAGTCAGGAACTCCGCGAGGGAGACGTCCGAGAGCTGCAGGTCTTTGGCAACCGCGGCAACCTCCGGGGAGCGCTTAGAGCCAGAAGCAAACTGCTTTCTGACTTCGTCTCACTGCTGGTGTGCGCGAAGACCCGCGCTGTAGAGTTGATTGGGGACTCCCTCGATCGTCACCTCGACCTTTGTGATTTTGGGGTTATAGAATTTGTCGATTTTTCTAGCACCGAGCGCGAACCGAGCCTCCTCGAACAGCATCAGTATACCTTTCATCAAGCGGGCGGGTACGTTGAAGTTAATAGTCCACAAAGTGTCGCTTTTGTCTTTCGTCATCTTGCGGTGGCGAAGAACTCGGTCGTAAAGTATAGCAACGCGCCCGGCATACTGGGATCTGATTAATCGCGCGACTTCGGGCATCGTGACCATGTCGTACTCCAGCGAAACATTATCGATCGTATACGTCGATGCCACGTCGGTGGCTATGATAACTCGGCCGTAGTCGTTGAACGTTAGTTCGTATTCGAGTCGGTCCGCCAAAGCGCTTTGATAGTAGGGCATGTGACTCTCTAGCAACTCAAAGTCGAGCGGATACCTTGATATGCCACATTTTCGCACTCTTGCGTCGTCTTCCACAGGTCCTGGTAGCAATGGTAGAAGTCGCTGTCATCGATCGACATCACCTCATTACCAGAAATCTTTATCATGGTCTTCTTGACGATGGCGCGACCCAGGTTCTGAACGATGGTTCGGTCCGCGTCCGTCGATGTCAGCGAAATAGTGAAAGCGAGGCGAACAGTCCCCGGCATAATGACGTCGCTAGCTCCGAGGTTGTGGAAGCGGACTAAGAGCTGCTGGTTCTGGTCGATCGTCGATGGGTTGTTCGTAATAACGACACTCTGTCTCACGCCTTTCGCCCCGAGGTGCTCCCGCAGTCTGCGGTATGGATTGAGTTTGCGACCGTATTGACTCGAAGACATTATTGAGACCATATTAAACGCGTATGGTTTTTTGTTTAATACATAATTATAACGATGGCTGGTCACGATATTGACATGGATGAAATCGGCAGAGACGATTACCTCGATGGTAATGATGATGATGACTTCGAGGATTCCCTCACGACACCCAACATACAGACTCCAGATCCAATCCAATCGCAATTTGGGGAAATAGGTGGCACTACCAGCAGCGTTGGTCTAAGCCGAGAATTACTCGAGGGAGCTGTAGACGACTACTACAACAATTTGGCAGAAAAAGGTCTGGTCCCATCAGTCGGTCGCGACTACTCCAAGTTCGAATTGGATCCGAACGGTAGGTTGCGACTAAAAGCATCAGACATCTCGATCGTCAACATGAAGACCGGAAAATCCCTAGCGCTGAACACCGTTGCCGGAAAACGGGGCGGTGGCAAAATCATAAGGAACGAACTAGGCTTCCCAGATTGGAAGCGCGGTAAAACAATTATGTCGGCCCGCGCTGTAGAGGCCCTACAGTCTACCGACGAAACGATGGCGAAGACGGCCACCGCGATAGAAACTGTTGAGCTCAGCGAGGTCCCTCAAGTGGCCACCGACGCTATTAACACGATGGAGACCACGTTCAGCGAAAACGAAATACTCAACCTCGACGAAGGGTCGAACGATGACCCACCGTTACCTCTTCGCGAAATCCGGGGCCTCAATAAGGCTATGCAAACAGTCCGGGGCGAACTGGTCCTTAACCTCTCCAAACTCACGGCGCTGGATGAAGATATTGCCCTAGAAGAAAGAAAACTTTGGGAAGCCCGTGACGATAGAGAATCTACCGAGCGGATCACCGAACGCCTGCGGTCGTTGCGGGATGAAAGAGAAGCTCGATTGGAGGCTGCCCCGACTAACCCTGAGGCTCTCCGCACCCAAATAAGTCAGATCCGCGAAACAATCTCGAGGGTTCTGCACGATGAGACGAAACTCGGAGAGCGTCTTCGCACTCTGTTCAGAGAGCAGGGCGTCACGATAGCAAGCATCCTCGCGGCTATCGGCATGACTATATCGACCATAGTTCTAGCTATCACTGGCGGTGTGGCGCCAGCACCCGCGCCAGCACCCACGCCATCCGGTGGAGCCAAGGAGTGGGTAAAAAAACAACTAAGTCTCCTGGCTAAATTAGCCGGAAAGGCGGCTGCCGCGCTGCCTGGATTGATCGGGAGTATCGTTTCTTACTTGTTATCTATATTATCAAAAACGGTCGGATGGCTCGCCAAAAATACTTGGGCATTAATCGTGGCGATCGCCGGTCTCCTACTATTCTCCGCACAAGAGTTCCTAAAACCAAAGCACAAATAGTCCGAACGCCACGAGGGCAACGACGAGCCCTAATTTCTCCTCCTCGTGGGTTGTGACACTACTTTTCGCTCCTATTCCAATTCGTGAATTGGGGGAACTTGCTGGTCCTATTGCTGCAGGTGGAACAACCGCGGAACTCGGTGGAACACTGGGTTCAAATGAACTTGATGGGGGGCTTTGTGGTGGGGTGGGTGCTTGCGGTTTTATGAAATCGGTTCCACTTCCACTGTTGAACCCGATCATGTTGGGGGTGCGCTTGATGATATCCACGTTCACGTTACCGTTGTGGCCGATTTTTTGATTGACGGTGGCGATTACGATCTGATTATTGTAACCGTCAACCGGGTCGTCTCGTAGTATCATATTGCTCGGCGCCATATAAAGACCTATTCCAAATACATAGTCTACTGGGGTACTGGCATTCTGCAAAACGTCTTGATACTGCTTGATCGCCTTCTCCAGGTCCACCTTAGCTAAGATGGCGTCCTCTACAAGTGCCAATAATTGTTTTTGCGCGTCAAACGCCGTTCCCGTGCCTAGTATAGAACTTCGAGTTTGCTTCTGTGCGCCGAGGATGGCCCAGACGTATGTGCGAATGGAGTCGTTGAGGCGAGTAACCCCGGCCTGCGTGAACCCCAGACCCTTATCTAACACAAATGTACCCCACGCGTCCTGCACCTCAGCAGCCTGCTGTATGTAATATATGTGAGCTCGTTTCGGAGGTAACAAATTGCAGGATGAGACGCCACAATGCCGACATCCAGACACTTCCGGCCCGAAGGTCATCGTCGCGGGATCAAAATTCCCGGCGTTCCGACTGACGATGTGGTCGCCGGTGTGATCGTGTCTAAAATCTGTCTGTGTCCAATTTCCGGACTGGCCCCGAATGAGAACGTCCCCGAGGCCAGTGCTGTTAGAAAATGCTTTCTGTCTCCAGTCCTCGTCTTTTGAAACGTTAAATTCGTTACACAGTCATTCGGACGCCCTACGGTCGTATGTGTTGGAAATGGGATTGCATGTGTCATCTTGAGATAGTGGAATACCTAGTTCTTTGAGAATCCTCCTAATAGTATAATACACATGAAAGTTGTAGACACTTCGGAGCATGACATTCTTGGATGTCAGATGGTCCTGAGAGGAAACCCAGCATCCGGCTGTTGGGCACCATGCGGCGAAGTTGAGCTTATTCTGCCAAAACTGCATCGGTGTTGCTTTCCACCCGTTCACGGCCTCCATCGTAGTAATCTTGGGCATCCTATATTGTTCAAAGATGTCGGAAAAATTGGTGGCAAAGCCACTGTCCGGTCTAACCGTTTTTATTTGGATGTACAAGGGGGTTAACAACGTCTTTTTGCGTGTATTTACCTCCGACCGCGTACTTTGCATCAGAATTAAAGCTAAATGCTTTGGTATCCATTGAAAGATATTATTATGTTTGCTAATATCACTAATGTTCAAAAAGAGAGTTGTGAACTTCAAAAGTGAATCGACAACTGCTGCGGAAAACGCAGGGTAGGCCTCAGATCGATCACGTTCACGGTTGGGTGGAAACACGTTGAAACGTTCGAGTCCATCGTATCCTTAGATCTTCCAGATAGGGATCTCAGTCCTGCAGAATTGTTTAGAACCCTTGCGGAATCAAGTGTCGCATTACATCCTGGCCTTTGGGGTTTCGGAGATGTGCAATCTTTGTTCGCGGCGAAGATTCCTGGTGTAGCCACTCTCGCACTCTCAAAAGCCACGGTGCTTGCGACATTATCTGTTGATAAAAAATTAAAGATCACTCCGGGGTTGGCCTCAATGTTAGGATTTAAAATATCACCCCCAGCCAATGAGGATGAAAGGTTTGAGGTGGGCGAGCACGTCGGCGCGACCCCAGTAAACTTCGCCGTCACGAAAACTCTCAGGGTGCACCTGGATCGGGTGAACACATCGTACAACATGGTAGACGGATCCCCCAGCACATTACTGAAAACCGTGCAAGCCAGTGATTGTTTCTTTGGGGAGACTGTGACCTTAGACTTCCCACACCCTGAGATGAAAGTTTTTGAATCGGGACATATCCACGAGTTGAAGATTTCTATTCTTGATGATCAAGCGAGAAAGTTGAATAACGATTACCCGATTTCAGTCGTTCTCGAAATAACCGATTAAACATAATATATATTTACATATTAATCATGAGCATACGGTCCAGGTAGTTCCAACTTAGAACGGGACGTTCCCGTCGCGGCCGCATCATACGATGAAGCCGCAATCAGAAGGCCGGAGAGGGGCGTAGCACAGTCCCACACAATTTTAACTAGGGCGGTTGCGCAAGTAGGGGAATTGCAAGCTCGAAAACCCGTCATAACAATTTGGGCCTAGGAGCGGGGTACACTTAATGAGGGGTCCTACGAATATTCATTCGGTGCCAACGCGAGCAACATATATAGGGGATACACCATGGCAGTGTCGGGGACGATTTTTCGAATGGCGGTCTGCTCGGTCAACTTTCGCGGACATGCCGCTGCCGAAGTCCGAGTGAATCTCGTCCTGAATGATGTAGAACAGAAGTCTGGCATCACCAAGCACACGGGGCATAGGTCAGGGTTCACGATATTCGATGATGACACTGCAATTAAAGTTTCGGCAGGTAGTGTTATTAACTTTGTTACAAAAATCGCTGACCAATCAACTTCCTCCACTATTATTACACTGTTAATAGAACTTGATTTATGATGAATGACGAGAAACTATATCCACACTTACCTTCGGGGACGGCCGACCCGGCATCCTTTAGGATGACCAGGATCGTTGAGATACAACAGATTCTACAACACGAGGGAGAGACGCGGACGGGTTATGCGAAGAAATATAGGCGGTCAGTCAATATATTAGAGGGGGTGAGCACCACGTTAGCCTCAGCTTCCGTTTATTGTCAACAGTTGTCGCTGCACCGGTCGCGGCGACCTTGAGTGCTGTAGCGGCGGGGGCGGGACTGCTTTGCATGACGACCAGACTTCCATTCTTCTCATACATACTCGCCGAACAGTGGGTGAAAATCCAAGTAGTATAAGGGGGTCAACAATGATAACACCATGTGGTGGGGGGCACCGCGCGTAGCCGGTGGCTTCCAGAGGTTGGTGGTATCATTTTGACCCCCTTATACTACTGGTCTAGCTGGACACCTGATGGTGTTTACAATCATCTGTCGGTAATCCAGTTCCACGTGGAATGTGTGACCGACATTTAGAATACGGCCACATCAAACTACGCTATGTAGTCGCTCACGTCCATCACATTACCAATAAATTGATAATTACGCATTAGCTTGACATAGTGCATTTTAACTTTTGTTTGATTTCTTGATACAGCAAGATTTGGCAACACATGAGAATCGTCTCCTACGTTGATTCTCCTATAATTTTGTTAAAATATTATTTTTTTGTAAACATTTGTTGATTTCTTAATAATATAGGTTTGTCAACACATGATAATTCTAATGTTAAAACATATTGATGCTTTTTGTCACATTTGATCGATTTCTTAATCATATCACATGTTTTGGCAGCACATGAGAATAGTCTCCTATGACAACACCAGGGCTTCTAAAATACCAGAAGGCCAATCGGTCTACACGTAACTGTTGGACACTGGTATGTATAGGTAGATAACGTAACATGGCCCCAACAGAACACCGTACGATTCTCATTTTTTGTAATAAACATTCTCATGTTTTGTCAAAATATTATTATTTTTTGTAATAAACATGTTTGACAGCATATGAGACTCGTCTCCTAATACGATTGTTTATGTCCTGTTGGGGACACGTTCCAATCTCGCGGCTTTTTTTCATTACTAATTCGCTAGTCGCATATCCAATAAGCCCGGTTTTGTCCGATCACTGTCGTACATAATATGCACCTGCGGTTGTAATTATTACTGACTGTGACTTGGTGGAGGATGAGACATCAAAGGTTACACAATCGTGCCGATCTAACCTTTGATACACGCCGACGCGATGTAAACAGAGACACACATATGTTTACACATATTTATCCATTTCGCGACACTATCACACATGGAATAACATAGAATTTTATTTAGTAAGATCTGGCTCTGTCGTCGAAAGTGAAAAAAAAGGTAAGGCAAAAACTGGCGATGCGATGCAGTAACCAATAACACATATCAAAATATGTTCCCCCTCCCCCCAATAAACAAGTATTCGTAGGACATTAGAATCTTCTCCTAAGACGACGATTATCATGTTTTTGTCAAACTACATGTATGCTGTTGTTGTTGTTTTTTTGGCAAGAAATATGGGTGTTTGTCCACATCTGTCCTACTTCTTAATAAAAACATGTTTCAGCAGCAAACGAGAATCGTCTCCTAAGACTATTTCTACGTGTCCTGTTTGGGACGTGTTACAATCTCGCGTTCTCGTGATATCTCGCTTAGGTTGAGCCAGAAATGCAAAGTATGATCGCGAGATTGCGTGACGAAAACACGCGATTATATCATATTCAATGTTGCGTTTTCGCAACCTCGCCCTGCGTTACCAGCGTTTTATAATTCGGGTTACAGCAAAATGTATTTCCAAAAGCGGAAGACGAGACGGCGAAAATGTGATACGATTCTCATGTTATTATGAAACGATTTGCATGTTTTCGCAAGACGGAAACATTACGAAACCACAGCTGTAGACGAATCTTAGCACTGAATGTATTATTTTGGATTGCAGATAAACGCTTTTAGCATGGCAGACGTTCCTTTGTACTTTATCAAAATGTTTGCAAACTGTAGATCCTGATGAGCCGGCTATTCGCCGTCCGAGTCTCATCAGGATCTACGCCATTCGTACGTAGGCCTACTTTATTTATGCCACAAATGACCCCTAATACAGCGTCATGTAACAGTTCCAAACTTAATAATCGTACAAAATATAAATGACCGTCACAACACCATTTATATTTTGTACGAATATTAGCATATTAGTATATAACAAACATATTTATATTTTGCATATGCTGTACAATGTAACTTCAAGTTAATGTTTATTATTAATGTGATTGCCAATAGAAACCCACACTGATCGAAGCTGTGTCTGCTTTTTGTTGTTTCAGAGCTTTACTAATTAAATCGCGATATATAAATGTCGTTGGTCTAAATAAATGTGCCACTACTGACTGACAACTGATGGGACCACGTTTAGATCTAATTGACGCATGAACTGACTGGTTAGTTTGGTAATTTATCATTACCGTTACACGATCGTCATTTCCGTTACACAATTTTGTAACGGAAATGACCGTAGCGGAAATGATTTTTCTTTAAAAACTCCCTTTGTCACCCCTTTGTATACAACGCATCATGAAGGTAGAATATGCAACGTTGTAAGTGTGTCTATCCACCCATTTTGGTTTCTGCCGACCTACATACATGTACTTATGGGAAGTGTATAAACCACGAACGGAATGATGCATGTAATGTGTAACCTTAAAATTCCGAATACAGACCACCCTCGTTCTCGGCAATGACTGAAGTTGTGTTACCACCGTGTTTATTTATAAATCGCGCGCCCATAAACAGTGTTCATTGCATTAGTAGCTGAGAGTCGGAAAGGGAGGTTACTCTGATTTTACATTTTTTGTTCAGCGTAACGGTAATGATTCAATTTCGGGGGACAGATACATTAACGTCAGTATTTTTGACAACAAAAGGCAAATTTTTCGCAGAATAAGTTAAATGTAAATGTTAAAGTATTTTAATCCAGATGCAATGTATAGTAAAGTACAAATGGACTAGATTTGATAATTACGGGCTTATAAACTGTGCTGGTTGATGACCGGGACATGCCCATTTGGAACACCACACGTATGCCAACAATAGAAAATAATAATTCAACACACATAACAATAAGTGTAAATACTGTTTTCTTAATGGATTGGTATTATACATAGTTTATTTACTGAAGAAAAGAAAAATCTTTATAAATTGTGTGATTTGTCAGTAAATTACACCGGGACACCAGATGTACATAAAATATAGAATCACTGATACATGTATTAATGTTTCTTCAAAAAGTACATAAAACTAGAGCACAGTCGATCGCACGGGGTTCAGGCATCACGGAACGGTTGAAAATAGTCAAATTTTACCGCTTGTTTTAGGGCGGTGGGTGACTTATAATAAAAAGCGCCGCCTATCGCAATCAGTTAAGGAGGCTCTTGGGACAACTATTGAAAAATACTCGAAAATGAAGTACAAATCGCACGCCACAATAAATATGCTGTAACCGCATCAGCTGTGTATATTTATTTTTTTAGAATGTTACCCCACCCACCTATCTTTGGCCAAACATATCAACACGACTGAATTATTGGAATTATTTTTATAAAAGTATGAGGCACAGAGGCTTTGCTATGACTTGTTCTATCACTTGTAACACCACACCATTTCATGATTTCATGGCTGATAACCACCTCAAATTTTCGCTACAAATGTCCAAAATATACTTGAAATTCTGACGCGAAACCATACCGGCCAGACAGCATGCATTTTAACAAATATGAAAAGGCTTCACCGACGGATAATAACTGTGAAATTTGACCAGCATCGGCCAAGCGTTTCACGCGATAAAGAAGTTTGAAATCTATAATAATAAAAGGACGACCTTTCAACTTTTTCGGCGGCCATCTCTGATGACGTAATCATCTGATTTCGATTTGCTCCAGAGTGATCGTCTCCTTGATACCTTCCATTTAATATATAACGAAACCATATTTGGTCAAATGTGAAATTTAACCTCTAATTGACCTCCCAGGCCAAGCGCATTATTGATCCCCGGGTCATCATGTTAACAAATCTCAAAGAGCAATGACTATCGATCATTTCTGACATGTTTTGTCGAAATCAGTCTTGTGGTTAGTGAGAAGATTTTTTAAGAATTTGACCTACTTTTCTACTACAGCCATCTTGGATATACGGCAACATCCATTTTTACATCGGCCCAGCGCTTCAGAAGAAAATGTAGGAAGTGTTGACGGGCAGACATATGCCGGACGGACGGAAGATGGACAGATGAAAAGTGGTAACGATATAACAGCCAACAGTGCAACAGCCAACAACAGTGAGTACTGTCTTACTGTTTTGTGCTTGTATCAACTCCATGCCACTCGGAACCGTTGTAGTATCATCTGATGATGCACGAATCGTCTCCAACTGATCCTTAGACTGGGCCCTTCCTCTAGCCTGTGGACAAGATATGACACGCCATGCGATTTTGTACCTCAGAACATGTGATTTTTCATGAAATATATTTACAGAAAATTTGATATTTTCTGTTGATTACATCGAATGATGAAATATTTTGTCATCTTTCGATGTGACTTACGGAAAATATCGTAAATTTTGTAAATATTTTCATGAGATATCGCACATGTTATTAGGTATAAAATTGCATGGCGTGTCTCATATGATTCAACGGCTGACAAAGACATGAGCAAACGGCTGCCTGTGTATATATTTTGGGAAAACAGAGGAAACAAGGATATAGTAAAATCTTGGTTAGTGCCGTCGAATATAAAATATATTCGGTTGAGCCTTATACAGCTGTTGTATAAAGTTGTTGGGGCGAAACCGAATATAAAATATATATTTGACGACACTAACCATGTATTTAGTTGAACTTAATTGTTTGAATGTGCGTTGCGTCATCTTTTGATGTCATAACTTGGTCATACCGTCACAAATCTAGCGATGTCGTCCAATACAAAATCCAATCTGTAACATAAAACTAGACATTATATTTGTAAAACATGGATATGCCCCCGTGGCATACTGGACACTAAATGGAGCAACTCTTACAAACTTTTAGACTTTGAGACGTAAATGTACACGCACGGACGAAGTGCGGAACCACTAGAACAATGCATAATCGCATAGGGGTCATAAAAATGCCCAATAAAAAAAGTGTTTTCAATCGAAATTTTTCTGTCCATGTCTTCCACCTGTGAGTTATACCTGTGACTGTCCCAGCCTGGCCACTTCGTCCTGAAGGCTAGATACACTCGTCTGTATGCCATCGTCACGTTGTCGAACAGTATCAGTGATATCCCGGGCCTGCTCACCTTGGACACTGACCTGTGAAATGTCAGAGCTCAGGATAAGAAGCGTATTGGTGTATTTTTCATAGAGTTTATTCAACTACCATTTTGAAATACGGGATTTATTTCCTGAGACATCTGGAAATCCGATAAAGAAACAAGCGTGTGTGTCCGCACAGTCTGATCAGGATCTGTACTGGTCGCCAGTCGTTAAAGGAAACACATGCAATGCTTCTAACAAGCCATATAGATCGTTATCAGGTTACATGAGTGTGCTATTTGATCCAGAGCTGCACTGGTCACAAATCACATAGCCCCATTTTTCCACTTGGAAGCCAGAAGTGAACCTGGTCCAAACATGGTCCAAACATGGTCCAAACACATGTGTCCTGTACTCCGGTTAGCCAAATAAATGTAAGGTTCCACAATGTCCAGCTGTGGGTAAACGTTTGCCGTGACAAGAGGGAACCTTTTTGAATCCCAAGACCATATGCCGCTGGTTGAAACAGTTCCCGTGTGCCACGTCAAACGTTTACCCACGGATGGACCACGGATGGACATATTCAAACGTTATTGTAGGATTTCCGTAGGAAATATCATGCAATTTGAGCAAATAATTATGCAGTACTTTTGGAAATTTCATAACCCGTTCCATTCAAACAGCTGATTTACACATACATATTCCGGGGCTACAGTACATGTTGTGTGATGCAGGTGCCCCATCCTACGCATCAATTTCAAAATGTCAGTACGACTCTTGATAACTGGTGACGTAATGGCGCGTTCTAGTAACGTCATGAGTAACGTCTAGTAGCGTCATCAGACACATGCATTACGTAAATGTTGGCTTGGCCCCGAAATGAGCATTACATACAGCCATGGTCAAACAGTATGCGCTGTATGTTTGAACACGGCTGTGAATGGTGTCAAACAACGGCAGTCATATAACAATCCCAGTTTTCCCACATGCAACATTTTGAAACCTTTTTCAGTTGTCTGGTTTTCTTATCCAATGCAAATGCCGTGTTTTAACACTTTAACCCATAAGTAACTGGTATGGACTCTTCCTTGCAGACTTTTGAACTATTCCATTATTTAGGAAAGATGTGTTTTTGTAAAAAATCAGTAAGTATCCATAGTGCTGATCCTGATGAGGCTCGTTACGATGTGCACAGAGTTTGCAAATATGATTAATAAATATTATATTAAATCATGATCCAATTAAGGTCATGTAGCTACATTTAACAAGAGTGTCGTAAGTTACAAAATACGCCCGTTGAAAATGGGCCACACAGCGAAGATGGAGAAATGTGAAGCTGTCAACAAGGGAAGGATCCTTAATGTGAATTTGAAAATATGTAGCATTATTTCTTCCTGTTGTTGTGATAAATAGGTGTGAAGTAATTTAGGTAGAGATGTGTAAAGTAGAAATTATATAGAATTGGATACAAAAATGTAAAACAATTGGCTAAGCTAAATAGGTGATATTTAAAAAAATTAATAAATTGGCGTAAAAACAGCAAGGTGCACATCTTCAATATGTGTAGAAGATGTGTGTATATTTTCAGATCGATTGACTGAATGGTTGTACTCTGTACCCTAGTATGTACGCATCAAAATGTGTCACATATGCAATTCATATGAAAAAAAATCATATGATATGCATATGTAAAACATATGAAAAACATATGAATTGCATATGAAATTCATATGAAAAGAGCCGATGAAGTTCATATGAAGACCTTTCATTTACATTTCATATGAAAAATTTGCATATGAATTTCTCATAAACAAAAATCATATGAAATTCATATGAAATTTGCATATGAAGTTCATATGTTACATATGCAATTCATATGAAAAGTTTTCATATGAATTGCATATGGAATTTTCATATGCAACTCATATGTTACATATGCAGTTTATATTGATGATATGGGTGATAATTGACAAAAAAAACTGGGTACAAAAATCAGGTACGAAATGGTATAGGGACGAAATGGTGTGGGTACGAATTGACCAGGTACCCCTGCCATTCTGTGTGCCTCGATGAATAAATCTTCGAAATTGAACTTATAATATTTTGTTTTTACTTTTAGCAACACATACATATCAGACAAAGATCGGTTGATTAATTTAACAGCAGATATTTATAAATATAAATCAATTGATACCAAAAATAACATATACACAAATGATTATAAACGAAAGTTATCTCTGGATCTGAGTAAGTAAAGTCCCATTCCAACCTCATAAATTTGTAGCACGGGGTTCAGGCATCATGGGACGGTTGAAAATAGTCAAATTTTACCGCTTCTTTTAGGGCGGCGGGTGACTTATAAAAAGCACCGCCTATCGCAATCAGTTAAGTACTGTGTATATTTATTTTTTTAGAATGTTACCCCACCCACCTATATTTGGCCAAACATATCAACACGACTGAATTATTGGAATTATTTTTATAAAAGTATGAGGCACAGATGCTTTGCTATGACTTGTTCTATCACTTGTGACACCACACCATTTCATGATTTCATGGCGTGATAACCACCTCAAATTTTCGCTACAAATGTCCAAAATAGACTTGAAATTCTGATGCTAAACCATACCGGCGAGACAGCATGCGTCATTTTCCAAGATGTCAAAATCCACTGGAGCTAAGATTGGGTTTCGTAGAATTATGAAATACTTCAATAAATACACCTACTGTCTGTTCCACGTTTTGCTGCCGACGAGCTTGTGGCTATTAAACACATTCAATCATGTTTTTAGTTGTGGACCGATTTTTGATTTTGTGGACTTTTGTTTTCTTATTTACATCATGTCCAAGCTATCTCATCAGGTTTCAGAGTCAATTTAAAAAAATCATTTTTCTACCATTCTGGTCACCTCCTCCTTTTTGTCCCATGTTAAATTCACATTGGAAAAAAATTGTTTCCGCAATAAAATTAAAATTTGATGGAATGTCATCAAGTAATTATTTTTGGAGAGGGTGACTTTTTAAACATTTTTTAGATTTAATATGTTTAATAGCCGAAAGTTTGTCGACAGCAAAATGTGGAACAGGCAGTAGTCAAGCCTCACAAAGTCAAGAGATATTCATAAACCTATTATTTTAGACACACTGGTGTAACTTGTAGGGTCGGTACTGAAATATATAGAAAATCGTCCATCCCCGTTTTGGTGATTATTATAGTGGATAATGGTAGATTTAAAAGCAAATTAATGTATATCCAGTATATTAATAATACATTATATGCATAAGTAGTTTATATACGCCAGATATGACAACTTATATTGCTTTATGCGACGACGTAATGGCTATTTCAACACCGGAGTAATGGGTCCGTAATTCCACACCGTATCGGCGTAATGAAGAAATGGCGTAATGGTGAATTAACAACTCTTAATTAGATAGGGGTGTATTAAAATGAAAATGTTGTATTTCCAGCATAGTAATTAATGACTAAACACCTGCCCCTGGCTGAGAAAGGGACCTTACGACATTTGCAGCAATTGTAAATATAATTCATAGTGCATACTCATACATGCTGGATAATGGGATAATCATCATGGTAGATTTGAAAACAAATTAATGTCCATGTATATCTAGTATATTAATGACACAATATATGAATAAGTAGTTCATATATGCCAGATATGTAAATTTGTATTGCTTTATGCGTCGGCGCAATGTCTAATTCCACACAGGCGTAATGGGTTCGAAATTCCACACCATCGTCATGATAAAATGGCGTAATGGCGTAAAGTCTTATTCAGGATATTAGCACAATACAAATGCACGGTGATGAATGGTTTTTTGGGCCGCCGACTGACAAATTAAAAGGGACAAATGTGGCCGTCGTAGTCCCAGATTAGAATGTGCATCCGAACAGTCTGATCAGGGCTTACGTTGTTCACAACAGAGTCGCTAGCGCAACTGAATGATAAAACAGCGCATTTTAATAAAGTATAAAATATATATGAGACACGCAATGTGATTTGGTACCTTTGGACAGCTGAAATTTATCAGGAACATTAATTAAAGTTGACAAACAAATTCCGGAGTATGTGTGGAATTGTATTTTTTCCGCGTGTACTGTGATTGTTTTCCGTCAACTTCCATCAAGTACGGAAAATATGGTATTTTTTTGTAATTATTTTTGAATGAAAAATCTAAGTTGTCCAAATGTACAAAATCACATGGCGTGGGTCTATATGTTGAATTGTGTATCGAGTCGGTAAAACGGCACGCGACATCAATATGCGACCTACGGCTGTGGATTTCAATTTATGACACCCAGGGGCGGGATTATACACATAGATATCTGAAATGAGTGGAACATGATATCAAAGTCATTAATTAGTGTGATGATTAAAACGATACTTTGTTAATGACTAAAGCCAAGTTCAACACTCAGGCGGCCATCAAAGAAAAAAGATTACATGTACATGTACTTGTACAGTTCATTTTGGGTATATAGACTGTTTGTTTGCTGAACAATCTGAAATGAGAACCATTTTCTCAATAACACTATTATCAAAACATAAACCTTAATCGAACCATTAATCATCAGTCAACCCTGCAATAATTACAATGCGTGAATTAATAATCCAGCATCATCTTCCGACTTCACAACATGACCATCAATAATCTAAAAAAAAATATAATCACAATTCTAGCCACCACCAATTGAATACCATATGGCCGCGGCGCGCATGTCGAGCCCGCCGAGGTATTTGATAGTCTCAGAGTGTATTTATTTGAAGTTCGAATTAAGGGTTGTGGAGATATAAGGTATGTAAAAGCTTTGACGCAAATTTTAAAGTCATTTGACCTTGCTCTTAGGCATGTGGGCAGCATGTGTGGGCTATAGAATAAAAATATGGATGATAATAAAGAAATATTTGAAGTTTGAAGTAAATCAGAGTAAGTGTTGTTGAGATATAAGGTGTGTAAAAACTTTAACACAAATTTCGAAGTCATTTGACCTTGACCTTCGGCATGTCGACCACATGGGCAGGCTATGGAATGAAAATATGGATGATGAAAAGTTTTGGAAGTTGAAAGTACATTGGAGTCACAATTGCGGAGATATAAGATATGAAAAAACTTTAACGCAGATTTTATAATAACGCAAACTTCTAAGTAATTGACCTTGGGGTACAGGGGCCGCATGAGTGGGACACATAATGATTACATGGATGATGCCAGTAGTATAGAAAAGTCAGTTTGTGGAAGTATTTGGATTGGGGACCTGATGCCTGCTGCGGTTAAAAATAGATCCTAGGGTTTTCCCCGGTGACGTCATAACCCAGCTCCCTTTCCTATTACGACCCTTTCCGGTTACGCCTTTTCCGGCGTTAGCCCAGCCCCTTTTCGTGACGTCATAGCGTCTATCGGGTCGATCGGATTAGTCATTTCCGGCCACGTCATCCTACGAATCATAAGTATGACATCGGTCGGGTTTTCCCCGATTAGTCACTTCCGGCCACGTCGTACGTTGAGTCATACCGACCTACGTGGACTCCGATACGTCAGGTCGTACGATTAGTCATTTCCGCCATCTTGATTTTGAGGAGTCAACTTTTTCGTGTAGGTGTACGAGGACATTTTCCCGCCCTCTCTCTATAGGGTAGTGGGTTTTTCTATATGTTGAATCATTACCGCCATCTTGGATTATGTGGAGTCAATTTTTGACGTTCTACAGCTCTATAGAGCCGTAACCCTCAGATATTTGCGTAGGTGCGAGTACATTTACTATCCAATATTATAATGTGCTATCAAATAAGGGGTTCCGCCAGGTTTCGAACCACCGACCTTCATATTACAAGCCGACGCGCTAACCAACTGAGCTAATGGGTACAATTACATACCAATCCTCCATAGTAATGTATAGATAGACTACATCCGATATTACCACCTGTTGTGCAATACCCAGTCGTACACTGTAGCAGACGACGTTATCTGTCAACCAAGCAAATTTACCTCTAGTCATTGGAGAAAATCATATCGAAAGGCATTATGGTTTAAATGCCGTACTTATAGTTTTACCTGTGATCTGAAGCAGACGACATTTTTCTAATATTAAATCAGTTCAGAGCTAAACAGGCAAGATCGACTTGCCGGAACACGTTTATATGAACAAATATACAACTTTTCCAATAATTCTTTATTCTGTTTCAAGACATCGTTGAGTTAACATCACGAAGTTGATACTTACGAGATAACGGAAGACCGTATAACCACAGGTAATATTTTACAAAAAAGGCTTTTTAATATAAAAATACTCTACCTAGAGAACTTTTGACCAATCAGATCAAAGCCTGACACTCGCTCTGCGGTTTAGTGTATCAGTCTAACGCAAGAGGTTGAACCGAGCACATCGCCTATACATTGTATGCCTTCATAGCAGACGATTTTAAACCTTGGTGTAGTATATTTGTATACTAGCAGACGAAAGTCATTCACTTTGGGTCAGTGAAGCGATAAACTACCTGTACACACAGCTCATACGTTATCTGTACGGTTTAATTTTAGTGATAAAGTAAGATATTATACACTCCTGTATTGAAGGTCGCATAGTTAATCGTAAAAGTGCTTTAATATTTTAACAAATATTATTTATTATAGACATTATTTTATGAAACACTGTTGACTAATGAACGGTTATTAATTAAATGTTTATACTTAGCTTCTTTTCTTTACATGGTACACCAACATGACAAATATGTGAATACTCATAAATGTCCTCTATTGCAAACGACAAGTTTTGAAATTCGGGTTAAGCCGTTGTGTATCAGTTGTGTATGTTTACAACTGATCGTGTGTGGGTATTTGGGTATGTGGGTATGTCTTTTCTGAATTACGGGGTTATGGAACTTTGACTAGTTGGGGTTAAATAGCATGTACCAATAATGTATAATCACCTCATCTGGGCCGAAACTCGCAACTTCGCTATTCGTTGGTGGTAATAATAGATAACACAAATAAAAACATAACAAGGCTGTGTGCATATTTTTTTTTATTTAATGTCAAGGTACATGTATAATACATAAACATATAACAATAGCATAGAATATTTTATCTCTCGATGGTCGGTGATAATTAATTTATATCGCTCTCTTGTACCCAACTGTTGAACTTGATTAGGTAATATTTCCATTTTACAAAGTACTGTTTGTTCTGTCCTTTCCCTTTAGTTTTAATAATTTTCTCAATTTTACACAATTCATTGGGTTTAAAGGTACATGCCCACGCAGTAGGCACAACATGTTCTTTATAGGACTTAAATAAGTGTATAATTATTTCACTATTCCACCAGTTCTAAAAATTACGAGTGCCCGCTATACAAATATAATCATTTATTAATTATCAATTTACTGTTAGCGACGCGCGGCGGTAACAGTCTATTTTGATAATGTACGGGGACGACGACTTTCACATCACGGCTTGCGGTTCGCATGCGCAGTATACTACGCGCGCCAGTAGGCTTCCCAATATGTAAACAAGAATATCAACATGTCGAAACGTCCAGGACGGAAATTGTATGAAACGGCGTCGGCCAAAAAAAGGCAAAATGTCTGAGGGACAAGCAGTACAGAGAGAGAGTGGTTAATATTGGCGACCAGATCACCAAATGGAAAGAGTTACGTGGAGATTTAGATTTGGACTCGAACAGAGATTTTTCTTCTCAACTTCCGATACTTCACCGCGCATGTCAAAGATGTGATATGATTGACCGTGTTGGTAAAAATAGCACGAGGTCGGAAAATACCCTTTCTGGTCGCGGCATATAAAATGCGATTTAACACCAGTTAACACGCGCCGTAATCAAAAATGACAGAAAATGAAAAGTAGTAGTACAGTGTAACCTGCTGCGTGGGCATGTACCTTTTATGTCCACCTTTTGTAGTTCACTTCCATAGAAAGTTCCCTTAATTCCCTCGTCCTGCATGTCAAGTAGTATGTACATGGGCAATCTGCCTCTAAAATAACGCTTATGTATTTGAAATATTTCTGCACTGTATGTTTGATTGTAAGCACGTGTAAATACGTTCTTCAGATAGGCTATTCTAACATAATGCCCAATTTTGAATTTGTAACGTTTCGGTTTAAAGTGTTTATTGTTCGGTGCAATATATGTTGACAGCCGAACTTCTTCGTTGCTATCTTTTACGTCAGCTGGTGTCGTTCCTATGGTCCTGTGATATGTTTTGTTGTAACTATCGGCTACTTGTTGTAGTATAGGAAGATAACCGTAGTCCTCTGTGTATGTGAAGTATCGACTCAGTTTCATCTTTATTGTCAGAATCGCTCGCTCTGACGTCGAAGCCTTTGTCTTGTTCTGTATTTGAAGAAAATATTTGAAGCTATTCTTCTCCATTAATTCTTGCACTTTCTTTGCACGGAATTCCTGGCATGAAATGTAGAGCAATATACCACATGGTGACCGAATGGAAAATTATAAACAACAGTAAACACCATTGTAGATACAGTGGTGATTACAGTGTTCAGCACTGTACATACCATGTCTAACAGTGTACGGTCCCAACAATAATGAAGACATGATACAACTAATGTTATGCAAGTTATACAATTACATGGTTATGACTGATTTGATATTAAGTGACATATCTGTCTATATATGTTGATGGACAAAATACATTGTATGCCTATAATAGAGCTAGTTATCAATATAGGTATTACCGACTATAAGAGGATAACAAACCTTTATCTGTTATAAGTTTCACTGGTACACGTCCAGGTGTCTTGAAGATGTCTTCGAATGCATCCGCCACATCATTTCCAGTCTTGTTTTTCAAAGGACGTAGCCACACGTATTTGGAGAATGTATCTATCACCAACAGAATGTACTTGTACCCATCATTGAATGATGCGAATTTCACCATATCGATCAAGTCTGCCATCCACAGATCGTCTATGCCAGCACTGACCACTTGATTTCTTTGAAAGCGTCTTCGCACTGGCTTATGTAGACTGTATGCTTCCTGATTACGTAGGAACTTTCTGATTCTGTGCATACCGATATTGAATTTGCTTTCACTTTTAACAAATATATACAGTTTCTGCGGCCAAGCAAAATTCGCTGGATGACCCGGATCATAATATAATATATTTTCTTTAAATATTCCTCCATGTCCGTTCAGCACAAGTGTACCCTGATAAATGAAATGTTTATTTAATAACACGTTGTCATGTGCATACGTTTCTTCGGATAATGATTCTTACCTTCTGTGGACAAATATTGCCTAATATTATTATGTTTGTTTCATGCGCAATAGAGCATGGTGTATGACAAATGGCTCTAACATTGAAATATAAAGTTTGCTGTCTATAGACAATTCATAGCCATAGTGAACTCTATGGTAATACTCTACCGTACGTGTCAAAAATTTAAACATACGCGTAAAAAAAGCTGAAACATACGCGCACAAACTGAAAAAATACAGACAAAATCCGAAACGCGAGTGTCAAAAACCGAAACGTCGGGTAACAATACCAACACGTACCCTACGGGAATTTACGCGTATAAGGGCAAAAACTGAACCGTACGTGTCAGAAACCGAAACGTCGGGTTCAAAAATTGAAACATACGTGCAAAGAAACTGAAACTTACGCGCAAAAAACTGAAAAATACGGGCAAAAACTCAAACCATTAACCGCACGCGTGTAACATGGCGGGACATGCAACATGATACAACACGGTGTAAATCTAATAATTCATATCAATCAATTCCTACGACACAATTTATTTAGGTATCATTGATTGCAGTAATGAACAAGTTATTGCATCGATGTGTAGAATCATCACATGCAGCATTACATTCTCGTTCGGTGCCAAATCCACGACCGTCCAACCCCCGCTGATCCCAAGGTCAAGGTCAAATATTTAGTACAAAACTTAACATCAGAGAAATATTGTTGTAACTTCTATTTCCTTCATGTAAAATGCTTAATATTTCACACATGCATTCCTGTAAAGCTCTACTACCATGTTGTGCCAAATCCACGACCGTCCAACCCCTGCTGATCGCAAGGTCGAGGTCAAATACATGGTCTCTTTACAAGACTTAACATCAGAGAAATATGTTATAACTTCATCTAGAATTCTGAATATTTCATGCATGCATTCCTCTAAGGCTCTACTATCATGCTGTGACATATCTCCGCTGATCCCAAGGTCACATATCTAGTCTCTTTACGAAACTTAACATCAGAGAAATCGGTTATAACTTCTATTTCCTTGCTCGGATCAGCTACACATT
Organism: Conchocele bisecta; assembly: GCA_029237695.1. Classification (NCBI taxonomy): domain Eukaryota; kingdom Metazoa; phylum Mollusca; class Bivalvia; order Lucinida; family Thyasiridae; genus Conchocele; species Conchocele bisecta. The sequence continues at coordinate 49,392,051 of CM055271.1, read as the reverse complement.
CACTTTCGTGCCGCCCCCGCTAAGACCAGAGTCAAGGACACAAGCCCACACACTTGGACAATTTTACATATTTAGGGGTATCTGGGCCCACGCGGGGGGTATTCCGTAAGCCTCGCTTACTGACCAATCTAGTTGCATACTAGCAGACGAAAGTCATTCACTTTGGGTCAGTGAAGCGATAAACTACATGCACACATAGCTTATACGTTATCTCTACGGTTTAATTTTAGTGATAAAGTAAGATAGTATACACTCCTGTATTGAAGGTCGCATAGTTAATCGTAAAAGTGGTTTAATATTTTAACAATTATTATTTATTATGGACATTATTTTATTAAACACTGTTGACAAATGAACGGTTATTAATTAAATGTTTATTCTTAGCTTTTTTTTTACATGGTACACCAACATGACAAATATGTGAATACTCATAAATGTCCTCTGTTGCAGATGCCACGTTTTAAAATTCGGGTTAAGCCGTTGTGTATCAGTTGTGTATGTTTACAACTGATCGTGTGTGGGTATTTGGGTATGTGGGTATGTCTTTTCTGAATTACGGGGTTATGGAACATTGACTAGTTGGGATTAAATAGCATCTACCAATAATGTATAATCATCTCATCTGGGCCTAAAATCGCAACTTCGCTACTCGTTGGTGGTAATAATAGATAACAAAAATAAAAATATAACAAGGCTGTGTGCATATTTTTACTTTATTTAATGTCAAGGTACATGTATAATACATAAACATATAACAATAGCATAGAACATTTTATCTCTCGATGGTCGGTGATAATTAATTTATATCGCTCTCTTTTACCCAACTGTTGAACTTGATTAGGTAATATTTCCATTTTACAAAGTACTGTTTGTTCTGTCTTTTCCCTTTAGTTTTAAGAACTTTCTCAATTTTATACAATTCATCGGGTTTAATGTCCACCTTTTGTAGTTCACTTCCATAGAAAGTTCCCTTAATTCCCTCGTCCTGCATGTCAAGTAGTATGTATATGGACAGTCTGCCTCTAAAATAACGCTTATGTATTTGAAATATTTCTCCACTGTATGTTTGATTGTAAGCACGTGTAAATACGTTCTTCAAATAGGTTATTCTAAAATAATGCCCTATTTTGAATTTGTAACGTTTCGGTTTAAAGTGTGTATTGTTATGTGCAATATATGTTGACAGCCGAACTTCTTCATTGCTATCTTTTACGTCAGCTGGTGTCATTCATATGGTCCTGTGATAGGTTTTGTTGTAGCTATCGGCCACTTGTTGTAGTATAGGAAGATAACTGTAGTCCTCTGTGTATGTGAAGTATCGACTCAGTTTCATCTTTATTGTCTTTACGCTCGCTCTGACGTCGAAGCCTTTGTCTCGTTCTGTGTAGGAAAATATTTGACGCTATTCTTCTCCATTAATTCTTGCACTTTTTTTGCACGGAATTCCTGGCCTGAAATGTAGAGCAATATACCACATGGTGACCGAATGGTTAAAATTATAAACAACAGTAAACACCATTGTACATACAGTGGTGATTAACAAGTGTTCGAACACTGTACATACCATGTATAACACTCTACGATCCGAACAATAATGAAAACATGATACAACTAATGTTATGCAAGTTATACAATTACATGGTTATGACTGATTTGATATTAAGTGACATATCTGTCTATATATGTTGATGGACAAAATACATTGTATGCCTATAATATAGCTAGTTATTAATATAGGTATTACCGACTATAAGAGGATAACAAACCTTTATCTGTTATAAGTTTCATTGGTACACGTCCAGATGTCTTGAAGATGTCTTCGAAGGCATCCACCACATCATTTCCAGTCTTGTTTTTCAAAGGACGTAGCCACACGTATTTGGAGAATGTATCTATCACCAGCAGAATGTACTTGTACCTATCATTGAATGATGCGAATTTCACCATATCGATCAAGTCTGCCATCCACAGATCGTATATGCCAGCACTAACCATGTGATTTCTTTGAAAGCGTCTTCGCACTGGCTTATGTAGACTGTATGCTTCCTGATTATGTAGGAACTTTCTGATTCTATGCATACCGATATTGAATTTGCCTTCACTTTTAACAAATCTATACAGTTTTTGCGGCCCAGCAAAACTCGCTGGATGACCCGGATCATAATATATTTTCCTTAAATATTCCTCCATGTCCGTTCAGCACAAGTGTCCCCTGATAAATGAAAAGTTTATTTAATGACACGTTGTCATGTGCATACGTTTCTTCGGATAATGATTTGTACCTTCTATGGACAAATATTGCCTAATATTATTATGATTGTTTCATGCACAATAGAGCATGGTGTATGACAAATGGCTCTAACATTGAAATATAAAGCTTGCTGTCTATAAACAATTCATAGCCATAGTGAACTATATGGTAATACTCTACCGTACGTGCCAAAAATTTAAACATACGCGTAAAAAAACTGAAAAATACGCGCACAAACTGAAAAAATACAGACAAAATCCGAAACGCGAGTGTCAAAAACCGAAACGTCGGGTAACAATACCGACACGTACCCTACGGGAATTTACGCGTATAAGGGCAAAAACTGAACCGTACGTGTCAGAAACCGAAACGTCGGGTCCAAAAATTGAAACATACGTGCAAAGAAACTGAAAAATACCGGCAAAAACTCAAACCATTAACCGCACGCGTGTAACATGGCCGGACATGCAACATGATACAACACGGTGTAAATCTAATAATTCATATCAATCAATTCCTACGACACAATGTTATTTAGGTATCATTGATTGCAGTAATGAACAAGTTATTGCATCGATGTGTAGAATCATCACATGCAGCATTACATTCTCGTAAAATAAACGGAAATGTACACCAGCATACTAGCGAAAAGTTAAAAAAAAAACAGAACTACATAGTGAACTATGGCCTTAGTGCAGTGGTGCCAACCACATTGTGGATACAGAATAAATGTCCTTCAGCAAACAATGGTTACATTTTTACACTTCCGTTTTTGGTCCGATAAGCAGCATACAGAGATGAATTTTAACGTAAATGTGAATGAATAAACCTCTGTCACGAATACAAATTTCAGAAATTGCCCACGGGAGCATACTCCCCCGCTATACAAGGTGGTTGATCAACCACTGGTTGGCCGATGATCACTTTTCTTATGTTGCCAATTGTCGAGTGTATGTAATACACTGCATATAAATGTATTGATGTTGAATGTCATGCGTTTAATTAAATAGCCTAGAAAGAGGGTTGTATCACAAGAATGATGCTACTTTGTACAAGCATGCATTTATTATGTATTACCTTGACGCGTGTGGTCAACATAGTGACACCACACCATAATCACGCTACTTCACATGTACGCCAATAGCGTGCTCTATATTCATAATCAATCAGTGCACTTTATTGATCATTGTATAGTTCATCAAATAAACTATAAAACAGTTTCTTTCAATAAATACGAATCACTGCACACATATACTAAAAACGTCTAGTTGCACCACACACCTATGCAAATGTTATTTCATATTAAGCCTACTCTATTCAGAATAGATCTATCTGTGAAGATCAGACACAATAATATGATCATTATGGTAATAACGTAGTAATCATCTTGTCACGAGCAAAATTAGCTCAAACTAGTTTATGTGACTGTGCAATATGTTGTAATAATAAGTCATCCCACAATATTTGTATGTGCATATGGTATGACACGGAATTATGTCATGTGAGAGACTTCAGTCACAAGAAATCGAAGAAAAGATAGTTAGTATTACCAAGTTCCATGCGTTTTTTCATGTCTAATAATGTGATTGAATAATCAGTTTTGTCATATGATATTCATTCGCCACATATAGGATATGATTCTATGCTCTGTATATTATAGATCAGGCGCGCGGTAGGTGGCCATCTGCTAAGGTAAACAACAATATTGCAACAAAACATTCCTGATTTTTTTTGTGTTTCTTTTTGCAAATACATTGTAGTTCAGTCGGGTATATTTCTGCCTAGAAGTCATCACCTTCTTGTCTATGGTTTTAAGTACCAGGTTACCAGTAAAGTAGTTTGTTAGTAAGTTATATGTACATATGTAACTCATTGTTGCAATACATTTGTGATGTTACCGAAGGTGCATGTGTTAACTAATATATATTCTTTATTTCCCACATGATTGGAGATTTGTGACATGGAATTACATTTAACAATGATTGTAACAGTTTTAGCATATACACAAATATATACATGTACATACATTCACTTAATGCTACACACCGCAACTATTTCACAAACATTAATAAACAGATGTGTTCATGTTCGGGAAATATACTGCAGCCACAAGTAATGTAGACTCACAAATACAACTCTTTGGCGATCGTCTACGCGATTGAATTCAACAGCTGTATCAATGTCTGCAAATGCATCAAGACTTAATAGAGTAGTGACTAAATCTTCCTTGGTAAGTGACCTTAGGCGCATGGAAATAGCATCACCATAAGCTTGCCGTATAGCATACATTAACCTACATCTACTATTCAATGTAGATGGACAGTCCAAAATACAATGTTCTACCAAGTTGTCCATCAGAGAACCACATTTGAGACACGTTTCATTAAATCTCGTGAGGTTGGTAATCAATTGGCATACAGATTGTATGTAGTTCAGATACTCTGGAAACAGTCTCGCATAACTCCACAACTTGTTACATTTGTAGTCTACGTGTACCTTTCTGAACCTGGCACACGGACGCGATGCTGTTCTAACCTGCCACTCGCTAACACTGATTTCACGAGTTCGGACATTAACAGATGTTTTCCATAAAGACCTTTTCGGAAATTCGCCGCAAGAAATACACTTTTCTAGCACGTGTCTGAGACCATATATATCCATAATTTTGAAGATATCGGGCATTAAACCTCGAGTACAGTTACCTAGCAAGTATGAACTGAGACGCAACAAAACAAACTTGTTTTACAGCACAGTCTGACTCTCTTTGTAGAGTGCATAATTGCCCTAGAAAAGCGAGCTATTAGTACATCTAATGGAAGGCAGTTCAGTAAGTTAAGGACAACATCTGTTCTTGTTCTGGCATTAAGATTCTGCATGCATTTAATGCATAAGGGGTGAGCCCGCTCCAGTGTCATCGTATCGCCGGCTGATAGGTTACACCAGCATTCGCAACCGTATAGTGCCTTTGGTAGGACAATAGCATCGTATATATACTTTAAAGCAAGCGGATGTAGTCCGCTAGATAAACCACACTTACTTAGAGTAAATACGTGCTCCTTATCTTATTACAACACAGTTGCACACTATCATGTAGTTTCGAGTATTTGCTACATAAGACGCCAAGGTGTACGTATTGGTCCGACTCATTGACAATGGCATTGCCAAGCAACCATTTTCTACTATATCGTGTAAGCATGTTTTGATTTATTATAAACCACCACGGCGCATTTAGTTGGATTATACTGGAAACGCCAGGCACACGAGAATGTGTAGCAAATGTTCATCATACACTGCAGGCCATGCTTTGACAGCGAAAGCAGCAACATATCATCCGCAACCGTCGGCGCGCACAAACTATTGGTACTAATTTTAAATCCCATGTTACTGCTGACCAGTATATCCATAAGGTCGTTAATAAAACATAAGTACAAAAATGACGACCACACGCCACCTTGGTCTGGTGCCCTGGAATATTTCAAAACATTCTGACGTGAAACCTTTATGCATCACGCAGCTCGTCATGCCTTCATGCATCGCTACAACTATCCGCCAAAGTTTATCACGGATCCCCAACTGGTGCAACTTATAAAATAGACCCTCGTGCCATACATAATCGAATGCCTGTCGTGCATCTAGGAAGCAAGCGAATAGTTTACTGCCTCTTTCAGTGCAGTATTCAATACTCACGAAACAGAAATGATGTCATGATGCAGCCCATCCTCTCTTGGAAGCCCCCTTGTAATTCATGTATCGGCCTATTAATATTAGCTTTCAATCGTGTAAGTAGAAGTCTTTCGAATAGTTTCAGAACGATAGATGACAATGTGATGGCCCTATAGCTATTTGGGTCATCTTTTCGCTTCTGTCCACCTTTAAACAACGTGATGATGACCCCTTGCTTCATCTGTTTCGGCACATATCTAATATCAAACATCAAATTAAATAGTTCCGTCAAACATTGGATCAATGCTTCACCACCGTGAATCAAGTGTTCGTTATATACACCATCCAGTACACACGCTTTGCCCTTTTTTAGTGATTTACCTATTACACATTTAATTTCACTTTCGGAAAATACATTAGACTCCGTGTCCACCGGTATTAGTCTTCGCACCGCCGCGTTTGAAACTCTCATTCTTACGAATAGTTCTTGGTCAAACTGTTCACTTTCAGTATTTGAATACAATGATGCAAAGTGTTTACCCCACTCAGTAGCAATGCATTCAGGATCACGCACCATCGTATCACCAAAGCGAATCTCGTTTCCAGCACTTGAGCACGAATCCTTCCGCCGTGAATTTACTAACTTCCAAAATAGTGCAGCATCAATGCAAAAAAGCTTCATCGATGTCATTATCTACTTTACTTTGAAATGTCTCCACACATTTCCGGTGATATTTTCTGAACATGCGCTTTGCTGCCTTGTATTCTATGTAATCTACACTGTTTGTCATACGCCCATGTTCAATCCATGTTTGGCGCTTATGCCACATGTGGTTATGTAAGTCTTTCATGTTTTGATCCCAATACGGTTTCAAGTATGGCCTATACTTTGCCTTTGGAAATGTATGTTCGGATGCTGAACTGATGCAGGCGACAATACACTCATACAGTGAATCAATGTAGCTAGTCACAGAATGATAACTCAGTTTGAGTGAATTGATCCTATATTGTAGCAAATCAGATACAAACTTTTCATATCGGTTGAGAATCGCTATATCAAACTTGTTCCATCTAAGCAGTTTACGCTTATTACATAATTCGTAGTCCGGGAGATCCATACGCAGTTTTACTATAATTGGTCTATGTCTTGAAACATTTAGGCAGTGATAGTCGACAATTTCGCATGAACGCACTAGGTCAACACACTCTACCGGTGTGAGTACGTGGTCAATAAGTGATTCATTGGCACCGTCGTATGACAGAAAACTTGATATCGCACCGGTACATATAGGCAATGTGTCAATTGCACAAATGTTGTGAGTCTCAATATAACGTTTCAGTTCGCGACTCCTGGAATCGTTTGGCTTCAAGTATGTAGCGCCTTGCAGATGCGTATTGAAGTCCCCTACCACAATGACTCTACCTCGTTGTGAGTACATGCTGATAACATCATTCAGATTTTTGCACGGCGTATATACTTGTAGAATGTAAATTAAATAAGATGTATCCACATTCAGTTCTAACCCGATGATTCTGTCACTGTCGATTTCTAGTGGTGTTACAAATGAACCCAAACATTTATGCCACAGTAGTCCACTCCACCTTTGCATACCCGCCTATTGCTTGACAATGCCAAATCAAAGTCGGACATACCACATCCATTATAGTTTGGGCTGATAGTGTTCAAAAAGTGCATATCTCTCTGATACAACCAGTGCTCTGACACGCCACAAATATCGATGTCATAGTTATTCAAGAGGTTACTGAGATAATACGAACTAGACATGAGGCCAGTGGCGTTCCAAGTACAAATATATAAACTATCCATGATGTATTTACTGAAGCATAGCAGATGTCTGCATGAAACGACGATCATCATATGCATGACCGCCATCATGATGTAAATCAGTCTGACCGGCATACATACGGCCGGGGTTGCGGTAGTATGTCAATTTACCATACTGAGAACGATCATTGTTGACGTAATTTGCGTCATAATTCGAACAGACGTTATGTTGGCCCAGATTTTCATTGTGATGCCACATACCAGAATGCCACTGACCATAATAATTATTATGGGGATAGAGACCGCCATCATGAGCTGCGTATTGCTCGCGGTAACCAGCCCCATAATCAGAGTCCCTAGTCACAGGGCCTGTACATGTATATACTGGTTTATCGGTATGTAATCGGGTATTTGGGTTAGTATTCGGCTTTGGAAACAAGGTTCCACTCCGAGCATGATGATCAACGTGAGACATATTTTGGTGTCCAGGATACCGACATCACTATCAATGTAATCATCAGTGCGAGTGATATTGTCTACTTCAGAGACATAGCCGACATGATCTGGGGATGAATTATCTGTTTTTCTACCTGGATCTGAGTATCTAGCTTTGCTTAACCATACCTTACATGAGACGCCATTTGGCCAGAAACCTTCTTCAGATAATTTGTAGCTAGTCTTAGACTCAACTGTTAGTTTAATAATCACACTACGTTTATTCCACCTCGGAGTGATTATTTCAACATTGTACACTTTAGTACCACGTCGCTCTACATAGTTACGGAGTTTCGTGTCCGTGATTGTGGGTTTGAACCCACGGATGAAGAAGCGTCTTGTCCGTTTAATAACGTGTTCCGTGAAGTCACCATCGTCCACAGAAGTGTCTCTGGCACGCGACGAACCCGCACCCCGTTCTATCGCGCTACGTTTTTCTGCTTGCGGCCGCCCACCAACGATAACCGGGATACTGTTCGAAGGAAGCTCGGTCTGTTGCTTGGTATTCGCGGTGGTCTCACCACGACCACCGGCGGGGTGACCAGAACGCTGAGAACGTTGCCCCGGATCGTTCTCAGCCAGAGCGTCGAACCTATTCCGCGTTGTGAGTGGGGTCACAAAAGTGGGAATTAGATTAGTTACACTATCGGCAATGTTGGGTGTTGTGTGTGCCATTGGAGCAGCAGTGGTATCGTCTTGCAGATCGTCTGCTACAGATCCGACGGCCTCTGGCGATATCGGGTTAACAGGAATATTGTCATTCTGTTGTTCAAGCGCACCCGACAATACATCCACCGGAAGTGGAAGTGCGACAGATATGTCGTCGGTGTTTTGGTCTGAAATACAAGACATATCAGAAGCATGATTGGCGTGAGAGTTGTCAAAACGCGCTATGGCACACTCACAATCATGGCCAATTTCAGTCAGCTTTTTCTCCATTTTAGTCACCCATAAACCAACAGTGGTAGATGCTTTGGAGATTATTTGTAGTCTGTCATGTACGGATCGTAAATCATGTTCTACATTTTCATTACACGATTCAATGTCACGTTTTAACACTGTAATATCGCGCTTCATGCACGTCATACTGTTGCAGCATTCCGTTCATACACGGTCAATGCTCAGCTTGTTTGCATCCACTTGAGTCCGCAGGGAATTCATTTCCTTTGAAAGTAGTTTCATGTCATTTTCTAGGTCCACAAATCGAAGGTTATTATCCTGTTTTATCTTAATAATATCGGCCTGTACCTGCTCTAATATACCCATGGTATCAACACCACCAGCACCGACGTCGCCGAATTCGCGTTTTGGAGTCATTACGCTCGTGTCCATTTTGGATTTACGAACGGAAACCGTGGCAATGTCACTTTTCCCAGACGAGAGTGACATACTAATAATTTCCTCCATTCGAAGGAGTCACCTTCTAGAACTGATATCATCGAATATTATGTCTCTAGCTAATTTATACGTGACACTTTCTACAGAACGTGTATTTTTACGACGTTTAACGCCAGCGTCAATGGGAAATGGGTAATCCTCCAAGAGCCTAACTTCATTAAGTACTTTGACACGAATGTTGTCCAAAGTTGATTCATCCGAAGAACACTTGTATATAACCCCAATGGTCCAGATAGTATTATCAACGATTTTGTCTAGCATATAGCTCTTTAACATACTCAGAATTGCTAAGATATATGTTTATTAAAGAGTTGATGGTATTTAGGTCTTCATCTGTTAGAATCGACTTTGGTATGCATGTTTTGGCCAATAGTATACAATTATTCAATGTCATAAGCATATACCATGAGCTACCATACCTAAAGTCAAAATGACGATGTTTTATAGTATATTTGATGAACTATACAATGGTCACTAAAGTGCACTGATTGATTGTGAATATAGAGCATGCTATTGGCGTACATGTGAAGTAGCGTGATTATGGTGTGGTGTCACTATGTTGACCACACGCGTCAAGGTAATAAATAATAAATGCATACTTGTACAAAGTAGCATCATTCTTGTTATACAACCCTCTTTCCAGACTATTTAATTAAACGCATCACACATTAAACATCAATACATTTATATGCAGTGTATTACATACACTCGACAATTGGCAACATAAGAAAAGTGATCATCGGACAACCAGTGGTTGATCAACCACCTTGTGTAGCGGGGAAGTATGCTCCCGTGGGCAATTTCTGAAATTTGTATTCGTAACAGAGGTTTATTCATTCACATTTACGTTAAAATTCATCTCTGTATGCTGTTTATCGGAACAAAAACGGAAGTGTAAAAATGTAACCATTGTTTGCTGAAGGACATTTATTCTGTATCCACAATGTGGTTGGCACCACTGCACTAAGGCCATAGTTCACTATGTAGTTCTGTTTTTTTTTAACTTTTCGCTAGTATGCTGGTGTACATTTCCGTTTATTTTACGAGAATGTAATGCTGCATGTGATGATTCTACACATCGATGCAATAACTTGTTCATTACTGCAATCAATGATACCTAAATAAATTGTGTCGTAGGAATTGATTGATATGAATTATTAGATTTACACCGTGTTGTATCATGTTGCATGTCCCGCCATGTTACACGCGTGCGGTTAATGGTTTGAGTTTTTGCCCGTATTTTTCAGTTTTTTGCGCGTAAGTTTCAGTTTCTTTGCACGTATGTTTCAATTTTTGAACCCGACGTTTCGGTTTCTGACACGTACGGTTCAGTTTTTGCCCGTTATACGCGTAAATTCCCGTAGGGTACGTGTTGGTATTGTTACCCGACGTTTCGGTTTTTGACACTCGCGTTTCGGATTTTGTCTGTATTTTTTCAGTTTGTGCGCGTATGTTTCAGCTTTTTTTACGCGTATGTTTACATTTTTGACACGTACGGTAGAGTATTACCATAGAGTTCACTATGGCTATGAATTGTCTATAGACAGCAAACTTTATATTTCAATGTTAGAGCCATTTGTCATACACCATGCTATATTGCGCATGAAACAAACATAATAATAAACATAAAATTCATCTCTGTATGCTGTTTATCGGAACATAAACGGTAAAGTGTAAAAATGTAACCATTGTTTGCTGAAGGACATTTATTCTGCAATATTTGTCCACAGAAGGTAAGAATCATTATCCGAAGAAACGTATGCACATGACAACGTGTTATTAAATAAACATTTCATTTATCAGGGTACACTTGTGCTGAACGGACATGGAGGAATATTTAAAGAAAATATATTATATTATGATCCGGGTCATCCAGCGAATTTTGCTTGGCCGCAGAAACTGTATATATTTGTTAAAAGTGAAAGCAAATTCAATATCGGTATGCACAGAATCAGAAAGTTCCTACGTAATCAGGAAGCATACAGTCTACATAAGCCAGTGCGAAGACGCTTTCAACGAAATCAAGTGGTCAGTGCTGGCATAGACGATCTGTGGATGGCAGACTTGATCGATATGGTGAAATTCGCATCATTCAATGATGGGTACAAGTACATTCTGTTGGTGATAGATACATTCTCCAAATACGTGTGGACGTGTACCAGTGAAACTTATAACAGATAAAGGTTTGTTATCCTCTTATAGTCGGTAATACCTATATTAATAACTAGCTATATTATAGGCATACAATGTATTTTGTCCATCAACATATATAGACAGATATGTCACTTAATATCAAATCAGTCATAACCATGTAATTGTATAACTTGCATAACATTAGTTGTATCATGTTTTCATTATTGTTCGGATCGTAGAGTGTTATACATGGTATGTACAGTGTTGAACACTGTAATCACCACTGTATGTACAATGGTGTTTACTGTTGTTTATAATTTTCCATTCGGTCACCATGTGGTATATTGCTCTACATTTCAGGCCAGGAATTCCGTGCAAAAAAAGTGCAAGAATTAATGGAGAAGAATAGCGTCAAATATTTTCCTACACAGAACGAGACAAAGGCTTCGACGTCAGAGCGAGCGTAAAGACAATAAAGATGAAACTGAGTCGATACTTCACATACACAGAGGACTACAGTTATCTTCCTATACTACAACAAGTGGCCGATAGCTACAACAAAACCTATCACAGGACCATATGAATGACACCAGCTGACGTAAAAGATAGCAATGAAGAAGTTCGGCTGTCAACATATATTGCACATAACAATACACACTTTAAACCGAAACGTTACAAATTCAAAATAGGGCATTATTTTAGAATAACCTATTTGAAGAACGTATTTACACGTGCTTACAATCAAACATACAGTGGAGAAATATTTCAAATACATAAGCGTTATTTTAGAGGCAGACTGTCCATATACATACTACTTGACATGCAGGACGAGGGAATTAAGTGAACTTTCCTATGGAAGTGAACTACAAAAGGTGGACATTAAACCCGATGAATTGTATAAAATTGAGAAAGTTCTTAAAACTAAAGGGAAAAGACAGAACAAACAGTACTTTGTAAAATGGAAATATTACCTAATCAAGTTCAACAGTTGGGTAAAAGAGAGCGATATAAATTAATTATCACCGACCATCGAGAGATAAAATGTTCTATGCTATTGTTATATGTTTATGTATTATACATGTACCTTGACATTAAATAAAGTAAAAATATGCACACAGCCTTGTTATATTTTTATTTTTGTTATCTATTATTACCACCAACGAGTAGCGAAGTTGCGATTTTAGGCCCAGATGAGATGATTATACATTATTGGTAGATGCTATTTAATCCCAACTAGTCAATGTTCCATAACCCCGTAATTCAGAAAAGACATACCCACATACCCAAATACCCACACACGATCAGTTGTAAACATACACAACTGATACACAACGGCTTAACCCGAATTTTAAAACGTGGCATCTGCAACAGAGGACATTTATGAGTATTCACATATTTGTCATGTTGGTGTACCATGTAAAAAAAAAGCTAAGAATAAACATTTAATTAATAACCGTTCATTTGTCAACAGTGTTTAATAAAATAATGTCCATAATAAATAATAATTGTTAAAATATTAAACAACTTTTACGATTAACTATGCGACCTTCAATACAGGAGTGTATACTATCTTACTTTATCACTAAAATTAAACCGTAGAGATAACGTATAAGCTATGTGTGCATGTAGTTTATCGCTTCACTGACCCAAAGTGAATGACTTTCGTCTGCTAGTATGCAACTAGATTGGTCAGTAAGCGAGGCTTACGGAATACCCCCGCGTGGGCCCAGATACCCCTAAATATGTAAAATTGTCCAAGTGTGTGGGCTTGTGTCCTTGACTCTGGGCTTAGCGGGGGCGGCACGAAAGTGAATGTGTAGCTGATCCGAGCAAGGAAATAGAAGTTATAACCGATTTCTCTGATGTTAAGTTTCGTAAAGAGACTAGATATGTGACCTTGGGATCAGCGGAGATATGTCACAGCATGATAGTAGAGCCTTAGAGGAATGCATGCATGAAATATTCAGAATTCTAGATGAAGTTATAACATATGTCTCTGATGTTAAGTCTTGTAAAGAGACCATGTATTTGACCTCGACCTTGCGATCAGCAGGGGTTGGACGGTCGTGGATTTGGCACAACATGGTAGTAGAGCCTTACAGGAATGCATGTGTGAAATATTAAGCATTTTACATGAAGGAAATAGAAGTTACAACAATATTTCTCTGATGTTAAGTTTTGTACTAAATATTTGACCTTGACCTTGGGATCAGCGGGGGTTGGACGGTCGTGGATTTGGCACAGCATGGTAATAGAGCCTTACAGGAATGCATGTGTGAAATATTAAGCATTTTAGATGAAGGCAATAGAAATTATAACAATATTTCTCTGATGTTACGTTTTGTAAAGAGACTATGTATTTGACCTTGACCTTGGGATCAGCGGGGGTTGGACGGTCGTGGATTTGGCATACCATGGTAGTAGAGCCTTAGAATGCATGTGTGAAATATTAAGCATTTTAGATGAAGGAAATAGAAGTTACAACAATATTTATCTGATGTTAAGTTTTGTAAAGATACTAAGTATTTGACCTTGACCTTGGGATCAGCGGGGGTTGGACGGTCGTGGATTTGGCATAGCATGGTAGTAGAGCCTTAAAATGCATATGTGAAATATTAAGCATTTTAGATGAAGGAAATACAAGTTATAACAATATTTCTCTGATGTTAAGTTTTGTAAAGAGACTAAGTATTTGACCTTGACCATGGGATCAGCGGGGGTTGGACGGTCGTTGATTTGGCACAGCATGGTAGTAGAGCCTTACAGAAATGCATGTGTGAAATATTAAGCATTTTAGATGAAGGAAATACAAGTTATAACAATATTTCTCTGATGTTAAGTTTTGTAAAGAGACTAAGTATTTGACCTTAACCTTGCGATCAGCAGGGGTTGGACGGTCGTGGATTTGGCACAGCATGGTAGTGGAGCCTTACAGGAATGCATGTGTGAAATATTAAGCATTTTAGATGAAGGAAATAGAAGTTACAACAATATTTCTCTAATGTTAAGTTTTGTACTAAGTATTTGACCTTGACCTTGGGATCAGCGGGGGTTGGACGGTCGTGGATTTGGCAAAGCATGGTAATAGAGCCTTGCAGGAATGCATGTGTGAAATATTAAGCATTTTAGATGAAGGAAATAGAAGTTATAACAATATTTCTCTGATGTTAAGTTTTGTAATGAGACTAAGTATTTGACCTTGACCTTTGGATCAGAGATGGTGGGACGGTCGTGGATTTGACATAGCATGGTGGTAGAGCCTTTGAATGCATGTGTGAAATATTAAGCATTTTAGATGAAGGAAATAGAAGTTATAACAATATTTCTCTGATGTTAAGTTTTATAAAGAGACTAAGTATTTGACCTTGACCTTGGGATCAGCGGGGGTTGGACGGTCGTGGATATGGCATAGCATGGTAGTAGAGCCTTTGAATGCATGTGTGAAATATTAAGCATTTCAGATGAAGGAAATAGAAGTTATAACAATATTTCTCTGATGTTAAGTTTTGTAAAGAGACTAAAGTATTTGACTTTGACCTTGGGATCAGCGGGGGTTGGACGGTCGTGGATTTGGCATATCATGGTAGTAGAGCCATAGAATGCATGTGTGAAATATTAAGCATTTCAGATGAAGGAAATAGAAGTCATAACAATATTTCTCTGATGTTAAGTTTTGTAAAGAGACTAAGTATTTGACCTTGACCATGGGATCAGCGGGGGTTGGACGGTCGTTGATTTGGCAGAGCCTGGTAGTAGAGCCTTACAGAAATGCATGTGTGAAATATTAAGCATTTTAGAAGAAGGAAATACAAGTTATAACAATATTTGTCTGATGTTAAGTTTTGTAATGAGACTAAGTATTTGACCTTGACCTTGCGATCAGCAGGGGTTGGACGGTCGTGGATTTGGCACAGCATGGTAGTAGAGCCTTACAGGAATGCATGTGAGAAATATTAAGCATTTTAGATGAAGGAAATAGAAGTTACAACAATATTTCTCTGATGTTAAGTTTTGTACTAAGTATTTGACCTTGACCTTGGGATAAGCGGGGGTTCGACGGTCGTGGATTTGGCAAAGCATGGTAATAGAGCCTTACAGGAATGCATGTGTGAAATATTAAGCATTTCAGATGAAGGAAATAGAAATTATAACAATATTTCTCTGATGTTAAGTTTTGTAATGAGACTAAGTATTTGACCTTGACCTTGGGATCAGAGGGGGTTGGACGGTCGTGGATTTGGCATAGCATGGTAGTAGAGCCTTAGAATGCATGTGTGAAATATTAAGCATTTTAGATGAAGGAAATAGAAGTTATAACAATATTTATCTGACGTTAAATTTTGTAAAGAGACTAAATATTTGACCTTCACCTTGGGATCAGCGGGGGTTGGACGGTCGTGGATTTGGCATAGCATGGTATTAGAGCCTTAGAATGCATGTGTGAAATATTAAGCATTTTAGATGAAGGAAATAGAAGTTATAACAATATTTCTCTTATGTTAAATTTTGTACTAAGTATTTGACCTTGACCTTGGGATCAGCGGGGTTGGACGGTCGTGAATTTGGCACAGCATGGTAGTAGAGCCTTACAGGAATGCGTGTATGAAATATTAAGCATTTTAGATGAAGGAAATAGAAGTTATAACAATATTTCTCTGATGTTAAGTTTACGGACGCACGGACGGACGGACGGAAATACTGAAAACCTGACTCCTAACCCCCCCCCCCCACAACTCGTTGCGGGGGGTATAAATATACTACACCAAGGTTTAAAATCGTTTGCTATGAATGTATACAATGTATAGGCGATGTGCTCGTTTCAACCTGTTGATACACTAAACCTCAGTGCGAGTGTCAGGCTTGATCTGATTGGTCAAAAGTTCTCTAGGCAGAGTATTTTTATAATAAAAAGCCTTTTTGCAAAATCTTACCTGTGGTTATACGGTCTTTCGTTATCTCGTAAGTATCAACTTCGTATTGTTAACTCAACGATGTCTTGAAACAGAATAAAGAATTATTGGAAAAGTTGTGTATTTGTTCATATAAATGTATTCGGGCAAGTCGATCTTACCTGATTTAATATTAGAAAACTGTCGTCTGCTTCAAATCACAGTGCGGCATTTAGACCATAAAGCCTTTCGATATGATTTTCTCCAATGACTAGAGGTAAATTTGATTGGTTGACAGATAACGTCGTCTGCTACAGTGTACGACTGGGTATTGCACAACAGGTGGTAATATCGGATGTGGTCTATCTATACATTACTATGGGGGAATGGTATGTAATTGTACCCATTAGCTCAGTTGGTTAGCGCGCCGGCTTGTAATACGAAGGTCGGTGGTTCGAAACCTGGCGGAACCCCTTATTTGATAGCACATTATAATATTGGATAGTAAATGTACGCGTGCACCTACGCGAATATCTGAGGGTTACGGTTCTATAGAGCTATAGAACGTCAAAAATTGACTCCACATAATCCAAGATGGCGGTAATGATTCAACATATAGAAAAACCCACTACGCTATAGAGAGAGGGCGGGAAAAGGTACTCGTACATCTACACGAAAAAATCAAGATGGCGGAAATGACTAATCGTACGACCTGATGTATCGGAGTCCACGTAGGTCGGTATGACTCATCGTACGACGTGGCCGGAAGTGACTAATCGGGGAAAACTCGACCGACGTCATACTTAAGACTCGTAGGATGACGTGGCCGGAAGTGACTAATCCGATCGACGCGATAGACGCTATGACGTTACGAAAAGGGGCGGGGCTAACGATGGAAAAGGCGTAACCGGAAAGGGCCGTAACAGGAAAGGGAGCGGGGCTATGACGTCACCGGGGAAAACCCTAGGATCTATTTTTAACCGCAGCAGGCAGCAGGTTCCCAATCCAAATACTTTCTATACTACAGATGCCCAATAAGCATTCCGAGTCTCAAGCAAATCTGACTAACGGTTACAGAGATAGTAGGTACATGTAGTACTCTTGTAAAGTGGCATTTTCCTGTGAAATTTTCAAAAACAGTGATAAAGTATCAAATTTGCATATTTTTAAATTAAATAACTTGTGAGTTATTTCAATATGCATGTAAATAGTAGTTGTGAAATATTTTAAGCTTTTGCTATTTATAGAAATAAAAAAAATATTATTGACAAAATTAATGAATTACAAGAGTAAGCCATCATGACTGTATATCAAGACAGTCATGAAGCATGAAGTCACGACTAAGCCTATGCATATTTTTGTCTAGAATCCGGTGCCTATTTTGATGTGAACAATGTTACGCCTGTGCAGAGTGCAGCACCAATGTGCCTGGCAGCACCAATGTGCCTGGACTCCTGAAGTACATAAACCTATTCACCCAAATTCCTAGACTAACATGCTATGTCTCTATATCATGTTTAACTTCTATTTGTCATTATCTGACTTGTATCATTTATTATTTACTTTGCTATGTAACGGTAGTAAAACCATAGTGCTATGTCTACCCAATTCCTGGAAAACCAACTGAAACTGAAACTGAAAGTAGGAAATTCAAATCATAATTTATAAATTAACAATACCTTTTGACTTTTAGAAGATGTTTGATATTGTTCTCTGGTAGACCGCTTTCTGCTGGCTGCTCCACCTCCATCATCATCTGTGATTGTACGCAATTCCCAAGTTTCGTGTTTTAATAACTTCCAGATGGGTGGGGTCTCTTGAATTTTTTTTATAACATTCTGCCGCTGTAATGTGTACAGTACGGCATTTAGTTTCTTCTTTGGCACATTTACCGCCTTCACTAAATTAGATAACGACTCTGACATGTCAGGTTTAGTAGAAAGAATCTCTAAAACAAGTCGAGCCTCCATTGTTGTTGTTGTCGTAGTTGTAAGTCTTAATCTCAGCCGCTGACTTTTCGACTCCACCTCTCTACAGTAAAACAAGACTGTGCTCGTATTGTATATGCGGGTGTCGATTACCAAGAACGACTCAACAGTATGTGTCTACCCTCCTGTGAGTACACATGAGACAACGGGCAGATATAGTACCGGTGTACACGATTCTCTACGGCATTGACAAGCTCAATAAACTGAATAAGCAATGTTCACAATGGCCACAGCACAAAGAACAAGAGGACACTGATAGCAGATGTTCAACTAAAGGCTGAACATCAGTAGGAATGCCGTCAGTTATAGGGTTTCAATGCCTGGAATAACCTTCCAAATTCAGTAGTTGAATCAACTACTCTAAATCAGACCAAAAAGTAATTTAAATAAATACGGGCAATTATCCCCAACATGTTGGCAATTAAACTAAGAAGCAATAAACAATGATCAAATAAGAAGTTAGAAATAACGTACTGAAGAAGCTACAATACATCGGTATCGGACCCAGTATGAACTGGAAAACAGAGTTTTGTATATACTTGCCAAAGCGAACGGACCAATCGTAGCGAAATGCATTACTCTGACAGTGCATTTGAGCATAAACTGCACTTGATGTTTTCATTGTGCATTTGTCATCTTAATCATGGTTCGCATATATAGAAATGCATTTTATTTTCTTCTAAATATTGAAGTTTTGAACACATTTCAATTTCCAGTTGTGTTGCTAAGCAACACATACACTACTCGTGTATATCCGGCAACTGCAATTTGTTTTCTTTGATAATTATTATGTAATATGTATGCTGGAATTAAGACACATTTTGAAGGCCAATTGTGCATGTTATATTTATTTAGGTAACTATTTTCTTATCCTACGACATACATGATCCCGTGGTTAGAACAACAACAACAATGGTTGAAAGTGTTGAAAGCGCGCCCACTCCAATAAGTATTATTTGATAGTTTCCTTAATATACAACGGATTTTGATGAAATATGGCGCAGCAAACGCGATTTCATGAGCTGTATTTGGTGGTCTCAGTACTTCGGCACATACTTATGTCGTATTTGCGAAGAATCGATTTCCATTTCAGTATTGTATTAAACACGGAAATCTAGTCTTCGCAAAAACAACAGATGCTTGGGCCAAAGTACGGAGACCATCAAATGCAGCTTAACATAACGCGTTTGATGCGTCATATTTCATCAAAATCCGTTAAATAATAAGGACAATATAAGAGATTACGTACCTTGAATCGGAGGTACTTCTGAAAGTTTTATTAATTATTGTTGTTGTTGTTGTTGTAACCACGTGATCATGCACCTTGGACATAGTTTGACCATTGATTGTGAGCGTTTGTATTCTTAGGTTTTATCTAATTACGTATGAACCGTGATGACTGTAAGAAGCGCTCCATTAAAGGTACATGCCCACTCAGTAGGCAAAAAATGTTCTCAATATCAGAGACATCATTTGATACATTTTCTGGCAAAATAAACATTCATTCACCATTACCCACGTACTGATCGGCATTATTATGCATTTTATATCAGACGTAAATTTCCAAACTGGTATCAGGGGCGATAACCGTGTTTCCTTAAAATGTTAACGGACATTACTATTTATTCTCTGTATTTATTTTCGGATGTGCAATGGTCATACTTTAAAATTTGTCGAAAATATTATGTTTTCAGGTGACGCATTTAATTAGTATAAATAAT
Source organism: Conchocele bisecta (assembly GCA_029237695.1). Lineage (NCBI taxonomy): Eukaryota > Metazoa > Mollusca > Bivalvia > Lucinida > Thyasiridae > Conchocele > Conchocele bisecta. Next base: position 49,371,727 of record CM055271.1, on the reverse strand, counting down.
TAAAAAATACCATGCTTCATTTGCATATGAGAATAGCCTGATACCACCGCGAGTCACTATCAGTAAACTAAATATTACTAAATGATTATATCTGTATAGCGGGCACTCGCAATTTTTAGAACTAGTAGAATAGTGACACAATTATACACTTATTTAATTCCTATACATAACATTGTGTACCGACTGAGTGGGCATGTACCTTTAATAGTCGGGTTTCTTTCCAAATTTTACAACTAAAATGTATCATACTGGAGGGAATAATTTCTACGACATGTCATTGTTAGTAACCATGGCAGCCACTTCAACAGACAATGTAAGCAATATTTAGTGTATGTGTGCCTGTTGCTAGGCAACAAGAATGTGTGCCTGTTGCTAGGCAACAATAATGGAAACAGGAGACGGCATTTCTACCCATGTTTTAAATAGTATTTCAGTATGATTCATTAATTATTCCCACGCTGACTTGTCGCGGCACCATTCGGAATTGCTTTCCTAGTGTTCTGTTATTATTCATTATTGTAGCACCAGATGACTGGTCACATATATATGTACATTTAGCATGAATCTGCTATGCGTGGAATTTGTGGTCGGCCATTTAATGCCAGAAACTCAAATAATAACAGAAACATGAGCAAACATTTCTTAAAAATAATAATAAAAAAAATCAGCTGGACAGTTGTGTATCACATTTCAAGCAACAACTGTATTGGTCATGTGGCGCTGGGGGTGCAGTGCTTGGTTTAACCCTGAGATATAGTCAGGATCATATTCGGTATTCATGTTACGCCAACGTACTGTATAGCTATGCGTAAAGCACGGTGACACAGAGATACATAAATGACAGAAACTTCAGATTATTCAAAGCATATGTGATAATACTATTCGTGTTCATCTCGTGTTGTGGAATGTCCATAGTTCACATCACTCGATGAACATTATATCATATTCATTGAAAACCATCTAAATATCCTCCATTTACGCAATCTGCTAGACGAGATACACGATGAATCGCGTTCATTTTCTTCATTTGTAGAATAAACCACATTAAATTACATTCGTTTATATTCAGAAATTATGAACTGTTTTTTCATATAGATACACATAGTATGGCGTGTTTAAATGAAGCAAATTATGTTTCTTGCCGCCATCTTGGTTTCTGGCTGAATTTCTGAAATATTTGGCTTGTGCAGTTTTCCTATAATTGAGGCAAACCATGTGATTTTATACCTGAATATGTGCGATGTTTCATGCAAAAATATCTACCGTAATTATGCGGAAAGTGGACGAAATGTTCAGAGCAAATGCAAATCGTCAACTTTCACCGTCATATACAGAACATATCCTCTCCGCCAAAATCAAGACAAAACGACTTCACGCGGTGTATTCTTACACATTCAAATTCACCTAAAATCGATTTTTTTGCAAAACATAATCACTGAAGCTGCTATATTTACTATTCGTCCTAAATAATGAGTATTTATATTTAATAATTAGTGATAATTGCAGTGAAAAACGCGACATTCGCTGAAATAAGACAATGCCATTTAAGGATTATGTTCACCGTTCACGGATTTCCGGACCAACGACAGTTTGGTCATAAATACAGAAAAAAGCTAAGTCTCCCAACATGGTTGGCGCCGATTGGTTCATTTCATCTTCACTCCCTCAATACAACGAGTATGCAGCCGAATTCCTCTCGACTGGCCTGTTATTTTTATCATAAGTTGCTTCTTATTCCACCGATATTGATGAAATAAAGCGCATCGACTGCATAAAAGTATGTAGTATATTCGACTACTAACCCTTCTCTGATCTTTGCAGCCAATTCTCGAAATAGTTCCGAAATGTTTTGAAAAATTGCCGAAATTGACATCAGTATAAAATTAGACCACATACATGTATATACATTAGAAACCCGGGTATGGAAGGTGTTCGAGCCAATTCCCACCCTTAAATATAAGTAGAATCGAAACGAATACATTATAGCGCACTCTGTAGGAAGCTCGCCTTGCAATCTAAGGGTCTGGAGTTCGGCCCTAGTGTGCAGCAATATTTCATTCTTTCAAACTCGCAGTTTCAGTGAATTGATACTGGCTAAACACACAGGGTTGAAATATGGGTGAAGAATTGTGGGATTTGACCGTAGCTGATTTTGAAAAATTACCGTTTTACAATGCTCTTTATAATACTTTTAGAAGAGAAAAAGAGTTGATTGTGTCTGTCCGTCCGTCCGTCCGTCCGTCACGTAATAGCTGGAGACATGACATTTGGTGTGTGGCTTCCGAATGATCTACCGATGCGCAGTGTGAATTTCGATTTTTTATTTTCATAGATTATCTCTTCCTTTTGGACTTAGAATAATAAATTTTGTGTTACATAGTAATAATCATGATAATGGTTTATATATTCACTCAGATCACATGGCATGACAATTTATGTTCTTATTTTATGGAAATAATAGTTCAGGCCATGGTGGCAGTACTTTCAGTACTTTGATTACATTATATACGTGTGTGATGATTCCACTAACTACAGGATCATCGCAGACACATACCGTTGTATCACAACCTATGTCCTACTATGTGTTTGCGTTGCCGACAGTGATACCATTATAATATTCATTGACATATAATTATTAAATGACTATTTACAATAAAAACACATTTTGCAATGTATACATTTCTATTAGTCGTGTACGTAAAACATCATGAATCGCTTGTCATGTAGTATTACTTCAATTAATCACATGTTAAATGTTTCTCACAGACACTAAACCTTATCAAGAGAACATCACAAGGCCATTGGCTAGATTGGTTGTAAATAATATAATCCCCATTTCTCCAGTCACACCAACATCAATCAATATAAAACCGAAAACGTGTATACTATATCGATCTCAGCGGCGAATCCAGGATTTATGTCTAGAGGCGGCGTGGATTTCAATTTTCATAAAATTCAGATTATTTTTTCTGCGTTTTTTCTTATTTCTCATCAAAAGTATATGTTGTTACCACACAGTTGAACCGTCTCGATGGGACGGTTCAACTGAGTGGTAAACAACATACACTTTGTGTGATAAATAAATAAATAAATAATCAGATCTATCCACGAAAAAAATCTAAACTCGACCAATTTTAGAAGGGCGTGCGCCGGGCAGACCCCCGCCTGGATCCGTACCTGGATCTGTCATTTGAGTCAGGGTCATAGAAATTGAATGACTATTCGAGTGGATTGGCCGTGGAAATATACAACACAGCTATACTGTCATAAACAAATTAAGAAAATATGTTACTAAACACATAGTTTCATTTCCATAATATCTCACACTTGGAGAAAAAATAAAGTCAGCCTATTTTGCTAAAGAAAATAAAATATTGCAGAAATTTATCTGAAATGTATTTGTTTCCCTGACCATGGACATAAATAAAGCCGCATATAGAATTATGCTTTTTCTGGTAGTCGTGTTCGGCGGTTATCACAGATGACTTAACTATGTATTGTCATTTCAAACTCATATCAGAGAAGTTCAATGCAGTGTGACGCCTGTGGAAAGTCTGCCCGTGCGTTCTTCCAATTATGTTGCTCACCAAAACTGCTAAGCATACTTATCTAGCTAAATATACTTTGAGGGAGTAATCGTTTATTTTTTCCGAAAGCATTATTTCATATATAAATAACGACTGCATATATCTGATGATTAAAAGTATGCAGAATTATTATACTGAATTTATTACATTATCACAGCAAAAATGTAATAAATTCAGTATAAGAAAAAATACTAAATTTATCCTTAAATTAAAAATTTCTCCCTCAAAGTGTACACGCGTACTTGCAATTTTGGTGAAATATGCTACCGGTGGTAGTTGAACACGACTGTCATTTCGACAGTTGTGAACATGTTACCTTTTTGTAGTAATGTTATTTTTACATTCAGTTTCGCTTAAAGGTACATGCCCACTCAGTAGGCACAAACTGTTCTTTATAGGAATTAAATAAGTGTATAATGGTGTCACTATTCCACCAGTTTTAAAAATTATGAGTGCCCGCTATACAGATATAAGCAGTTAGAAATATTTATTTTACTGATAGCGACGCGCGGTGATATCAGGCTATTTTCATATGCAAATGAGGCATGTTCTTTTTTAATTATTTATACTAATTAAATGTGTCACCTGAAAATATAATATTTTTGACAGATTATAAAGTATGATCATTGCACATCAAAAAATAAATACGGAGAATAAATAGTAATGTCCGTTCACATTTTAAGGAAACACGGTTATTGCCCCTGATATCAATGTGGAAATTAAAGTCTGATATAAAATGTATAATAATGCCAATCAATACGTGGGATAATGGTGAATTAATGTTTATTTTGCCAGAACATGCCTCAGATGATGTCTCTGATATAAATAACATTTTGTTCCTGCTGAGTCGGCTTGTATCTTTAATATGCACGACAGACACAGTCCGTGAAACAAAAGAACAAGTGCAAAAGAGCCACACTTGCAATGCATTATTTTGCTGAGGGTCGTTTTAAGCGATTATCATAGATCTCTTGAATATGTCTGGTAACATTTTGCCAGATTTACCTCCACCGCTGAAGAGCAGTCATGTTAGAAAATAAACCTAAAGGGAATCAATAGCTTATCGAATTGGATTATGTCGATTGTACAACGTCACCCCGTACGTTCTTCCAACTAAGCTGTGCGCATAAACACTACTAGTTCAGGTGGATAACCATGCTCTAAAGTTTATCCCATCCCTATGTCCATACCCTGGCTAGGCCTCCTGATAATACGCAACTGTTGTATTTGTCGCATGATTCCGTTGCTGATCTCTGTATCAGTTGATAGTTTTACGACAAAATAAGAAATACATATACATGTACATGTATATATTGCTCTGTATGCATCTGGTACCTGTATAAAGTTGTTATATTACATAATACATTATAAGCACCTACGTATGGAATAGAAGGATGTTAACAAGAATACTGCCTTGGGACGTTCAATAAAAACAAAAACATTGTGGTGTTATTAAGTATATAATAAATTGATTGTGTTCTTCACTTAATAGAGAGAAAGAAATGGAATAGACATAAACTGAAACCGCATTTAAGAGAAGTTAAGTGAGTTGGTATATATATCCCTCGAAATAGACTATTGTACATGTGCTGCTTCGCATACACTATATAATGTGAACTGCTATTCAACGAAATGACCTGATGGTACGTTTGAAAGTGCTGTTCCTGGTTCGATAACAATTAGGCAACTGAGAAAAAGTTAAATCGTTCATCAGAATAGGGACGTATTGCTTATATGTGTATTTGTCTTTGATCATAAGCAACATGAACATTTCTCTGACAGTATTATAATGTACGGAGCCCCGCGGGGGACATGGATTTTATTTTATTAATTCGTTCCCACGAAATAACAATTCGTTCTCTCAATTTAGCAATTCGTTTCCTCGAGTTAACAATTCGTTCCCACGATATAATAATTTGTTCCCTGAAATTAACAATTCGTTCCCACGAAATGATAATTCGTTCCCTCGAATTAACAATTCGTTCCCACGAAATGATATTTCGTTCCCTCAATTTAACAATTATTTTCCTTTAACTAACAATTCGTTCCCACGATATAACAATTCGTTCCCACGAATTAACAATTCGTTCCCATGGGAATTAATTGTTATTTCGTGGGAAAAAAATTTGAATTAAGGAAACGAATTGTTAATTCGTGGGAACGAACTAACAAAAACAAGAATTCTACGTCAACTGCGGGGCTCCGTGAAATGAAAACAAAAGAAATTTAAACCGTACTGAATTTGCAACCATAATTCTTGCAAATCAGCCGATCAACCATACTGATCAGAACTTATAGCGGTTGCTATTTCGTTTCTAAAACATTTCTAATGTACCAAAATAAATTGTTAGATCGATAGTAGGCAAATGAGTGTGCTACCTAAGCATGTGTTACATGGTCAATGATTCAATAAACGCCATTCTGTAGCGGCGGGTCACATGCAAGATATATATACCAGAGCTTCTGAAGGCATGAACACAGGAGACAAGAAACAAGTCGCCAAGCTCATGTCCAGATATTCCCATATCTTTTCGGAGTCTTGATAATGACCTTGGCAGAACAGGCATTATAAAGCACACGATACCAACAGGTGCTGCTCGGCCCATAAAACAGCCACCACGAAGAGTACCGGCAAACATTGCGAGCGAAATCGATGGGCAAATTCAGACAACGCATTTAATAGAGTCTGTCGTAAGTCAATGGTAGTTTTTCGTGGTAACTCACGGGTTATGCTCCAGTAACCCGAGTATCACAGGAACAACCAGGGTCGTTGCTCGGGTTCAAGTCGGGTTGGAACCCTAGTAGCTACAATAATTCGCCTCCGATATGTTACCTCTTGGGAGGCATGGAGCACGGTAGCATATTTGTTTCTCGAACCCTAGTAACCCACGTTCTAGTGGTATTCGTGTTATTCGTGTGGCTAACCAAGAGTTACAACGAAAAACGCCCATTAATAATACTTCCTAGTTAGGCAGAGATGACTGGTCGTGACAAAAAGGATTTTCTCTACTGAATTTCCGATCAGTGCAGCATTAAATCGGCCTGCACATTTAGTTCAGGACCTGAAATGGTCGGCCTCGACAGCTATTCATGATGAATACTATAGTCAAATAGTAAACCCATATCAAATTGCAGGAGTCTGTAAGTTGATCAGCGTTTACACTGGTCACAAATTATGTAAAGCACGTTTTCTTGCGTCGCAACATTTTACAATTCATGACTGATTCCCGATTTTGTATCATACTACTGTTTCGAGTGACGTCACAACCACCTGCTACATTAATTATTTGCGCCACTATTTACAGTAAATACTGGAGCTTTTCTCCTTTGATACTAATTGAAATAAAGACAGTTTTGTAAATACATTTAAATACAGTTTATTTAATTTCACTTGATAACTTTAATCTGCGAATAAATGCTATTATCATCAAAAACATGGATAAACTCTAGTATGCTTTGTTATTTCCTAAATCCGACAGGTACAGTAGTCGAAAAATATAACAAAATAGCAAGATGCGATAACTCGAAAGATGCGATCACTCTAACAAAATGTGCAGGCCCGGTGCATTTCGAGCCATCGTGATTTCATTGTATTCCCATATATTTTCGGAGTCTGATAATGACCTTGGCAGAACAGGCATCATAAAGCACAAGATACCAACAGGTGCTGTTCGGCCCATAAAACATCCACCACGAAGAGTACCGGCAAACATGGCGAGCGAAATCGATGGGCAAATTCAGACAATGCTTCAGAATTACATCTTTTAACCATCAATTAGCCCATGGGCTAGTGGAATCGTCCTAGTTCAGAAAAAGGACGGGACCAAGCGCTTCTGTATTGATTACAGACGTTTAAATGATGTCACCATCAAAGACGCATATCCGCTTCCCAGAGTAGATGAATAGCTGGACCAGCTATCCTTGTCAAAATGGTTCAGTTGCCTATACCTCAGCTCTGGCTATTGGCAGGTAGAAACAGACCCCGAAGAACGTTTGCCAACATGATTGGTCTGTTCGAGTTCAAGGTGATGCCGTTCGGACTCTGCAATAGTCCGACAACGTTTGAACGTCTCATGGAGACAGTGTTGACTGGGCTACACTGGCAAATATGTCTCATCTACCTGGATGATATCATCGTGACGGGAAAAACATTCGAAGATATGCTCAGCAATTTAGAGACGATCTTCCAGCGATTTGAGCATGCTAACCTGAAGCTGAAGCCAAGAGAATGCCATCTGTTTAAGAAGAGAATTGAGTTTCTGGGTCAGATAATCTCAGACAATGGCGTACAGATTGATCCGAAGAAAACAGAATGTGTTCGGAACTGGCCCGAACCGACATGCACCAGGGACGTCAGATCGTTTGTAGGACGCTGCAGCTACTACAGGTGAGTCATCGCTTCTTTCTCAGAGATAACAAAGCCATTACACAGACTGACGGAGAAAGACCGGAAATTTGAATGGACATAAAAGTGCTCATCAACGTTCAAAACTCTCAAGCAAAAGCAGACGGAAGCTCCCATGCTCGCACATCCAGATTTCTCAAAACCATTCATCCTTGATACGGATGCGAGTGACCAGGCTATCGGCTCGGTACTGTCCCAAAATGTCGATGGACAAGAACGTGTGGTGGCGTTCGCCAGTCGATCACTGTCCAAGACCGAAAGGAAATATTGTGTTACCAGGAAAGAGCTACTGGCAGTAGTGTTCTTTGTCAAGTATTTCCGTCACTACCTGTATGGACGTGAATTTTTGCTCATGACGGATGATGCCTCTCTCAGATTGTTGGTGAACTCCAAGAACCCCGAAGGACAGGTCGCTAGGCGGCTGGAGATAATATCCTCATACTCGTTGAAGGTGGAACGCAGACCGGGAAAATTTCATAAAAATGCGGATGGACTAAGTCGCATCCCTTGTAGACAGTGTGGACGGGAAGAGCTCGCTGAGCCAGAAATAGTCAGTAGCGATGATTACAAACTAATGAATCTGACCCAATTACAGGAACAAGCTGATGGTGACGTACAGGAATGTGATCAAAACATACACCTGGTACGAGCATGGGTTCAGACCAGCTTTCAAAGACATATCATCATAAAGCTACTGCCTAAAGTCATTGTGGAAGCAGTTACAGCGGCTGGAAATATTGGACGAAATTATCGTCAGGAGATGGATTGAAGCCGGGACAGGACAAGTTCTATTTAAAACCGTGCTCCCAGCAGCAGAAAGGAGACATGTTCTGCCATGTGCTCATGATGATAAGACAGCTGGACACATTGGAATCAGGAAGACATTGACACGGGTCAGGAAAAGATTCTACTGGCCAGGATTGCAGAGTGATGCCCATGCTTATGTAAATGGATGTGAGGTTTGTTCCAGAAGGAAAACCCCGACCATGACCAAGAGGGCACAGATGCAAATAGTTCGAAGTGGCTATCCCATGGAGAGGATAGCGATAGACATAATGGGAGAGCTCCTGCTTACGGGAAGCGGAAATCGATACGCGGTTGTTATAGCTAACTACTTCACCAAATGGACAGAGTGTTTTACCATGCCGAACATGGAGGCTAGAACAGTGGCTAAACTACTTGTTGAAGAAATAGTGGTCAAATTCGGCATTCCCGCTCAGATTCACTCCGACCAAGGACGACAGTTTGAGAGTAAACTGTTTCAATAAATGTGTCAGATGCTGAACATCGACAAGACTAGAACAACGGCATACCATCCACAGTCTGACGGAATGGTTGAAAGGTTCGACAAGACCTTAGCCACAATGCTTAGTGCATATGTGGACGAGAACCAACGAAACTGGGATGAGATGATCCCATATGTCATGATGGCATACAGGAGTTCAGAGCATGTGACGACTGGGATGACTCCGAATATGCTTATGTTAGATCGAGAGGTATCGACGCCACTTGATCTCCGGTACGAAATGCCAGCAAGCACAAAGTCGATCCCAGCTAACAGATGGGTCTGGGAGTTCAAGGAACGCATATAAGCTGCGCATACGTTCGTGAGGCAGCACACAGAACAAGCCATGAATAGGCAGAAGAAAATACACGATACACGCACATCATATGATAACCTTGGTGTAGGTGAGAAGGTATACGTGTATTTCCCAGTGACGAAAGTTGGCACATCATTTAGGAGAGGACCATATCGGATAATGGGAAACTTATCAAGCAGCTCAGGTGATCCATTGCGATAGGATGAGAAAATACATGGACAAAACATTGGCAGGCGTGAATTGTCAAAATGGCGCTGATAATGAAGGTATTGGTGAAAATACCTGTGATGACACGGCGGAGAGTCTCCATGAAACTGAGATGAATGTCAGACCGGTCATCGAGACATCAGACTTGTTGTCGAGCGAGAAGAGACACCGGCAAACGCCGGTATGGGCTAAAGATTATGTTTCTCAAACTACAAAGTTTCCAAAACACAGCACACCCAACACATTCGGGCAACAGGTTGCCGATGCACAATAGGACCAATCAAAGATGGTCCACAACTGAGGGTGATGTGTGCTGAATGTGGAAAGACATTCAAGCGAGTCCGCTACCTTAGCAAACACATCCCGAGGATGCGAGACAAGGCAGATTGGCTGAAGGTCACGTTCGTCTAATATGTGTTTAGGATCAGCTAGGATAGCTGATAATTCCTATTATGTTCTGTATATAGTAAATATAGTATATACCGTTTAATTATTGTTAATCCATGCGGGACACATGGACCATGAAGGGTGGGTAATTTGACGAAAATGCCGGTTTGTGCGAAACCAATACGTGACGACAACGCAGTGTCGTCTGGCCGTAACTATTTCCCTTCATGCAACGTTGAAAAACGTATGCTGTGTCGTATTATTGAGGTTTTTGTAATATTTGTCCGAAACGGATGAGTAAATCAATGTTTTCTATTTCCGTAATTAGCTTTAGTATTGTAGAACAGAATATCACTGTAAAACCGTGGACTCGATGGTATTATAGTTTAATACAAATAAACGTTCGGCTGTGGGTTAAGAAACCCCAAAAGGTAAATATGTTTCTCGGCTTCTTTAGCTGAATTTCGATCAGCGCTCGGCGGTCTGGTGTTTTGTCTTTGTTGCATACACGTCACTATACCAGAGACTCCCGGAAAGGGTCCCAGAAAGGGTCTCAGAAAGGATCCCAGCTGTTGAAAGTGTCTCGCTGCCCAAATTGGGAGTGCTTGGCTTTGTTTTTCACACAGTCAACATTGCAGAGCGCCTTCTGTTCACTTGGACAGAATCTAGTAGTGAAGAACTTTGAGCATTTCATACACTGGGAAAGAGCTACGGGTGGTTTTGGACATGGAACGGTTGGTCTCACGCTTAGCCCAGCGAGCTGTCTGGTATAGCTGGACGGTGCTCGGCCAGCATAGCGTTTGTCGGGCCCCTTACAGTGTTCAGAATCCGAGCTGTGCTCAGCACTGTGTTGAAACACTGAGGCTGAGGCGTACGCTCTCCATTTGAGCTGAGCAATTGTTACAACTTCACTCTCAGCCCAGCTGCTGGTCACACGTATTTTGATGTTGTTTAGACGAGCAATGCGTTTGTTAAATATTGTTGAGTGTTGAGGCCAGGAGCTATGCTAAGCAGTGTAAAACCTAATTCCCAACCGTATTCGCCCAGCTAGTCAGCTGGAGCCGTGCTCGGCAATAGGCTGAGCCATCTATGTGTATATAGCTCAGAGACGAGCTGTATTTTTAGCGTAAAGGCTGAGATGTAGAATTGATAGCTCAGAGAAGGGTGTTGAGCTACGTGCCCAGCACATAGTCCAAAACTTAATACCAGAGTGTTGGTAGCTCAGCGACGAGCTACACTCCCAGCATTTAGGCTGAGAACTAATGGTATAATAGTGATAGCTCAGAGATGGTAGACGAGCTGTTCTCCCAGCACATTGTCCGACGTATAGTACCAGAGTACTGGTAGCTCTGCAACGAACTGTACTCTCAGGATATAGGCTGAGAGATAGTTTCAGCATATTGATAGACGGGAGACGAGCTATACTCCCAGCATATAGCCCAGCATAGAGTTTAGAATAGCACAGCTGATCCTTACTTCAGCTCAGCCATTGTCTATGTAGTTGATTATTAAATTAATGTTTGATTCTTGTCGTAAACCAATCATTGTAAGAATCATTTCATCTGATCATTGGTAAACAAATCATTGGCAAGGAAAATTATATTTTCTCAGCTGAAGCTGAGACCTTGTAGACCAGCCAGCCTGGTAGTTGCTCTGCAGTTAGTTTTATAGGTGTTCAGCGAGAGCTAGCTGGACCTGTGACGGGCTGGCTCAGAGGCAAGAGCCAGAACATACGTTACAGCTTTTCGGCGCCCAACGTGGGGCATAAACTATTATAAGACCGTAATAGCTTACCCTAACTACTGAAAATGGCTGAACACACGGCGTCAAATGTGATGAGCGACAACAGATGTTGGACTATATTGACGAGTTGAAACGGCAAAATGCTTTTCTACAGTTGGAGAAGGAAATATCCACAATACATCGGAGAATTAGAGAAAAAAAGCATTAGCGCGTCAACCCCAATGCTCGGGCTTGGGACAGGTGATATGCCCGAACACAACCACCCCCAGTGTGCCGAAGGATGATGCACCACGTACTGCTAGGAGACGTCTGCTGCCCAGAATGTCAGCAGGCAGGAGTGATGGTCCAGCTAATGAGGAAAGTAACGACTCAGGATCAGCAACGCCGTTGAGACCTGATTGGTTTGTCACATACCGTAAACAGAAGGATCAGACCAGCCCAGCTCAGTCAAGTAATTCCATGCTAGCGATGGGAGCCATTATGAAACTAGCTACCTATGATGGTACTGTATCATGGACCGACTACAAGGCACATTTTGAGGCATGCGCCAGGCTGAACGGGTGGTCAGATGAGGCAAAAGGCCTTTACCTCTCGGTATCGTTGCGAGGCCAGGCACAAGGTGTCTTCGGTAATTTAAGCTCATAATCTAACGGCTACGATGTGCTGGTCAAAGCGGTGGAAGAGAGATTTGCACCACCAAGCCAGACTGAGCTGTTTCGGGTCCAGCTACGGGAACGCCGACAAAAAGCTGTAGACTCAATGTCTGGGCTAGGCCAAGATATCAGACAGTTAACAAACTTAACCTATCCCAGTGCACCATCAGAAATAGGGGAGACCTTGGCCAAGAATTAATTTTTGACACCCTTGTTAGCTCTGGCATGAGGCTGAGGATAAAGCAAGCTCGACCAACGTACTTAAATGATGCCGTTAGGCATGCAGTCGAGCTGGATGCGTTTTACAGGGCCGAACGAAAGCATGTTGAGAACCAAGGGATCATCAGGTCTACTTTCTCGCCTCAAACCCAGCAGTGTGACAGTTGTAAACGCCGAGACGATACACAAACGCGGGAATCCAATGACCGTAACAAGGTACCGCTGGGCAGAACGCTCAGCGGTCTACTGCAATACGTGTACAAATTCAACCGCATATGAGCGGACCAGTCAATCCCCAAGACAATATGAGACGACGATCCTATCGGTGCGGCTCAGATAGGCATTTCATACGGGATTGTCCTAAGCTCAGAGACGACCCGAGCAGGGAAACATTTGTGCCAAAACACCAGCACAATGTAAAATATACAGGCCGTCCAATGTCCTGACTATTCGCCTCGGCAATGCTCGACGGCACTGTGGTAAACTGTTTAGTTGACACAGGTGCCACCCTCTCATTACTGTCCAGCACATTATGGGAAACATTAAAATCAAAGCCTAGCTTATCCGGATTCAGTCATCAGATTGTCTCAGCAACCGGTGACAACATGAAGGTACATGGGCGAACGGTGGTGACCATCGCCAGTAATGCCATACAATACAAAGTGAATTTCATCGTCGCAGACGTTGATGTAGATCTCGTGCTCGGTCTGGACTTCATGAAACAGTATAATGAGTGGTGAGCGTCGTCGATGAGACGATGGTGATACAGGGGACTATCTGCAGATTAACATGTTCCGGGAAAATAGGATGTTTCCAGATTGTTCTCAAAGAAAGAGTTGAAGTGCCGGCCCGAAGTGAAATTATCGTGAAGGGGCAAGTTGATGATCAAGGAGCAATGCTCATGGGACTAGGGATGGTAGAGCTCATTATGGTATCTAACGATACTGGAACCGGTTTAGTAGCAAAGGCTCTGGTGAAAGCTGGTGAAACCGTTCCACTGAGATAGCCAATGTTTCAACTGAACCCCAGATATTATACCCGGGAGCAAGCATAGCCACCATAACGCCAGTTGACAGGGTCGAGAACACTGGCTTCAGCACAGCAGCCCAGTCGTCCCTGCCGGAGCACATGCAAGATCTATATACCAGAGCTTCCGCAGGTATGAACACAGGAGACAAGAAACATGTCGCCAAGCTCCAGTCCAGATACACGTATTCCCATATATTTTCGGAGTCTGACAATGACCTTGGCAGAACAGGCATATAAAACACAAGATACAAACTGGTGCTACTCTGCCCATAAAACAGCCACCACGAAGAGTACCATCAAAATGGCGAGCGAAATCGATGGGCAGATTCAGACAATGCTTCAGAATTACATCTTTTAACCATCAATTAGCCCATGGGCTAGTGGAATCGTCCTAGTTCAGAAAAAGGACGGGACCAAGCGCTTCTGTATTGATTACAGACGTTTAAATGATGTCACCATCAAAGACGCATATCCACTTCCCAGAGTAGATGAATCGCTGGACCAGCTATCAGGGTCAAAATGGTTTAGTCGCCTGTACCTCAGCTCTGGCGATTGTCAGGTAGAAAAAGACCCCGAAGACAGAGAAAAGACAGCGTTCGCCACCAGGACTGGTCTGTTCGAGCTCAATGTGATGCCGTTCGGACTCTGCAATAGTCCGGCAACGTTTGAACGTCTCATGGAGTCAGTGTTGACTGGGCTACACTGGCAAATATGTCTCATCTACCTGGATGATATCATCGGGAAAAACATTCGATGATATGCTGAGCAATTTAGAGACGATCTTCCAGCGATTTGAGCATGCTAACATGAAGCAAGCTGAAGCCAAGAAAATGCCATCTGTTTCAGAAGAGAATTGAGTTTCTGGGCCAGATAATCTCAGAAAATGGCGTACAGACTGATCCGAAGAAAACAGAATGTGTTCGGAACTGGCCCGAACCGACATGCACCAGGGACATCAGATCGTTTCTAGGACTCTGCAGTTACTACAGGCGATTGATTGCTTCTTTCTCAGAGATAGCAAAGCCATTACACAGACTGACGGAGAAAGACTGGAAATTTGAATGGACAGAAACGTGCTCATCAACGTTCAAAACTCTCAAGCAAAAGCTGACGGAAGCTCCCATGCTCGCCCATCCAGATTTCTCAAAACCATTCATTCTTGATACGGATGCGAGTGACCAGGCGATCGGCTCGGTACTTTCCCAAAATGTCGATGGACAAGAACGTATGGTGGCGTTCGCCAGTCGAACACTGTCCAAGACCGAAAGGAAATACTTTGTTACCAGGAAAGAGCTACTGTCAATAGTGTTCTTAGTCAAGTATTTCCGTCACTACCTGTATGGGCGTGAATTTCTGCTCAGGGCGGATCATGCCTCTCTCAGATGGTTGATAAACTGCAAGAACCCTGAAGGACAGGTCGCTAGGTGGCTGTAGATAATATCCTCTTACTCGTTGAAGGTGGAACACAGGCCGGGAAAATTGCATAAAAATGCGGATGGACTAAGTCGCATCCCTCGTAGACAGTGTGGACGGGAAGAGCTCGCTGAGCCAGAAATAGTCAGTAGCGATGATCACAAAATAATGAGTCTGAGCCAATTACAGGAACAAGCTGGTGGTGACAACGAGACGAAGAACGTACAGGAAAGTGATCAAAACATACGGACTTTTTCATTATTCACGAAAATGTTCAGAAAATTCCATATTTTTAAGTTTATATATGTTTAATAGCCAAAACAAAACGTGAAACATACTTGTAGACTAATATATGTAATTATTTCACATGTTTAAACATACATCACAACAATTGTATTAAGTATTTGAATGATATAATTGTTGTATCTGAATGAACAAAGCGCGTATAGATCCTGCCGTTATTTATGAGCAGTGTAGACTCTGAACAGATCGTGTGCGGCATGAATATTTTTTTTGCTATTTGCAGTAATTATAGCGCCCACACTTATTGAACCCTTAACGCGGTGCGAATAGGTCCAATTAGTACCTCATCTATGTTTTCAATAGCTTTAAAGGTACATGCCCACTCAGTAGGCAGAAATGCCAGGTTATAATATAGGGAAACAAATATGTTTGTGAACAGAACAGAACAGAACACGACGAGACGTGGTCCACAGTTTACTTAAATAAATTAACATTAATAATTGATAATTAATGAGCAATATTCAAACAATGATCAATTACTCAACCTGGCATATGTGAATGCAGGTTATTACTATAGTAATAATAGTAATAATCTGACACAAAACACAGGTCGTGTATGTGATCAGTGGTGATACAGTTCGGGCTGCACAGATGTCAGTCAGATCTGGATCAGCATAGGTCACGAATGCACATGACAAAATAAATTATAATGAACAAAATCCAAGCAGCAGCTCAATTAAATAAAATTAATGGTAGACTAATCACGGCCCCCATGTCCTCATGGTACACCATACCCGCCCGAAAAACCTTTGTCACATACATGTAGGTGAAAAGTGGCAAGTGAACCAGCATGTCGATATATATTTGCTATACATAGCATTTGTCTACCAAATGCAGCTTACAGTTTAGAGATACATAATAAGTAACATTTATTATCAAATAATATTTATAGTTTATAGTGCATGACCCATAATGTGAGTTATGCAAAGAAAGAAATTGGAAAGCGCAAAATTCCACACTAAAAATAAACACGCAGTAGGTCTATTTCGACCAAATCGAGGTCAGTGTGGTTTGACATTCAATGACCCAGAGCCAAACACGTGGTAATTGTAAAATGTAGTACATGTACAAACTACCATATTTAGCAAATGTATTGTTCCGGGTCAGTGATAGAATTTACATATGTGTACAGATGCTTCACCACAGATGATGATTGGTCGAGCTTTGTCCTTGGCCTCGTAATATATTGTAATAGTTCATGTGTAGCAGGGACAATACATACACTCATTAGTCCTAGGCATAATATCATTTGAACTCACAACGTCTTAGCTTTGTTGAACATTGGTAATACTTTATCAATTAGCTAATGTTTCTAGGCAAAATGTGTTTCAATCACATACGAGGGAATGAAATATATGCAAGTTATAGCCACCACTATAACGTATTTTATGTTCACCTGTGTCGTACTCTTTTAGTGCAAAGCCTCTTTATTCCGAGCCTCACTTTTACCTCCCCCCTGTAGGTCGCCTATAATTGCCACTGTCCCATTTCAATATTCCCTATGCGATTGGTTAGCAGGTTCCTTCTGTTCATTAAAGTTTCACAACAAGCCACAAGTTTGATATCTTTGACATACCGGCATTTGCCTAGATCATCTGATCGACTATCTTCTTGGACTTTGTGAGAAGAGGTAATTTAATTACGAAAAATTGTTTTGTCGTAGTTTTCGTGTCGTGGAGAGGCGAGATTCGGCGGATAATATAAGTTAAAGACTCGCGTGTATTGACGCTCGTGTTGCTGTGCAAAGGCGTATACGGCGTGTGTAGTCGCGGCGACGACAACATGGAACAGCCAGCAGGTGCGCCCCCAGTAGTCAAACGAGTGGCGGTGTTGGGACATAGTTTTGTGCGTCGTCTGTGCACGGACATTTCGTCGGGTCGTTCGGCGGTAATGAAACAAGACTTCGGCGCCTGGACCAGTGCCGTGTTGTGTTCCACGGAGTGGGAGGTTTTCGGGCTCTCGACAGGACGCGGTTTGACAGGGAGTTCACGCCATTTTTGGACAGACACCGGTCTCAGGTGGTGGCCTGCAGTTGGGTGGGAATGACATTGACTGTCGGGACTTTACGCCGGCGCGAGCCCTCAGCGTGGCAAGTGCACTGGACGACCTGACGCTGCACATCAGGCGGGACTTCCACGTCGGAAAGGTGTTCGTCTGTGAGCCATTTACATGCATTCACCCTTGCAACGTGTCCTTGGAACAGTACGAGCAGGGTCGTGTGGCGGTCGTGAACATCATGGAGACCATGTTGGACATGTATGCGGCGATCCGGTTGTGGCGCCACAGGCGCACGCTGGAATGTGCCACAAACATCATAGGGTTGGAGTGCATTTGAATGACTTTGGCCAGCTGAGATTATATCGGTCTTTGCGTCACGCGGTCATGACGGCAGTCCGAATGCCTTGAGACGAACTTTGTCACGTGTTCAGCTCTGTAATTGTCAGGGCCCGTGCTTGCAGAGTTTTTGGGGCGCGTGCTAGGTGCTCGGGCTTGAGCAATTTGTCTTGATCCATATCCATATAATTGCCTGTATTTGCTAGTAAAAATGTTTGTTTTGAAATAATTTGCATCACAAGAAACTGAATCAACCGTAATTTCAACTATAATTTTGTATCTAGTGCTTCAAATCACTGAGTCAGGGTTTCTTAGGCTCGGGTGCCGGGTCCGTGCTACGGATGCTTTCAGGGCCCGGGCCCTGGCATGTGGAGTACATACTCGATGCTCGAACTGGTCATGAGTGGATTGAGTACCCGGCACATATGTAGTTTGGGGGTCCTTGCTGGATGAACAAATTGATACCAATGTTTAGCATGTTTAATTGTCCGTACCTATTATACAATGTTATTTACTTTGCACACCAGGTAAAGGAATGGCTATATATGGATATACAGCTCTTTCCGTTAACTTGGTTAATGAGATTGTCAACTGCAGTCTACAATTCCTTAATATTTTTCTTATTTCTCTATGAAATCTTACCTTGGAAATAGAAAAAGAAGTATTGATCACTTACATAATTTGAGACCAAAAACATTTCAAACTAGAAATGGACGCTTGTCGACAAGCGCATGTGTATCCCCCTCTCCAGATACACAAGTAGTTTGACAAAATGGTGTTCGAGTTACGCTCCGGAGACAAAACCAGTGCGCGGAAAAATAAAGGGTGATAACTCAAAAATTAGCGACGCAAGAGTTGTCATTCTTGCATGACACACATTTAGGGTCGTGGTCTATGCATGAGTAAAGTTTCATGAAAATATTACAAAGGGTGTTCGAGTTATGCTCCGGACACGAAATCAGTGCACGAAACAACAAAGGGAGATAACTAAGAAATTAACAAAGCAAGAGTTGTCATTCTTGCGCGCGACACACCTTTGGGTCGTCTTCTATGCATGTGTGAAGTTTAATAACAAATATTCCAAAGCGTGTTCGAGTTATGCTCCGGACACGAAATCAGTGCATGAAACTACAAAGGGAGATAAGTAAACAATAATTCCGCGGAATCAAATGCCTCGCGTTGTCCCGCCTTGACTTCGAGTCTAGGCCCGAAAGCAATTTTGACTGGCCCGAACATATTATACAATTATTGAGTAGTGAGCCATAGAACATCAGATTATATTCTATGGCTCTCTAGTCAATAATTGTTT
This sequence comes from Conchocele bisecta, assembly GCA_029237695.1. Classification (NCBI taxonomy): domain Eukaryota; kingdom Metazoa; phylum Mollusca; class Bivalvia; order Lucinida; family Thyasiridae; genus Conchocele; species Conchocele bisecta. Next base: position 49,352,537 of record CM055271.1, on the reverse strand, counting down.
TATTATATGATAATAGTATGTATATAGCACTTACGACCTTATGCTACTAGACAAAAATTGAAAAAGAATTTGAAAAAAAAATGGAAAAAAAAAGTTTAAAAATTAAAACTAATATTGCTCGCTACTGGAGCTCAGATTTTTTTTTAATAATCCTATATTTATCTACATATCATATCTGCACAGGTCCACGTATTGCCACAAAATTGTCAACACAGTTTACGAAAATGTAATATAATAATTTACCTGTATAAATTACCTGTACTAAGTTAGTGGTCAGTTAGTGGTCAGTCTGCACATTTGCTGCCTTGACCTCGAGCCTGGGCCCGAAAGCAATTTTCACTGGCCCGAACATATTATACAATTATTGACTAGTGAGCCATAGAATATCAGATTATATTCTATGGCTCACTAGTCAATAATTGTTTTATTATATGATAATAGTATGTATATAGCACTTACGACCGTGTGCTACTACACAAAAATTGAAAAATAATTTGAAAAAAAAATGGAAAAAGAAAATGGAAAAAAAAAGTTTAAAAATTAAAAATAATAATGCTCGCTACTGGAGCACAGACTTTGTTTTAATAGTCCTATATTTATCTACATATCATATCTGCACAGGTCCACATATTGCCACAATATTGTCAACACAGTTTACGGAAATGTAATATAATCATTTACCTGTATCAATTACCTGTAATAGTGGTCAGTTTAGTGGTCAGTCTGGACATTTGCATATGCTAGCACATGCACAGGTGAATGGTTCTCCCAGTCACTATTGTTCAACCGGAGAAGGCTAGTGTTCTCTCTACAGGTAAGGTGTACAGACCACACGAGAAAACGAGTCTTCATGCATTAATGTCCAGAGTGTGCGAAACAAAAAAGGGAAATAACTAAATTATTAGCTATGCAAGAGTTGTCATTATTGTGCGCGACACACCTTCGGGTCGTGGTCTATGCATGTGTGAAGTTTCATGAAAATATTCCAAAAGGTGGTCGAGTTATGCTCCGGACAGGAAATCAGTGCGCGAAAACAAAAAAAGGAGATAACTAAAAAAATTAGCTACGCAAGAGTTGTCATTCTTATACACGACACACCTTCAGGTCGTGGTCTATGCATGTGTGAAGTTTCATCAAAATATTCCAAAGGGTGGTCGAGTTATACTCAATCAGTGCGCGAAACAAAAAAGGGACATAACTAAAAAGATTAGGCTAGGCAAGAGTTGTCATTCTTGTGCGCGACACACCTTCGGGTCGTGGTCTAGGCATGTGTGAAGTTTCATGAAAATATTCCAAAGGGTGTTCGAGTTATGCTCCGGACAAGAAGTGTCTGTGGCGGACGCGGACGCGGACGCGGCACTGTGTCAAACACATAGTATCCCCCGAGGAAGTCCGGGGGATACAATTATAGTTTGCTCATTATGTCGGGTCCCCCCATTAATAATGTTTTGCCTTAATTGTTGCCTTTCGCTATGTTCACATTTGCACATGATTTCAATGCTACCCCCTTTTCATTTTATTTTCATTTTACCCACTCGTTTAGGTGTGTTGTGTCTCGACATGTCGCTGTGGGGGCGTATAATGTCATTGGGTGTTCTTTGCGAACATGGTAGCCACGGGTGGGCCGACTCATCCAAAGTCTAGTTGGGACATGTGATGTTGTAGTTCAATCATATGTTAGTCGTTGTATGTGAAAGCTGTTTTCTTAACACAACTTATTCGCATGTGACGTCAGTTTCTTACCATGTTACTATTGCATGGGACGGGGTTGGTTTCTTACTGCGTCTTATCTTGGTGTGTGATCTCGGTGCTACCACTACTGGTGGGTATGGGCTGTCTGCCGTGTGGTGCGTGGTCATCATTACAGTGCAGCCGGTTGTAGCTCACCGGGTGGTGCTGGTTTCTGAAGACACCCCTTTTGTTGTTTCGAGCGTTGAATTGCGTGGTAGCCTTCATGTGACTCGTCGCTATGATTGGGTACCGGTGACAGGAAAACTCAAATTTGATTCGTTCATTTGGTACAAGTTAAGTCCATTCCTGCCATATCAGGGTTTCATTAGAGGGTGGGGGACAGTCACATAATGGTTTTGGGTAGTTCCTGTTACCTGTCCTGCCGTCATGGCTGCACGGGGTGCTAGTTGGGCTTCCTTGCTTTTCTTTAGCTCTGGTTCTCTGCTTGTGAAATTGGTCTCGCTGTCGGGATGCTTTTCACCCAGAAAGACATGGGATGGGTTTCTTAAAATGTGTTGCATTCTGTGTGAGAATGATTGTCGCCCGTAGGTTACAAATTATCTGGTGGGTGTGGTAATTATTTTCTTAACACATGTATGTGTGAACATTCATTTGCTCCTAGCATGCTATATTTGTGCGCGTGAACTTGGTTTCTCAGGCGAGCTTTATCAGTTTCTACAGGCTCACATGTCTGACGGTACTATCTTCTTATCGCATTTGGGCTTAGTGCTAATGCTTTATATGACTGCCCAGTTTTGTTACATGCATGGTGCATGCTGGTAGCACCAAGTCACACTGGTTATTTACCAGTCTATTCCATTTGGTAGTTCGTAGGTTTTCTTTCCAGGTCATGAACCGGCGGCGCAAGCGGACGGCTTCGGCAGGGGACTCCACGCATTCCAGCCGCCCGAAGCGCAAGGCAACACACACGGTGACCACATCGGTGCCATCAAATGATGTGGTGCATGCCGATGCCACGTAGCACGTCAACGTGGAGGCGTTGGTTTCGGAGCTGACAGCAGACATTACTACTATTGTCCGACAACAAGTAGCGTCGCGGCTCAGCCTGCCGCAGTTGACCAGTCAGACCAGCGCAACATCGGCGACCGACACCCGGTCTGAAGTGCGCATCGACGGCACGGATCTATCTCCAGTGAATGCAGTACCATTAGGCGACGCATTGCCACGCGGCGACGCATTGTCATCAAGCGATCCATCCCAAGTTGGCCAGGGGAATACAGCATGGCGATCGAGTGTCAGATTCGACCAGCTACCGCCGCTGGCGTCTCACCTGCCCTCGGCTGCTAATCAGGGGCTTGCGATGTTGCTACCCACAGGTGCTGTTGCCGGTCCAACTTCAAATGGTATGATTCAATCAATGATAGCCCTGACGTCGGGGCCAGCTTTCCAATCTAGCACATTGCCACTCCATTCGTTTGTGCCCCTTAGAGTTAAGGAAACAGTATGGAAAATGCAGTTTGTGGACTTGTTGTCCCTGTTTGATGAAGTCGCTGACAGTCCAGTTTCGCTAACCATTGGTGCAGATGGCTCTACCAAGGTGGTTTCCACTCCCAGACGCCGTTACATCAACGTAGAGCAGTGGACGGACGCATTTACAACATATGCCTCCATTCTTCGTCTGAAGCACCCTGAGTTGGCATAGCCCCTCGCACAATACTCGGCGACTATTCGGTCGATTGCTCGAAAACAAGGCAATTGGTTAATTTATGATCAGCAGTTCAGGAAACAGCGGCAGCATATGCCGCTCCACTGGGATTCAATACACCATGAACTCTACTTCAATGCCATTCGGCACCGGCACACTTTTCGTGCCAAACCTGACTAGACGCACTTCGAATGGAGGCACGCTTGCCTGAAGACAAATTGGTTGTCGCGGTTCAGAATGCTGGCGCCCGACAGCGAAAAGGAGCAGACGGTCCTGCCCACCCAAGATTATTGCATGAGCTTGAAGTTTTTCTGAATGCGTCGCTCTCCTCCTCCACAGCTAATACTTATAGTAGGGCATGGGAACAATTTCGCCGATTTTCCACCACTATGTTTGGGAATGAGTGCCAGCCTACTTTGTCAGTCACAACGGTTGCCCCTTTCATAGCACATCTACATGGTCTTAAGCTTTCGAACAAGACGATGTCCACGTACCTGTCCGCATTGAGCTATGTCCACAAGATTTTGCGTTTGCCTAACCCAACGGTTAGCTTCCTAATTACAACATTGATTCGGGGCGCCCAGCATATTTCACCTTCGTATGATCTACGCCTTCACATCACCATTAATGCACTTCATTACACGACGTCCAATATTTGTCATCGCGTTCTTTACACTGCAATGTTCTTATTTGAGTTCAGTACCTTCGCTCGCTGCGGAGAAATTTCTGACTTCTCAGTCAGACCGCAATCGGGTTAACTATGAGGATATCATGCTGACACATGACTCAAAGGATAATGCTCCTCTGTCAGTGTCCGCCACATTCAGAAATGTTAAACACAATTATGGCAAGCCTCACGAAATCTCCTTTTCACATGGGCACACTGCTGTGTCGCCAGTGTCAGCATTGGCGACGTACATTGGTTACAGAGGGAGGCGCCCAGGACCACTCTTCCTTCTGATTAACGGCGCGGTGGTTCCTCGTTCTGGGTTTGACAGGCTGCTCAGGAAATGCCTTCAGTTCTGTGATTTAGACTGCACCAAATATAAATCACACAGCTTTCGGATCGGCAAGGCATCATATTTCGCTAAGAGAGGATGTTTGGATGCCTATATAAGATATGTGGGGCGGTGGAACAGCGATGCATTCAGAAAATACATTCGAATTCAACAGGACTGAGCCTTATTCTTAGGTCACGGTATTGCATTTTGTCATTGGTGTAGCCTTGTTTGCTTGGGCTAACAGGCTTGGTAGGCGCAATCACGTTCGGGACTCATTTAGCTGAGGCTGTCTTCTATATTGTATATATTCGTGTGAATGTTTTGTCTGCTTGCTTGGGCCTGCAGACCCTGTTAGGCCGTATTATGGATATGACTGCTTGGGCTGACAGATCGGCCAAGGCTGGGCCAGCTCCCTGTCTGCTTGGGCTGATGGGGTCTGGCTTATTCTGGACATTTATCTTGTTGTTGTACATACATGCATTTTATGTTTGGTTGCTACCAGATTTATTTCATGTTGTGTTTATGGCGTGCGCTGCGACACTCGCTTACTCAAGCTATTTTATTTCCGCTGCTCAGCCATGTCAGCAATTGCAACTACCCCTTCTATTATTTTGTTCATATTAGGTCTCTATAACGCAAGTAGGTTGACATTGCTTTGCCAACTTGGGCGCCCGCATATTTACAGTCCGGTCAGTGGTTAGTTTTCCCTGTGCATGATGGATATTGGGTGATCGAGTGTTTACAGCATCACATAGGGTAATACAGATGGATAGAGCTCAGAGTTATAGTTGTATCATGGGGTGTTGCCCCCGTTTTGCCCTGTCAACGCACGTTGTTACGGGTACTCTAACAACTATTACAGGTATTCTGCCCTTGTCTGCTTGGGCTGACACGGAGCGGCGTATTGGCATTGCTTGCTACACATATGCTAGTTTTGTTGTCACCACGAGAATTGTTGCCATGTAGTCCCACACACCGAAAGGTAGTGTTTTTCCTTTTTACTTGTACATATTAACTGTTTCCTGATTGACAACATGCAGCTCCGGCAATAATGCAAGCTGTCATATTTCGAACGTATATTAAGCCTAAGCGGCTGGCTGGCCCCATTTCATGTTTCTCCTCTTACTGGTCCCAACGCATATTGTGGGGGAGACAGATTCTAGCCATGTATATTTGTATCTGCCTTTTTGGCCGTTTCTGTCGACCCCCTCATTATGCTTTAGTGAATTTTTAATAAGTTGTTATTATTAATCATAACAACTTTTATATACGTATGCCTATTACGTATTATTTTAATATAGGTCACAACCGGTGATCATGTTTCAACATAGCATGTGTTTGTTTTCTTACTCCTTCCATATTGTTGATATTATCATTCCACCCAGGCACAGTGAAACATAAAATAATATATATTTAAGCTGCCATTACAATGTTCCTCAAATTATTCAGATGTAGCAATGGCAAAGCCATGTGTATATCAAAATGTAAGAAATGGGCTTAGTCCATCTACAGTCGGGGTGGACACCGGCCTATGATCAATAAATGATGGGCGTATCCGAGGGCAAGTACAGTATTCAACCCATAAAGGCAAGCACTGGAGTGGCCGTCAGAGACACCAGATACATGTACTATACCAACATGAGTGCACAGCATTACTTCAGAAGCAAAATGAGTCTATAATAGCAACCGCAGTACTAGCATGCACTGAGGCCGCCATCATAGACACCAGCTGGGCCTGTTTTAAGCCAACATGAACAATAATAAACATTAGTGTCCATTTACAGTGAATCATAAATGATAGGTGGATTGAAGGCAGATTCAATATCTACCCCCCCCCCCCCCCCCCCCCCGAGGGGGTCAATAGTGAAGCTGCCATCAGTAACACACAATACTTGTGCTATCTCATTCAAATATTGTTAAAATGAGGGGTTTTCAACTACAGAGCACCAAACATTTCATAATATATTTCCTGTAATTGGTATAAACAGACATACCTGAATATACTGGTATACATGTGTATATGTGGCCGTGATTGGAGAAAAGGGGCACATGTGGTTATTAATCAATTGAGAATTAAAGTCTGCTACCCATGTAGTCCGTTCCTATGACTTAATAATGATCTATTATGGTTGCCTAAGCCTGGTTAATGGATGTTTCCCTCACATAATGGCGAACAGTGTAGACCCTCATCAGATTGCACGGATGCGCAGGTTGATCTGTGGCTACGCTGGTTGCATAACCCTGATACCCCTTTATTCAGCCACAGCCCCACATAATAACAACGTATGAAAATGGTGTTGATCCAAATGCGAATCTGCACCAACTGCAGTAATATTTTAGAGATTATATATATGTATAATGGGTGTCCTGGACCAACCCACCTATATATGATGGGTGTCCTGGACCATTTTTATTTTATAATTACTTTTGGACCAACTCACTACGTTTGTACTGGCCCAAACGTAATTATAAAATGGTCCAGTCCATCCCATCATATATAGTGAGTCGGTCCAGTCTATCCCATTATACATATGTAAAAGAACTCTGATCTAACAATACACTTTGATACTATCTATACAACGTAGAAACACTAGCAGACAAACTCAAAACCTATACTTGCCCAGAACTCTGATCAAACAATACTATCTATACAGAGTGCAAAATTAGATGTCAATCATTCTCATTTTCCTACTTTCATCTCGGTAAGGCGTAATTATTTTAATGTATTTATGTTTAAGTTTAACAGGACACCCCCACATGAACAACATACCTGGTATTTAGCAGTTGTACCACCACCACATTTTAAGCATTCTCTTATTTTACTTGTATTATTCTTTACTATATAATTTTGGATCGTTTCATCGCCCATATTTGCCAACCCTAAGAAAACAACATATATGTTTTTCCATTTTATTTACAATTAATAACTTCACATTAAATATATTAGACAATGAAAAGTAATTATAAAATAAAAACAAATATGAGTACCAGTGATGTGAAATACATTTTACAGCTTCAACGTCATCGTGCAATTAATGATGAACAACTTATAAAGATGGTAGATGCTCTCCGACAAGACGAACCAAAATCTATACCCGCACCTTTGACTGCAAAACCTATAAAAACCGAATCTACAACCTTAACAAATTTGCTTATAATTCATAAACAAAATATGCAGCTGTAATCGATGAACTTAAAGATAATAAAAGCACTAACTTCTTAGAACTCGTAGATAAACCAAAATGTGGATATTTCAAAGCATACGAAATATATGTTAAAAAATATAAAGACTCTCAAAAACTATTGTCTAATAGGAAAGATATTATCATGATTATAACAAATCAACTTATAGAGCAGCTAAAAGAGTTAAAAGGATTAAAATTTCAACTTGGTCTTACTGTAGATTTATACAAAGATGATGGTGAGGAAACAAAACGAACAACAAGTGTACACGGCTACATGTATGAAGATTGATCATTGTAAGAAGTTCTACCTTAACATTGCAAAGTACGAACCACTAAAAAGGCTCTTCTTACATTTCTCTACCTGAAGAAATAGCAACTAAGACAGCAATAATCAATGTAAAGAATAATGATGATAGATGTCTTATATACGCTATTAACTCAGCTATTAATCCAGCTACCCACCACACAGATAGATTATCATCTTACCCAAGTACTGATTTTATAAATATTACTGGAATAGATTTCCTGTGCGCATCTCGCAGATATCTAAAGTAGAGAAACATAATGATCTAGCTATTAATGTGTATGGTTATACTATTACTGAGAAGAAGAGGAATATAGACATATTTCCCTATTACATCTCTGCGCAAACCAAATACTAAGAAATAATCAACTTACTATTGATATGTGAGGATGAAGATAATGAAGAAGTTATGTATCACTACTGTTGGATAAAGAATTTGAACACGCTATTGTATAGTCAAAATAAGCACCATGGTGAAATATATTTCTGTGATCGGTGTCTGTATGGATTCACCAATAAGTATTACTTATAAAACATAAGGAGGACTGTGGTGGTATTAATAAGAGTACTACAAGAATAGATATGCCTACTGATAGTCATGTCAGGTTTAAGAACTACCACAATCAAATGCCTGTTCAATACGTTATATACGCTGACTTTGAGAGTTTAATAAAACCTGTATCAATTAAAGCTGGTGACAAGTCTGAAATTCAAAGTGAACACAAAGCATGTGGTTTTGGTCATCAAGTTGTTAGATATGATGGTGTTGCAAGCTATCCTGTAGTATATAGAGGAGAGGACGCAGTAGATGAGTTATTGAAGAGATTGAAGCGCGAGAGATATATTATCAATATGGTGTTTAAGAATCATAGACCATTATTAATGACAGAAGAGAATAAAAGAGATTATACGAGAGCTACACATTGTTCAATCTGTGACAAGCTAATTGTAAGAATTAATAAAGACTATAAAGATAGAGATCACTACGTGCAATCTAAAACTAATGATAAAACCTTACATTACAATGATACCTGTTGTGTTCCACAATCTAAAATGATATGATAGTCATCTCATAATGCAGAAGATCCACAATACAGATGTCAATATTACGCGTATTCCTACAAATGCAGAGAAGTATATATCATTTGGTATAGGACAGTTACAGTTCTTATATAGTTTCCTGTTCATGTCCTGATCATTATCTAAACTGCGAAACTGTGAAACTGCACTGGATAAAGAAATATACAAGGTAGGCAAATTTGAGACTGAGAATGAACGCAGTATTACACTGCGCGAGACAATTGACAGATCTAAACTAGAATACATAATAGAACACCCAGATAAGTTTGAAATTGGTAGTCGCTTCCTGGATGGTAAAAAGGTGATAGAGATTCACAGCTTGTAATGCTTAAAGAGTATCTATTTAGGACGAATACACTTGGCGAGTGTGAGATGAAGTATTATCAGCGCAACACATCAGGTAGATACTGGACACTAGAGAAAATGGGATTGCAGAACATGAGTAGAAAGATTAGGCATACTCTTTGTAAAGATACTACGATTGATATTGATATGAAGAATGGACATCCAACACTACTTGCATCCTATTATCACAAACATGATATACCATGTGATGGACTTGATATGTACGTTAATGACCGAGATAACTTGATACATAAATATATGGCTAAAGAACACTTATCTAGAGATAAAGCAAAGAAAGACCCACTTCTTAATGGAAGGACAGTAGAACTGAAAACAGATGATCCAGAGTGGTTTATAAAATACTATAAGGAAATGCGAGATATCATTGATAGAGTGTGTGACCTGAATGTGGTATTGCATGAACTGGTAACTAAATCTAAAAAATAACGTGGAACTACATATAATATTAAAGGCGCAGCAGTAAATCTCTGAATGTGCAAGCTAGAGAACAAAGCCCTAATGGCTTCATTTGATTATCTAAATGAATGTGGAGTAGAAGTGATTGCACTTGTATTTGATGGTTTGATGGTTTATAAAGATACAGTAAAATATACAGACGCAATTCTAAATGGATGTGCTAATGCAATGAGAGAGGTTACTGATTGTGATATGGAATTTACAGTTAAGGAGATGAATGAGAGATATGACTTACAAACAAAAAGTTAAGAACAAGTACAAACTTTTGAATTGCTGCGAAAAGGAGTATATCCATATGAGTATGTAGATAGTTTTGACAGATTTAATGAAACGCAATTGCCATATATTCTATAAGTTCTATAGTAGTCTAACAGATGAGAGTATTAGTGATAAGGATTATGAACATGCACATAAGGTTTGGTAAAAGTTCAATTGCAAAACAATTGGTGATTACAATGATATATATCTTAAAACAGAGATTACTCTACTTGCTGATGTGTTCCAGACATTTAGAAAGACATGTATCGGAGCGTACAAACAAGATCCACTGCACTATTTCACGGCTCCTGGTCTGTCTTGGGACGCAATGCTTAAACATACAAAAATAGATCTAGAGTTACTAACATATATAGATATACACTTGTTTATAGAGAAAGGAATGCGTACTTTGGTTTTAAGTGGATTAATAAGTGTACGATTACGAAAGGCAAAGGACTGTTTCTTGAAGTTGACTTAGAATATCAAAATAAACAGAAACTACATGAAAAATTATTCTCTTGCACCAGATAAGTTAGCAGTGAAGAAAGAATGGTTATCAGATTATCAGACACACCTGATGTATGTAATACACCATCCTAAGCTGCGTCTGTATAGATCACTTTGAATGAAGGTCACTAAAATACACAGGATATTAGAGTTCAATGAGAAGTGATGGTTGGAACAGTATATTAGTCTTAATACAGAGTTTCGTAAGAAGGCAACATCTGCATTTGAGAAAGACTTCTACAAACTAATGAATAACTCTGTATATGGTAAGACACTGGAGAACATTAGAAATAGTGTAGACATGCAACTAGTACGAACAGATGGTAGTGAGAATGATAAGCTGAGAAAGATAATTGCAAAACCAAACTTTAACAGGAGAGTGAAGTTCTCAGATGACTTATCTGCAATACATGTAAACAAAACAAAATGTACACTAAACAAGCCAGTCTATGTCGGTATACCCATATTAGACTTATCAAAACACCTGATGTATGATTGGTATTACAACACACTGAAAAAGAAGTATGGTGAAAACTGCACCCTATTGTACACCGACACAGATTCATTACTGGTAGATATAAAAACAGAAGTGTATAAAGACATGGCTGAAATGAAAGATGAGTACGATATATCTGATTATCCAATTGATAATCCACTTCATGATATAACTAATAAAACAATAATAGGGAAGATGAGAGATGAGTGTACAGGAACAGCTATTGCAGAGTACATAGGTCTGCGTCCAAAGTTGTATTCTATATTAAGGACGGACGAGCAACTCATCAAGAAAGCAAAGGGAGTAAAGAAGTATGTAGTTAAGAAACAAATAAACTTTGCCCACTACAGTGATGCCTTATTCAATAAACAGAAATACTCTCACAAAATGAATATGATACGATCAATGAAACATAACATATATGGATTAACAATAAATAAAACAACACTCTCACCACTAGACACTAAGCGATTGATAGCGCCAGACGGAATTAATACATACGCGTTTGGGTATCACCCAGCACGCAAGCCCATGTGGTGCAGATGTGGGCTGTATACAGGCAAATGTTGACCAAGGGTCCCATATGGGACCCATAATGTAATTATTTGCCCATATTAAACCCATACGGGATCCACGTCATGAATTGTGTTTGTATATCAAATTTATAATAAGAGTCCCATGTGGGGTCCATATAGTGATTATTTTGCCCATATTCAACCCATATTGGACCCACATCATATATTGTGTTTGTATACGGTCAAATGTCTCATATGAGTCCCACATGGGACCCACATAGTAATTAGTTTGCCCATATTAAACCCATATTGGACCCTCATCATAAACTATGTTTGTATATGATAAAATTGCTAATAAGAGTCCCATGTGGGACTCACATTGTAATTATTTTGCCCATATTAAACCCATATGGGACCCTTATCATATATTATGTATGTATACGGTCAAATCCCATGTGGGGCCCATATAGTGATTATTTTGCCCATGTTTAACCCATATTGGACCCACATCATATATTGTGTTTGTATACGGTCAAATGTATAATAAGAGTCCCATATGGGACCCACATAGTAATTAGTTTGCCCATATTAAACACATATGGGACCCACATCACATAGTATGTTTGCATACGGTCGAATTACTAATAAGAGTCCCATGTGGGGGCCCACATAATCATTATATTTTGCCCATATTTAACCCATATGGGACCCACAACATATAGTATGTTTGTATACTGTTAAATCGCTAATAAGAGTCCCATGTGGGCCCTCGTAGTCATTATTTTGCCCATATTAAACCCATATGGGACGCTCATCATTTATTATATTTTTGTACTGTCTAATTTCTAATAAGACTACCATGTGGGACCCACATCGTAATTAGTTTACCCATGTTAATCCCATATGGGACCCACATTATATATTATGTTTGTATACGGTCAAATTTCTAATAAGAGTCCCATTTGGGACCCACATAGTAATTAGTTTGCCCATATTAAACACATATGAGACCGACATCATATAGTATGTTTGTATACGGTCGAATTGCTAATAAGAGTCCCATGTGAAGCCCACATAAGTAATTAGTTTGCCCATATTAAACCCATATCGGACCCTCATAATATATTATGTTTGTATACGGTCAAATTTCTAATAAGAGTCCCATGTCGGACCCACATTGTTATTATTATGCCCATATTAAGCACATATGGGACCTTCATTATATATTATGTTTGTATACGGTCAAATTGCTAATAAGACTCCCATGTGGGGCCCACATAGTCATTAATTTGCCCATATTAAACCCATGTGGGACCATCATATATTATGTTTTTATACTGTCTAATTTCTAATAAGAGGGCCCACATTATATAGTAATTATTGTGCCCATAGTAAACCCATATATGCGACCCTCATCATATATTATGTTTGTATACTCTCGAATTTCTAATAAGAGTCCCATGTGGGACCGACATAGTAATTATTTTGCCCATATTAAACCTATATGGAACCCTCATCATATATTATGTTTGTATACGGTTTAATTTCTAATAAGAATAAAAAAATATGATAATTACTATGTGGGTCGAATTACTAATAAGAGTCCCATGTGGGGGCCCACATAATCATTATATTTTGCCCATATGGGACCCACAACATATAGCGATAATCTTCCATACCCGACACCATGTAAAAAGATTTATATATCAACTTCATGAACTTCTCTAAATATGTGGTTACAGGGAACAATGTTACATAGGAGCTCTCACGTGTCCCATTCCTGCAAACAGTGTATAACCTGATCAGAACAGATATCGTTACCTGTCTAAGTCTTTCTGATGCCATCTGGCATCACGTAGTCGTACGTCGTCCCAGCATCGTTACTACGGCAGCGCACGCAAATATACACAGCGTCAACGTTTTCGATATGTACATTTTTTATTTCATAATTACAAAATCCACATTACACATGTGTATTCACCTTGACATAAATATATTTTTAGATATGTAACAGCATAATATATACAAACGGAAAATCATGTATTTTAATCATTTATTTGGAAGATATATGTGCAACTTAAAACTCCTTTAGCCCCCAAATCTCCATTGCGCCACGGCCGTATTATATTTAAAAAAGGTATTTTATATTATTGATACCAAATCCACATTACACATGCGCATTCACTTTAACTTAAAGATACTGTGTCTCAGACGAGGTTGGAAAGTGGGGTATTGAGTTAGAAAAAAAAAGCATTTAACTAAAGATTTGTTCTGGTTTCCTCAATATATTTACCCCTGTGAGTGATCTGAGAAAGTAGAAAGTAACAAAATATGAGAAAAAAAACACATATTTTATTATAAAAAAAAATTACTTTTGTTAAATATAACATTCACAGTTCCCACGGATGCACTCGTCATCAGTATTCACGTGACCATGAGAAACTTGTTATGAATGGACGTAGTGTCCATTCATAACAAGTTTGTCACGGTTACGTGAATACTGATGACGAGTGCATCCGTGGGAACTGTGGGACAGTTCCCACGGATGCACTCGTCATCAGTATTCACGTGACCGTGAGAAACTTGTTATGAATGGACGTAGTGTCCATTCATAACAAGTTTGTCACGGTTACGTGAATACTGATGACGAGTGCATCCGTGGGAACTGTGGGAACTGTCAGCGATAACATATTCAGTTCTCACATTGTTAAATTTGGTTATTTTCACTTATCATGCATGTATATCGTCTGTTAAAATATTACAGTGTAACTGTTTATGATGATTATATAGCAATGTGTAACGCTAACAATATATTGTAATAAAGTATTTGAAGAGTTTCACGTGGGTTTGTCTTTGTGTCGTATCTGCAGCAATGCATTAGTCAGTGGTAATAGCCTTATCCTGGGTGAACCTTGTAGTAGAGTACTACTAACAACGTTTTTTTTATTTAATTTGTTAGCTGATGATGTGGATAACTGAACACAAGAAAACGTTAGTCGTACCATACTGTAAGGTTAACCAAAAATTCTCTTCCCCTCTACTTGACTATAAAACTGAATCGCTGAAAGGAATTATGTCACTGCTAGCGGGTTTTCCAGGAGATGGTGAAATTCGGCCAAGTTAAATTTAGAATGGAATTTCCTCTACTTGCTGTTTACGACATCGAACGCTGATATTCAAATTATATAATTAGCCGACAAACGCATGTTTATGACTAAGGACCAGTTGCAACTGTATTTATACAGTAGTCATTGGTATAAAGTAACTGTTTCTTGCGAAATTCATTTTCGGAGATACCATCTTAGTATTGCTGCGCTCCGACATAGGTAGCACCTATTACATATTATATATGTAACAGTATAGCATATACAACAAGAAAAATATGAATGTTATGTATTTATTTAGAAGATAGGTGTAATTTAAAAATCCATTTCGCACCGAAATCTCCATTGCGTCCATTGCGCCAAAAGTATCCATTGCGCGCTTTAGTCATATCCAACTAAACGCGCAGACAACAGGAGACTAGCCGTGATTTGTTTGTGTTGTTTTAATTATTTGTTGATACCGTTGAAGATACAATGTATATTGCTGTGTCATTGTATGTGTATATAGCATATATCGTTTACTTATTATTGAATGTAATTGCAAAATTCGCTACTTGTTTTCGAAACAAATATTGTCATGATTTTCGCGAAGCCTTGCTGTTGTACGTCTCTAAATTTATTTGAAGTTTGAATTAAGGTATGTAAAAGCTTTAACGCAAATTTGAAAGTCATTTGACCTTGATCTTGGGCATGTGGGTCGCATGCGTGGGATATAGTATGAAAATATGGATGAAAATAAAGAACTATCTGAAGTTTGAAGCAAATCTGAGTAAGTGTTGTGGAGATATAAGGTATGCAAAAACTTTTAACACAAATTTCAAAGTAATTTGACCTTGACCTTGGGGCACAGGGGCCGCATGAGTGGGACACAGAATGAATATATGGATGATGACTAATAAGCATTTAATGTTTCAAGTCAATGTGACTTAGGATATGGCATTTAAAAACATACACCGATTTCGGACGGACTGACGCACGGACTGACGCACGGACGTCATTGTGATCACTATGTCTCGCTTTCCGCAAGCAGGCTCGGCAAAAAAACTACGGATGGACGTCAATGCGCAGACTATATCGCACTGTCCGCAAGCGGACGCGACAAAAATTGTCCAACCCCTTTTTAAAGGTGCATGCCCACTCAGTAGGCTAAAAATGCTCTTTATGGGTATTAAATAAGTGTATAATTGTCACTCTTCCACTAGTTATAAACATTATGAGTGCCCGCTATACAGATATAATCATTTGGTAATATTTATTTTACTGATACTGACCCGCGGTGGTATCGGGGTATTTTCATATGCAAATGGGGCATGATATTTTATAATTATTTACACTAATTAAATGCGTCAACTGAAAACAATTCGACAGATTATAAAGTATGATCATTGCACATCAAAAAATAAATACAGACAATAATTGGGTAATGGTAAATGATTGTTTATCTGGCCAGAAAATGTCTCCGATGATGTCTCTGAGATAAAGAACAGTTTGTGCCTACTGAGTGGGCATGTACCTTTAACGCTAGCTCCGCACTGTCCCGCGAGACCTATGCATGTGTTAAGTTTCATACAAATATTGCAAAGGGTGTTCGCGTTATGCTCCGGACAAATCAGTGCGCGAAAAAACAAAGGGAGATAACTAAACTAGAAAATGTGTTCATAGAACGCGGATACCCCACATATCGCTTTGATAGTAAACAAGGCAAAATTCCAGTGTCCAAAAAGGGGAGATAATCCATGACATAGGGTTTCGAATCAAAAATCGAAATAAACTTTCCGCATCTACTCATCATAAGGAAGCTACATATCAAATGTCAGTGCTATTACAAAGGTTTTACGAGTTACAAGGCAAACTTTTCAAATTCTAAGTCAAAAAGGGGGAGATAATCCATGACTCGGGGGTCGAATCAAAATAAACTTTGCAAATCTACTCATCATAAGGAAGCTACATACCAAGTTTTAGGTGTGTAGCTATTAGGGTTTAAAAGGTTTACGAGCTACAAGCCAAAATTGGAAAATTCAAACTTGAAATGGGGGAGATATTCCATGACCATGGGGTCGAATCAAACATACATGTACCAAGTTTAAGGTCTGTAGCGATTACGGTTTAATAGTTTTACGAGTTACGAGGTTGGTGACGGACGGAAGAATGGACAAGGGTAACACTAAATGCCCCCTCCACTATCGTGGTGGGGCATAATAATTAGTGAGGCAAAAGTTGTCATTCTTGTTAACAAGTTAACGAGTTAGCGACGGCCCGCATGACGAACCCTTTAAGGGCTGGACTATACATTTCGAAATTTTTTAAAAATAATATAGACGCACATCCGCACACCTGGACGTCATTGTGAGTGTGTTGAGTTATCTGCAAGCGGGCTCTACTAAAACAATAGTGGCATGACCCAGTATATACAAGTAACTTACCTTAATTCATCAGTTACACATCAGACGCTGAATGAACTTTAATTCTAACCACACCATTTGTAGAATATTAAAGTTATTCATTATGTTCAATAGTGCTGCTTTGACATGACGTGAAATGAAAACATGCATGACATGATCTGGAAGAATAACCACAGACCAAGCATATTCAGAATCACGTCTGTCGGTTCTTATCCAGCTCCGATTTCTGTCACCTGTCCACAAAATCCAGAATCCAGCATTGTCGCAAATTTAATCCTCTATGTTGGTGTATGTTAGAACAAAATGTCACGTAGTATATTATCCAATGCGGGTTGTAATCTCTTGTTTCTCTAAATAAATGCGTCCAACAATCCCTGTAGCTGCTATCGTGATAAAAAATGTTAAAGGTTCTGTCAGCGCCTCACATATTGATCTTAATGTCCACCATTTTGATTCCAAGTACCAGAATAATTATGTTTCCATGCGCCGTCGTAGTGTTATCTGTCAGATTCCGTTGTTTATTTGATCAAATTGATGGACAAATTTGTGTCCGCTAATGTCGCGATGGTGTGGTAAACCAGAGATCCCCGGTTCGATTCCGGGCTGGTGCGCATCTTTCGCACCCTGTGACATTTAGCGCCCAACGTAGTTGCGGGAAGTAACTCTGCAGAATACTCCCGTATCGTCCGTACCAAGAGTTATGGTGCTCTCCGTAGGTTTCCCCTGCAAAGTACCAAATCACATCTGATTTGCAATTCAACTGTTAATTGCGACATATTTTCTTTATTTTTCAATTGAAAGAAATGTCTGTATTATACTTACATTCATGTCTGTGGAATAAGTCTCACGGGACAGTGCGTCCGTCCCGTCCGTCTGTCCATCTGTCCGTCTGTCACAAAACTTTAACGCTCGGGTAAATGTCTCATAATTTCTTCATCCTTCGACCGATCTACTTCATATTACATATACACATTGCTCTAATGGTTTGTCCTGCCCCCGCCAAGCCCAGAGTCAAGGTCACATACTTGGTGGTTCAAAAACTGTAACGCTCAGGTAAATATCTTATAATTTCTCTTTCCATTCACGGATCAGCTTCATATTTCATATACACATTGCTCTGATGGTCCTCTACCGCCCTGTGCCAAATCCACGTCGTCCTGCCCCCGCAAAGCCCAGGGTCAAGGTCACATACTTGTGCTTCAAAAACATTAGCGCTCATTTATTATCAAAGCGATATGTGGGGCATCAGTGTTCTATGAACACATTTTCTAGTTTGTCCATTTTTACCATTTCAAAGCTTGTGCAATGCTGGATAAAATTAGAGGGGGATATGGTTACCATAACACCGCACCGGTGAGTCAAAACTTAGTGTAACTTGGTATAACTTCACTCCTTGAAAATGAAAAAAATACTCCTTGAAAACTCCTTGAAAAGTCCTTGAATTTCATTTTGACATGGCTGTATGAACCTTGGATTTAGTCGGCACTTTAGCATGCATTCGTCCGTCAGTGCATGCGTTGAGTGCTGCCGGATTTGCTTCAAAGTTTTCAGTTATCGTATACCTCGGCCACCGCTTCACCAATTGACTTGAAACTGCATATGAACATTCACCACCCTCCATATTTTCATTGGGTGCCACACCCATTCTGCCCGAAAGATGGTACGTTTAGTTAATATAACAGTGACATACTTTCTCGTAGGTATAAAGTATTATGTGTAATTATATGATATAAATTTTATGACTATTGTGTTGTATTGATTTGCTTGTTTCTCTATTCGCCGTCTTGTAAAAGCTCCGACAGACCCACATCTTGTATAATGGAAAGGTATCAAGTTCAAATTGAAAGGTCCTGCACATTGGACTCGTCCTATTTGCAGGGCTTAGAAGAGCGTTGTTTATAACGTATCGACGTAAAAACGGCAAGCCTGGACATGGGCATGTTGTGTTGAACATTGCTACAACGTTGTGACAACGTAAACGACAAGTGGGTGGTACATTGTAACACCATTGTCATTACTTTTGACAATGTTGCTGCAATGTAATGACAACGTAAATGGCAAGTGGCTGGAACGTTGTTGGCACGTTGGAGCAACTTTCCGACAACGTTGTGACAACATTTGATAACTTTGTTGCAACATGCCAACGTAGCAGCATCGTTGTGACAACGTAAATGGCAAGTGGCTGAACGTTGTTGGCACGTTGTGTCAAACGTTGTAACAACGTCATTGCAACGTTGGGACGCAACGTACTCAGCACCAACCGAGCACTTGCCATTTTTACGTAAATGCAACGTAATATGCAACGTTGTTGGCACGTTGCGTCAACCGTTGTAACAACGTCATTGCAACTTTGGGGCGCAACGTGCTCAGCACCAATCGAGCACTTGTCATTTTTACGTAAATGTAACGTAATATGCAACGTTGTTGGCACGTTTTGTCAAACGTTGTAACAATGTCATTGTAACGTTGGGACGCAACGTGCTCAGCACAAACCGAGCACTTGCCATTTTTACGTAAATGCAACGTAATATGCAACGGTGTTGGCACGTTGTGTCAAACGTTGTAAAAACGTCATTGCAACGTTGGGACACAACGTGCTCAGCACAAACCGAGCATTTGCCATTTTTACGTAAATGCACGTAATATGCAACGGTGTTGGCACGTTGTGTCAAACGTTGTAACAACGTCATTGCAGCGCTGGGACGCAACGTGCTCATCACAAACCGAGCACTTGCCATTTTTACGTAAATGCAACGTAATATGCAACGTTGTCCCAACATTCATGCAACGTTCAGAGCACGTTGTAACAACGTGCCATTGTTAGCTGGGAGAGCTCGTCATGAATGATACACACCCCATTGCTCTAGTCACAGATCAGGAGTTAAGCTGGCCACAAATAACATACTACTCATTTCTGCAGTCACAGGCCAGGAGTCAGCCAGGTCACACAAAATATTGCCATACACCACATTTCTCCAATCACAAACCAGGAGTTAGACTAGCTGGCTACACATGTTGAAAATCGCATTACTCCAATCACAGACTAGGAGTTAGACTGGCTACACATGTTGAAAATTTCATTACTCCAATCACAGACCAGGAGTTAGACTGGATACACATGTTGTAAATCGCATTACTCCAATCATAGACCGGGAGTTAGACTGGCTACACATGTTGTCAATCCCATTCCTCCCGCCGATCCTGATATGCGGACGAACAACGTTATCTAAGAGTCGTTTCGAATAAAGACATATCATTAAAAATGTTATCAAGCTAACAATTATTATCATCCCTGTGGCAACTTGTACATACATTACGCCACAATTGTATATATATATAAATTATATTAACATATGCAAATTTTAGATGTTTCAGATGTTTTGTTTAAACAAATGTTATAGTAATTGCTTGTCCTAACATATTTGGGAAAGCGGGTTTACTTATTTTGAAGCTGGCCTTCACCATTTTAAGAGGGATATTTTAACTAGTTTTCCTTACGATTTTTAAATATTGTTTGCACATTCTGGTCTCAGTGCTCGCGTTCTAGATTAAAGTAATTAAAATGCCGCTTTTATATCGTTCTAACTATTTTTTAAACTGTGTATGCCATGTAACTATATTGTTTTAACATACTCCAACTCCGTTATTTTAATTCTCATATTCATGCATTGCCTGTAATTATCTTTACATGTTGTAATTATCTTATGCTTTTACCTTACATGTAACTATTTTTGGAATGGTGGCCCGTATAGTTTTCGAACTTGTGGCCACCATAAATAAATAAACTTACCACAACAACCATAATCACAACGTCATGGATCTCTGTCTGGAGTGTGATCTCGAGGTACGTCCTCTGCAACACGCCGTAACATGCGACCAATGCGACCGGTGGCAGCACCGGATATGTGGAACTGGTAACTATACTAATAATTAATGTTTCTGTCGTCTGTATTTTAATCTAACACTACTCTGTATTTACATGTTTTCCGGTAGAAATGATAAAAATTGTCATACCAATGTCCCGTTTCACTATACTACACTATATATATATTAATGTTAAGGGTGGTGGTACAGCTTCGGAAAGTGGTCAGATTTGGGTCGAAACATCATTTTGCTACAACAGTGTTACTGCTGATGTGTTGCTATGTAAGGAGGCGCTAACTATACGAGCACTTCATTACACTGCTTCGCAAGCACTACAGCTGCTTCACATGTATTAGCATGATATGTAAGTGACCTTGAACCAGTAAAAACTGTGCATATTTTCGAGAAATTATAGGCAGATTTGAACATTTTCATGTCACTGACATACAAGTTCTTTCAAGGGCCCTCAGTAGGTTCAAGACCCTACTAAGAGATAAATAATACACCTAGTAGCACAGTACTTGGTGTTTATTACTCGTCAATAAACTTAAAAACTGTAAAATAATAGCTATCAGACAATAGCAGAGCTCTACCATTTCACACCCACTGCTGCGACAAGGCCACATTCACAGAGTGCACATTTAATGTAAAAGGATGGAGTTAATCGAGCATAGAAAGTAGGTCAATGTAAGTTCAAGGTCACATGTACATTGGCTTCATATGAGTACCACACATTGATGAAGTAGCATAAGCATGGTCGGCTTAGTGGCTGTATTTGGTGCGAAACGGACCGAAATACGTAAAATAATTTGTCAAACTAGCAGAAAATGTAGGTCAATGTCGAATGAAAGTCACCTGAGAGACAATGGTTTAAGGTGGATCACAGCAGGGCAATGTCATTCAAGGCTTTCAGAGTATAATAGGGAGGGTAGCTGGTCAGAAAAATGGAAAAAGTAACTCTGAAACAAGTGTGCAGGCATACCGGTCACTGTTTACGACACCGCGGGCCAACTAATTTCAGCCCAATGTGAAAATACACTAACCGAGATGCTATTTCTTGTTGCTTACTACTGTCTGGTTATTCTTGCCAGGTGGCTACCATCCAGCCATACAGGCTAGCAGCAGCTTAAATGGAATAAGTGACACATACAGCCGAGTCGGGTAAACTAGAGATATTCAGTGACAGATGTGGTCCTAACTGTGCGGACTAAGGCGGTCAATCTACACAAAATAGACATTTCTGTTATTAAGTAGATCTACATTTAACACAAGTTCAGAGAAATGTCCTTCAACTACACTTTCCAGGCTAATCGTTGTGCAACACAGTCAAATCCGTCCAGAAAATTATCAAGATATCAAACATCAGAATTTAACCATTTAGTTGTTGTATCTTCAGCTTGAGAGGCTTCCCTGCTAAAATGGCTCAAAACATTCATCAGATCATGTATTTAATTCAATATTCCAAATAAGTGGGCAGACAACAATATGAGTTCGACATTTGTGACCTAGACACACAAGAAGCTTTTACATAAACACAAATATGCTGCTCTATTAGTGCTCCATACCTATGCAGGAATGTGAAATATCTTGGTGCTGCCTCTTTAAAATTGTCCAATTCTGAGGTAAAATATTCACTTTAAAACCATGCCGTGCCACGCTACTTGCGGAACTACATATTGAATGTTGTATGTGTTCTCAATCATTATCCAGAGGTAAATGCACTATCATGGTGCAAACCAGTTCCCATCCATGAGTTTTCTCTGAAATAAATTCTTGTTTGAAACTACCAGAAAAATCTGTTGTTTTGATCAGTTTTTGTCACAACATACCCTCAATTCGTATTTGCCCATTTCTGATCAATGGGAACAGGTCAGATGGCCCTGGAATGGGCATTCATCAATTAATACGATGTCAAATCTGAATAAAATACAAAATCAACTACAAAAGAATAATTAATAAATTAAAATGAATTTTAATCAGCAGAAAGTGTAATATTTATAAATTTCACCGGTGCCATTATACGAAACTGGCGGCTAACTGGTCACTGCTACCTGATACACTAGTTAAGCAATACACGCGAAGTGCATCGTCTGTAATATATAGACTTAATATATTAAATGTTATTCAATATAGGTATATGTTTCTGTTGTTAAATATAAGTAATATAATTATATTTGGTTTTTAGGGATAATGCAACGCGAGTATTTATCAGCGAAGAGAAACGGAGAACTGACATTTACACGCAGTAAATGTGCAGGCAGTGAAAGTGACCAACTCCATTCAACCGTGTTAGAGGTATTTATATAGAAAACTAAAATAGCATTATTATTCGGGCGTTTTCTGCTCAGTTTGCGTAACTACACGATGTATGTGCACTGTATAAACCACACACTCACAACATATTTTGTAATTTTATGGTACTGAGACTCGTATACACATACTTGTATTATACGTTATGTAAATATCAAACTGTATGTGGTAATATGTATGTAAATATGTTATACATGTCTGACATGTTGGCTCTCCATAAATACCCGGTATATATATATACTAATGCGAAACACCATGATTTATATTGCCAGGCTTCCGCAACATCGAATTTACCAGCAGTTACATTCAATTTGGGCCACAGTTTCTCACTATCGACAACTACCAACACAGACGTATCTTCGGATGACGTCGCGTCTCAACACGACACCGTCGACGATGACTTCTCGGATGACAGTTACGACGTCAGGTCTTTTGAGCTCATGCACATGTTTAGACATTTTGATCAGTCTGCAAAAGAATTATGTAAAAAAATATGTAATACGCAAATGTATACATGATTATATGTGTGTATACCGTGTATAGCTTTATTACGAGTTTTAATGTATATGTTATATGTTGCAGAACCCATACCAATGCGACTTCGGCTGTCACTGACCAGCATAGTGACGCGTTTCACGACACGTTTGACATCACACGGGGAAACGAACATGAACCAACAATCATGCTGGAAACGTAAGTGGCAAATAAATAGAGAATAATAGGTTAGTGCCGTGAATGGGAAAACATATCCGGCAAGGCTCAATAATTTCTTTATTTCTCATCAGATGTATATGTTGTGACCACTCATTTGAACCGTCTCGCCGAGACGGTTCAACTGAGTGGTCACAACATATATTTTGGTTCAGAAATAAGGAAAATAGATAGAGAATAGTAGGTTAGTGCCGTGAATGGGAAAAAATATCTGGCAAGGCTTAGAAACGGGATGGGCGAGGCTCTGCCGAGCACATCCCGTTTCCGTGCCGCGCCAGATATTTTTTCCCATTCACGGCACTAACCTACTATTCTAATGTATTTATTCCGTCAACACCTACAAATGGCTGCAAAATGCAAAAATAGTATTGACTGGATATCAAAAATGATTCACGGCACCGTGTTTCACGGCACATACGCACTGTGTTGACGGGAAAATGTATTTAATACGGCGGGCAGAACTTGTCCACTCGATAACTTAGGTTCTACTCGGCCGATCTTAATGAAAGTTGGTATATAGCTTTGTCACGACAAGAGCAAGATGCCTATTGATTTTGAAAACTATTTTTCACGCCCTGTATGTTGCGACCTCCGGCGCTCTTGTTCCCAATTCGTGTACATGTTTTTTTTCTTCAGATCACTCACTGATCCTGAAATAACAGACATCATTTTAGAACCACAACCAGTGACGTACGAAATCGTTGAATCGGGGACGATCAGACTCTGTCGCAAATTGATATCATCAGATGGGTTTTCGTACACAGCAAATGTATATTACGACATATGCATGTGCAAACAGTGTAATCATAGCTGAAAGAGGAGCCTGCCGTTATACATGTTCATTATAACGCCATTTATTTCACAACGACCTATTATTAGAAATAATAATGACTCAATAATTTATAAATTATTTTATTATAATATGTTGTTATCAAATTTATGGCGTTATACAGTATTATGTATTTATTTATGTATATCTGTGTATATATGTCCTATCCAATAATCAATCAATCAATCAACAATTATATTTTGCACTAAATTTGTATTGTCAATCAATCAATCGCTACAATATTATATTATATTTTGCATTATCTTTGTATTATCTTATGCCACATTGAAACTTTAACATTCCGTTATTTTGTGTTTGTCGGGAACATTTAGTTGTAAATTGTGTGTGTATTCATAGCTGGAAGAGGAACCTGCCGTTATACATGTTATACATGTACATTATAACGCCATTTATTTCATAACGACCTATTATTAGAAATAATAATGACTCAATAATTTATAAATTATTTTATTATAATATGTTGTTATGAAATTTTTGGCGTTATACAGTATTATGTATTTCCTATCCTATCCAATAATCAATCAACAATTATATTTTGCACTAAATTTGTATTGTCAATCAATCAATCGCTACACCATTCTATTATAGTTTGCATTATCTTTGTATTATCTTAAGCCACATCGAAACTTTAACATTCCGTTATTTTGTGTTTGTTTTGCCGATTTACGATATTATGTTATATGAAAATATACCATTGTTATCTTGTGAAAAACTCTAACTCCATGACAATGTGTATGCTGACATCAATGTATTAAAGAGAAACATGTTAGCATAGGTAATATTCGTTAGCCACATCCACTTCCCTTCGTTTATTACTACATATAAACAATATATATACATTAATATACACTTTTATCTTATTTAGTATCATTTGTTTTAACCATAAAACGATATAAAACTAAATATAAAAACAAATATTGGGGCCGAGGTGTCTTAGGGCCGAGGTGTCTCGGGCCGAGGTGTCTTAGGGCCGAGGTGTCGTAGGGCCGACTTGTCTTAGGGCCGACAAAAGCATGAGAGGTTACATTCCACCATTGATTGCCGCTATATAATTTAACTTAAACCTGTGTCACCTGAATTCATTTAAAATACAGATGTTGGACAGTTACTAAGTAATTTCTCACCTATTGAAATCCCATAGACTTACATGTATTTGTAACTGTGGATGTGTGCATGTTACTTCAAATATACTGTAGAGATTTTAATGAAAACAAATGCATTGAGCAGCCAATAGGAGGTTTTGGGAATTCCGATCGTGACGTCATTTTCGCACATGCGTAAATAGCTGGCCGTCAATCGATCGGCCAGTGGCCCATTGTGTTTCTTCACGGAGCGTTACAATGGATTTGACAACTCAGCAAAATATGTCAAGTGTGTCTCTTTACGTCAAAGGATTGGATTGGGACACGAGAGACAGATATTTCTCAAAGATTATGTATGAAAAAAAAACTCTAGATCGCTACCAGACCCGTTCCAGATTCCATAGAAAATTACTATTTTAAACATGTTATTTTGTTATGATACGATGATCGAGGTCGTGTCCGACCATACTTAGAAGCCTTGTTCATATATATATAGAGAGAGAGAGAGGGAGAGAGAGATAGAGCTATACCGTTGAAAGCCGAAACACGCCGAATGCCTGTGGTCTGATTGTATAGTATGTTTATTGACCTGCCACCTCATAAATATATTGAATACATATGGCATCAACTAGACTTTGAAATAATTATTTATTACACTAGTGTAATACTAGAAATAGTTACGGTTTATTGTTACACATCCAGGCTACAGGTCTGAGTGTAACGTATATTTATTGACTTGCCACGTCATAAATATAATGGTGAACATGTGTGACATCATAAGTTCAATATGATTATATAGTTATTACACTGGCGCCCGTTTCATTAAACTTCGTATGACTAAAATGTTCGTAAGTGCAGAATTATGATAGTCTGTATGTAAATTTCACATTAACACTGTTTTCTTGCAAACAATTATTGGATTTACATTTATTGAGCACAGGCTGCTTTGCAGCCTATACTCAATAAATGTAAATTCATCAATTGAAATTTCCAGACGATTCTAAATTTGCACTTACGAACATTTTAGTCGTACGAAGCTTTGTGAAACGGACCCCTTGTGTGGTACCAGAAACAGTTACTGTTCATTATAAGATATCCAGGTAACAGGTCCGATTGTTGATATATATATATTAACTTGCCACCTCATAAATACAATGATAAGCACATGTATATTACCAGAAATAGTTATTGTTTCGTATAGCACATCTAGCTAACAATGAATCTGGTACCAGATCAGGCTATTGTAAGTGGAATTACGTGTAGAGCTGTGTTTATGATCCCGCCACCCTCTCCCAATACAGGTGAAGTACTGGTTCTACCTGGTCACCACTATTAACCCTTTTCACACCACAGACCTCTTTCTTGGTGTTTGCAAACAATGTAGATCCAGATGAACTGGCTCATAATGATCTTCAGGAACTGCACTGTTTGCAAGTACTTTTATCATTAGGAAACACACATTTGTTTATGAATGAATTGATCTAAATGCTTTTTTCTAACAATTGATTGGTCTGAAAATTAGTTGGACCATTCCAGGTCCGTTTCTTGAGAATGTCAACGACACAGTAAATCAGACTCTTTAGTTACTTGCACTGACACAGAGGACATCACCGTTTTCGATTCTTTATTAAACATGCATATCAACATTATACATGCCTTTATATACTCTGTGTTTCCCACTTGGTCAACACCTGTTGTTACACTACTCTAATTTAATACGTTGTATCGTAGCCCTAAGACTTTTAACCCTTAGAACGCATAAATCTACTTTCTTTCAAACACTTTATATTCATGATACATGTATTTGATTCAAATTGGTAAAGTATGTACTGAGCTACATATTTTAGAGCAAGTCCATCTACTGTACATTTTGAATGGAATATACTTTCTCTCCGACTAGCATTGTCATAATGAGTTAGCTTGTGGACAGTCAAATATGAGGAGAAAAAAAGGAGTTAACTATCACTTAAGAAATTCCCATGACTTGAAATTCATGCATGATTAAGCAAGCAGACGCTCAAGAATGGATCAACGAATGATAGGGTCATGTGACGTATGAATACGTGGCAGGTAGTAAGATAAAAATTATCTCAATATTTTAGTTGCAGGAGTAAATGTATATGTACTTCTAATAATTCCAATCAAAAATTCACTAGTTATCACAAACGGTTAGCCCAAAGCAAGCAAAATGCGTCGCACTATTTCTTTATTAGGCCTATGTACTTCTAAGGACCACACTCAATTTACTGGAATGAAACCTTAGACAATTAATGTTGTTGTTGTAGTTGTCATTCTCACGCTTATTTGCCATGACATAGGAACGACTCGGTGTTTGTGTACGTTTGAGAACAATTAGGACACAACACTGCAAACTAAAACGCATGAAATTAGCTTATAATGACAGAGATGCCAACCTTCCAGACATGGAAATATTAATGATTCTGCATTAAAAGAGTACAATGTAAATACATAGGCTAATAGTAAATTTGTGTAGTAATCATCTTATTTTCAACTCGAAATGTGGCATGTCGGCACACGAGTATCCCTGCTGACAGAGCTGGAAATAGCATGCATGTATTCATTGACACCCAAATATGACCTTGACAATGAAATGACATGGCTCGAAGTCGTGCTCTGAACGGCATCTTTAAATGGTGAACATGTGTGCCAGGTAATCCCTACAGCAGGTAAGGAGATACAGTGTGGAAACACAATATCGCATATTTGATCTTTGAACTTCAAGTATGACCTTGACATTGAACTTGACTTGAACGTAACGCCAATTGCTAAGTCATTTGACCTTGACATTGAGCCCAGGAGCCACATGGGTGGGCTATAGAAATAAAATATGGACCTAGACAAATAAGCATATGAAGTTTCAATCCAATCCCACCTAAAATAACAGTTAGTATGTACAGTGCAACCTCTCTACAACAGCCACCCATGGGAAGACGTAAAGCTGGCTGTTGTAGAGAGGTGGCTGCTGTATGGAGGTTAATGCTGATTTAAATTTTATCGTCTGATGTTTATTTATTTTCTTTGATAATTCTCATCAAATACATACTTTGACAGCATTTTAGAATCATTTCCAATGGAAATGATTCTAAAGTTCTGTCACAACATGTTTTTATGGAGAAAGAATGCAAAAGCAACATCAGACGACAATGTTCATGCTCAGCAGTCTAAGGGTTAGATATAGAGGAAATCATCCATTCGGGATATAAAATAGCGGCTGTTACAGAGAGGATGTTGTTGTAGAGAGGTGGCCGTTCGGGGAGGTTCGACTGTAATCGAAAACTTTAATGCAAAAACTTTAACGCCAAATTTAACGCCAATTTCTAAGTCATTAGACCTTGAGCCCAGAAGCCGCATGGATGGGCTATAGAAAGAACATGGACCTAGACAAATAAGCATATGAAGTTTCAAGCCAATCCTACCTAAAATGACATTGTTAGTATGTAATCGAAAACTTTAACGCAACATTTAACGCCAATTTCTATGTCATTTGACCTTGACCTTGAGCCCAGAAGCCGCATGGGTGGGCTATAGAAAGAACATATTGACATAGACAAATAAACATATGAAGTTTCAAGTCAATCCTACCTAAAATAACAGAGTTAGTATGTAATCGAAAACTTTAAAGCAAAGACTTTAATGCAAAATTTAACGCGAATTTCTAAGTCATTTGACCTTGACCTTGAGCCCAGGAGCCGCATGGCTAGGCTATAGACAGAAACTAGAAAATTGTGTCTGTAAGACAGCGATGCCCCCATTTTGGTGCTTGTCAAACAAATTGTGTAGCTGTGTCAAACAAGGTGTAGCTGGGAAACAGTTAAGTGGAAATCAAGGTCAAGGTCAGCGGAAATGGGGGGAAGGTGGTGTGGTGTGGAAAGGCATTAATGTGAGTAGGGTAGTGCTGAAGTTTGGTGGACCTATGATTAGGAAATGCAAAGATATAGGCGAAACAAACAAGGTGTAGCTGGGTCAAACAAGGTGTTGCTGGGAAACATTTAAGTCGAAACCAATTTCAAGGTCACCCGAAATTGGGAGAGGGTGGTGTGGGGTGGGAAGGCATCAATGTGAGTAGGGTAGTGCTGAAGTTTGGTGGACCTATGATTAGGAAATGCAGAGATATAGACGAAGAAAACAATGTGTAGCTGTGTGAAACAAGGTGTAGCTGGGAAAAAGTTAAGTCGAAATCAAGGTCTAGGTCACCCAAAATTGGGGGAGGGTGGTATGGGGTAGGAAGGCATCAATGTGAGTAAGGTAGTGCTGAAGTTTGGCGGACCTATGAGTAGGAAATGCAGAGATATAGACAAAGCGAACAAGGTGTAGCTGTATAGTGTGACGGACGGACGGACGGACGGACGGGCGGACGGACGGACAGACCGACATGTATACATGACAGGAATCTAGGTACCCCTGTAACTAGACATGACTACACAGTGAGGTGACATCAGAATCCTGTATACATGTCAGGAATCTGGGTACCCCTGTAACTGGACATAACTACACAGTGAGGTGACATCAGAATCCTGTATACATGACAGGAATCTGGGTACCCCTGTAACTGGACATGACTACACAGTGAGGTGACATGGGAATCCTGTATACATGACAGGAATCTGGGTACCCCTGTAACTGGACATGACTAATCAGTGAAGTGACATGGGAATCCTGTATACATGACAGGAATCTGGGTACCCCTGTACCTGGACATGACTAGACAGTGAAGTGACATGGGAATCCTGTATACATGACAGGAATCTCGTCACCTATGTACCTGGACATGACTAGACAGTAAGTTGACATGGGAATTATGTATGCATGACAGGAATCTGGGTACCCATGTACCTTGACATGACTACACAGTGAGGTGACATGGGAATCCTGTATACATGACAGGAATCTGGGTACCCCTCTACCTGGACATAACTAGAAAGTGAGGTGACATAGGAATCCTGTATACATGACAGGAATCTGGATACCTCTGTACCTGGACATGACTAGACAGTGCGGTGACATGGGAATCCTGTATACATGACAGGAATCTGGTCAACCATGTACCTGTACATGACTATACAGTGAGGTGACATGTGAATCCTGTATACATGACAGGAATATGGGTACCCCTGTAACTGGGCATGACTAGACAGTGAAGTGACATGGGAATCCTGTGTACATGACAGGAATCTGGGTACCCGTGTAACTGAACATGACTAGACATTAAGGTGACATGGGAATCCTGTATACATGACAGAAATCTGGATACCCCTGTACCTGGACATGACTAGACAGTGAGGTGACATGGGAATCCTGTATACATGACAGGAATCTCGGTACCTGTACACGTGACTACACAGTGAGGTCACATGGGAATCCTGTATACATGACATGAATCAGGTCACCCATGTACCTGGACATGACTAGACAGTAAGTTGACATGGGAATCCTGTATGCATGACATGAATCTGGGTACCCATGTACCTGGACATGACTACACAGTGAGGTGACATGGGAATCCTGAATACATGACATGAGTATGGGTACCCCTGTACCTGGACATAACTAGACAGTGAGGTGACATTGGGATCCTGTTTACATGACAGGAATCTGGGTACCCCTGTAACTGGGCATGACTAGACAGTGAAGTGACATGGGAATCCTGTGTACATGACAGGAATATGGGTACCCGTGTAACTGGACATGACTAGACAGTGAGGTGACATGGGAATCATGTATACATGGCAGGGAACTGGATACCCCTGTACCTGGACATGACTAGACACGAGGTGACATGGGAATCCTGTATATATGACAGGAATCGGGGTACCTGTACACATGACTACACAGTGCGGTGACATGGGAATCCTGTATACATGACAGGAATCTGGTCACCCATGTACCTGGACATGACTACTAGACTAGACAGTGGGAAACCTGTATGCATGACATGAATATGGGTACCCATGTACCTGGACATGACCACACAGTGAGGTGACATGGGAATCCTGTATACATGACAGGAATATGGGTACCCCTGTACCTGGACATGACTAGACAGTGAGGTGACATGGGAATCCTGTATACATGACAGGAATCTGGATACCTCTGTAACTGGACATGACTAATCAGTGAGGTGACATGGGAATCATGTATACATGACAGGAATCTAGGTACCCCTGTACCTGGACATGACTAGACAATGAGGTGACATGGGAATCCTGTATACAAGACAGGAATCTGGCTACCCCTGTTGCTGGATCTCACAATGTCAATGATGACACATCGGGATATATATGATCATGTGTGATGACGCATGGGATGGCAGCAGTGGGAGTGATATAAGATTCCAGTAACGTTATCTTACGAATCTGGTTATATAATATAGACCTATCTGTTTTGTATGTATGACGCATGGGATGGCAGCAGTGGGAGTGATATAAGATTACAGTAACGTTATCTTACGAATCTGGTTATATAATATAGACCTATCTGTTTTGTATGTTATGAACCTTCAATGATACCGCAATATTCGACGCGTTAAAATTCACCGGCCAGGCACACAAACGTGATGACGTCACGAAAGGTACCAGAAAATCCTGGTATCTAGTGACTGCCGGCACCGCATTAAAGACGTTGGTATCCTAAGAAACGGACGGATTTGATGATATGTAGCTATAGCGCGCCCAATACGATGGCATATGTGTTTTATGGGTGCTCTGGAAGTTATTTACAATAACTTATAACTTTCACAAAGAATCGAGTACCGTTTATTTCTTACATTCACGTGCTCTAGTTTTTATTTACATTTACGGTACCGATTATTCGTCAAAAACGACAGAATTATGAGATTAAAGCCGAATAGATACAATAAAAGACAACATATACCGCATTTGCTGCGGTATATTTCATAAAAAAATGTCATTCCATTTGAAAGCTATTAAATACATCTAAAAAGTAAGACGTCACGCTGTTAGGAAACACGTGATCCCACACCCTGGGTATGCTGTTATTTAAAAGTATACATTCATTTTTAAAATCGCTAAGAAATGGCTTCTATGTGCACATAACTTTGAACTGCTATACAACTTTACATTGTTATATTCACGGGGATTTTAACTAAAAACGTGCGAATGTATGTGTTGTGCTGTTATATCAGTTGTTACTGGCAGCCATCATATACTCAGAAGTAATACAAAGAAAAGCCAGTATTCTAGCTAGAGATTTCAACTGTTCAGTAGCCGATTTCACCAAACCTGCTAAGCATACTTATCTAGCTATCTATACGTTGAGGAAGTAATCATTTATGTTTCCCGAAATGCATTATTTCATATAGAACTAACGACTGCATATATTTGATGATCAAACGTATGCAGAATTATCCCTAAATTGAAAATTTGTATTTAGCAAGATAAGTATTCTTTGCAATTTTGGTGAAATGGGCTACATACATTGACTGGCCATCCAACACCGCAAAAAAATGCGCAACAGAAAGAGATGTTCAATACGCTCTATACTCTATACTTATAAAGTATTTACAAACAACCCTTCTCCAGTGAAAACATTCACATTAGTACCTGGGATCAGCGATTATGCCAAGATAATCACTGATATAAATAGTATACCCCATGTGATCAGATAGAAACCGAGAAAGACATACTTTTCAAAGGCAGATTGGACTAAGATTCAAATAGAAGCTTTCTAATTCGATCATAAGTTTTGATAATTCCAACACTTTCCAAAGTGCCATATCAGCTGTTATGGACAACCACATTCCATCAAAGATCAGTACACTTAGCATGTTTAGGAAGTCTTTACAGTGGTTCAACCGATCTCTCCTCAGGATGACCAAGATATGACGTTGTATGTATGTGCTCGGTCTTAGTTGGTAGTAAAGGCATGTTGAATTTGTTTTCAAGGCACGCTCTGTAACGTATGTAATAGTTACTGCCCTATTCGAGGTGTTCATGTGTTTGAACAACCTACATGTGCCCATGGAACACCGAGTCGCGAAGCGGCGAGGTGTTTCATGGGCACATGTAGGTTGTTTAAACACATGAACACATCGATTAGGGCAGTAACTGACTTACTGACTACCGTTGGCTAGTATTCAGTGGAAATTTTGAATTTGACATTAAAGGAACTACCAATACAGTTATGACAGCCGATCAATAACATCCATGTACGCATGCTGCCAGTGGAATTATACGTGTCCCATTGACACATTTCTGATTATTATTTGTGTTTGATGTCTAACGTATACGTATACGAAGCAAGCACTCGATATGCTGTAATATGCATCGGAACATGCTCGCATAAATCATACTAATTCACAGAGAATACCAGTCTAGTGTAGTTTGAAATACCAGTTTATCAGGCAAGACAAGGCCGTTTCCGAGCCGAGCATCATTATCTTGATATCGAAAGACACTAGACTAGATTTTGTTATCAGGTAACGTTTTAAAGCTAGCCAATGATCACATTTAAAACAGTTTTCGTTGAAAAGAACGCGGACTTGTGTACGTTACGTGATTAGTCTGATGTCGTTCGGTAACGTCATGTGACTTCGTTCGTCCAATTGAACGCCACTTTTCAATTCGTATCAGGTCGATTCCTTATACGGTAGTATGTTATCAGTCAGTACGTATTGGATCAATACAAAGCTCGTTTCCTGATAACAAATAAGCAAACAGTACAGTGGAACATCTCGAAAACCCTCACCCTGGGAGGTCCGCATGGTGTCCAGCTTAGATAGGTACCACTGTAACAATAAATGGCAGCGTTAAACGAAGCTTATGCCCTCGCTATCTGCCTTGATAATAATACAAAAACACAAGTCCTCTGTGACCTTGACCTTGGGTGGTCGTACTGGCAGCCTTGATAATTAAATAAATACTTTAACAGTATTGCCTTACAAATGTGTCTTATTACAAACAAGGTGAACATAATTCCTTAGTGACTTTCACCTTGGGCGGTCGGATGTGGGTAGCATGCATAACAAAGCATGATCACATTGTGGCCAAATCTTATCAAAATCGGTGAAGCGGTTCATGAGTTTTTGAAAAAGGAAAGGTGTTACTAACGTACGTAATGAAACGCAATGGGGTCCCCAGTGTGTCCAGTTTAGACGTGTATACATAGCCCACCACGTTTACGTTCAGCAGTTCTCTGTCAAAACATCGACGAAATGATAAGCACCCGGCCATATAGAATATATTTGTAACTGAAGGGCCTCGCATCGCCTGGTGCAGTGCGTACAACTGTACATGCACGTGCAGCATATGAATGCATATATCTATTATTGGATGGTCAGTTATAAAAGTCATTTACGAGGGGTGTTCAATAATTAATTTCCCAACACATACATGATCCCAATAAAATTAAATGACAACTATTAGCATAATTAAAACAACAATCATATTTAAAGTCTTAGGTATGTGCATAAAGTGATGACAAATGTTTAACTTGGGAAACAATAACTCAATGGTAGATTTACATGGACTGTCTTAACCAAAATCGTGCTTATAAGTCGTCTTGAAAATAATCAATATTTGGTCAAATATGTTTATTATACCAAATCATAAATAGCGTTGCGAACGCTAGTTTTATTGACAGTCCATGGTACTATTTTTATTTAGTTGAACTAATTCAACATGTGTCTATACATAGCAACATATTATATGTGTGAAACAGTATTTTGATTTCAAAGTAAAAACATTGTTATGTTTCACAAAGTGTGCTTCCTGGTACTGAAATAGCGAACGGAAATGCGTTACCAAATTACATATATCTCCCCTC
The DNA here is from genome assembly GCA_029237695.1 of Conchocele bisecta. Lineage (NCBI taxonomy): Eukaryota > Metazoa > Mollusca > Bivalvia > Lucinida > Thyasiridae > Conchocele > Conchocele bisecta. Next base: position 49,316,848 of record CM055271.1, on the reverse strand, counting down.
TTCATAAAAGTCAGTTGTAGTACATTGTATGCAAGAAAACACACAGTCCTTGTATATGAAATTTGGAGTCAATAAAGCGAAAATTAAAGGAACATTGAATATCTTCGACATCATCTGAAACATCATGTGAGACACTGTTTCTTTAAAATACGTTAGGACATCTCTTTTGTCATATATCATCAGTTGAGTCTCTGTAGAGTGCATCTCATTAACAATTTAATCCTTCATATGTTTAGCCACTGTATTTTCACATGCAGTTTCATTAATAAACCAACTTAAGTGAGTGAACTTAAGTGATTTATGCAGTTGTCATTCAACAATGAAACAATGCCCTTTTGTACGATAATAAAACTATTTTCAGTCAAATGCAGAATATATCACAGTTGTATGCCTGTCCACGTGTACATGCATTTTATTATTATTATAATGCATAAATTTGACTTTCGTAGGTAGCGTAAAACATATTATGTCGTATTTTTGTATAACTGGGATCAAGTGAACAATGTTAACAGCATTACAGCTATTGTATTGTATCTTAAAGGTACATGCCCACGCAGCAGGTTACACTGTACTACTAATTTTCATTTTCGGTCATGCCTTATATGAGCCATTTGTCTACCCACTAACGAGTTATTTTTAATTACGGCGCGTGTTAATTGATGTTAAATCGCATTTTATATGCCGTGACCAGAAAGGGTCTTTTCCGACCTCGTGCTATTTTTAATAACACGCGTCACGTGACACGGTCAATCATATCACATATTTGACATGCGCAGTGAAGTATCGAAAGTTGAGAAGAAACATCTCTGTTCCGAGTCCAAATCTAAATCTCCACGTAACTCTTTCCATTTGGTGATCTGGTCGCCAATATTAACCTCTCTCTCTCTCTCTCTCTCTCTCTCTCTCTGTACTGCCTGTCCCTCATTTGAGACTTTGGCCTTTTTTTTGGCCGACGCCGTTTCATACAATTTCCGTCCTGGACGTTTCGACATGTTGATATTCTTGTTTACATATTGGGAAGCCTACTGGCGCAAATAGTATACTGCGCATGCGCACCGCAAGCCGTGATGTGCAAGTCGTCGTCTCCCCGCACATTATCAAAATAGGACTGTTACCGCCGCGCGTCGCTAACAGTAAATTGATAATTAATAAATGATTATATTTGTATAGCGGGCACTCGTAATTTGTAGAACTGGTGGAATAGTGACATAATTAAACACTTATTTAATTCCTATAAAGAACATTTTGTGCCTACTGCGTGGGCATGTACCTTTAAATATGCACTGATCACAAGTTATCAATAAGCATAGCTTAAGTTCGACTCGTATGTTCTAAAAGTCCGGCCCTAGTTTATATTCAATATCATTATACACTAGTGTAATAAATGTGCAAATCAGACGGGTACAATACAACACGTTAGGTAACCAGTATATGCTTAGTATGATGATGTGCTCCTGCAATAAAGCAAATCTAACATTTGTGTTGATGTGATATTATATTTATTAAAGCTCCTTGACTAATGTATACAGAAACTCAGCATAGCCTCTTATAACATCAGTAAACTCGTTAATAAATATCATAGTAAATCATCACACAGTAAGATCCTCTGTATATATAGCACTCTTTTTGAGACCGGATGAAATATGCCGCTTCACGAGTGGGTGTAGCCTGTAGGTTTATAACACTTTTCTGTTATTTACTGAACGCCACTCAATTATATCCCTATTTTTGTCATTGACAATTGTTTTTCCACGTGTTAAACTATATGTAAACAGAAATATACTGTAGACTACGTGTGGGAGATTCACCTGGTAAGCTTTTATTTAAAGTATTTCAACAATGTTTTACATTATAGTTTAGACATTTTTGCCGCCAGTCTGTATATATATATTTGTTTATACATGTGTCCCCGGCATTGGCACCATTTGTGATTACATATGCGTCACTGGCACGGAGAAGGACATTGCAGCATTTGTAAGGCGAATATGTGTACCTTTATCATCATTCACCATCCAAATTAGTGTTTTATGTTATACATATAATCATTCCGCTGATCGCAAAACATCAACAACTGCTACATTGGTGACATGTAGTAAATACAGGAAATGGTATTGATCGAATGGCGACCAACACATGCAATGATCAAACTGCGCGGGTGCGCAGACTGATCAGGGCTACGCTAGCCATCGTAAGACCGCATTTCTTAGCCTGTGTTCATTGTGTCAAGCTATCACTACACACAATGACCATAGACACACACCGTTTGTGGTTTTTCGTGCCCAAGTTTGCATATAGATGCAAACATTTCTTTTATCTATAGAGGTGTTCAAATTGCTTACCAACCTCTGACAAAAAGTAGAGTTGATGTGTATGTATGTTTATGATGTAAGATATGGGCCCGTATATGGAATTACCTCACTTGTCGCATCGTCGTTAATCTTATTTTCCGTAAATTACGTAAACAATAATTACAAGTGAATGGCGTCAAAAGTTGACAAAATGTTCATAGTATATTTATGAAAAATATTGTATATTCTGTAAACGTATTTAATGAAATTACGCAGATTTCCGAAGGTACAATATCACGTCATGTCCCAAGTGTGTCCACCTTTGATGCCCCAGCCACCACCACACTACACTGCCGGGAATTATACATATATATTCAGAGATGTGCTAATTAGATACAGTCGAACCTCCCCGAACGGCCTCCTGTCTAAGAACAGCTCTGTAACAGCCGCTATTTTATATCCCAAATGGATGATTTCCTCAATATCTAACCCTTAGACTACCAAGCACGAACATTGTCGGCTGATATTGCTTTTGCATTCTTTCTCAATAAAAACATGTTTTGACAACACTTTAGAATCATTTCCATTGGAAATGATTCTAAAGTGCTGTCAAAACATGTATTTGATGAGAATTATCGAAGAAAATAAATAAACACCAGACGATAAAATTTAATTCAGCTTTAATCTCCCTACAACAGCCACCTCTCTACAACAGCCAGTTTTGCGTCTTCCCATGGATGGCTGTTGTAGAAAGGATGCATTGCACATTTTCCCATGAACTGAATATTGTCAGTTCATAGCAAATAGTACCTTATATTTGACACCAGCCTACCTATCCTGGTTTGAACGTTCATAAGGTATATTTTTCCATGAACTGAGTATGGCCAACAGAAAAATGTAACCTATGATAATTGACACCGCCATAGCTATGCTGGTTTGGAATTTTATAAGGTTCTTTTTCCCATGAACTGAATATAGGCAACTCATAGGAAAAGGTACCTAATGATAAGTGACATCAGCCTATCTATGCTGGTTCTGATTTCCATAAGGTACATTTCCCTATGAGCTGAACATGGCCAACTCATAGGAAAATGTACCTTATGATAATTGACACCAGCCTATCTATGCTGGTCTAGAATTTCATATTCCGCTTATGGGAAAATGTACCTTAAAATATTTGACACCAGCCTACTATGTTGGTTTGGAATTTCATAAGGTACTTTGGCCCATTAACAGAGTATGGCCAACTCATATGAAAAGGTACCTGCTATGAAAGCCAGCCTAGCTATCCCGTTTTGGAATTTCATAAGGTACATTTTCCCATGAACTGAATGTGGCCAACTCATAGAAAAAGGTACCATACGATAATTGGAACCAGCCTAGTTTTACTGATATAACATTTCATAAGGTACCTTTTCCCATTAACTGAATATTTACAGGAAATTGCACCTTATGATAATTGAAACCAGCCTAGCTGTGCTGGTCTGGAATATCATCAGGTACATTTTCCCATGAAATGAACCGAATATGGTCAACTCACAGGAACCGGTACTTTACGATAAATTGACATTAACCTCGTTATGTTGATCTGATATTTCATAAGGTACATTTTCCCATGAACTGAGTATGGCCAACTCATAAGAAAATTTACCTTATGATAATTGAAACCAGCCTAGCTATGCTGGCTGATAATTTCATAAAGTACCCTTTCCCATGAACTGATAATGCCAACTCATAGGAAAATATACTTCGCGATAATTGACACCAGCATAGTTTGCAATTTCATAAGGTTTTGCCATGAACTAAATAATGGAAGCTCATGGGAAAATTGTACCTTATGATAGTTGACACCAGCTATGTACCTTATGAAATTCCAAACCAGCATAGCTATGCTGGTTTGGAATGAAATAAGGTACATTTTCCCATGAACTGCATATGTCCAGCTCGTACAAAAGTGTACCTTATGATAATTGGCACCAGCCTAGTGATGCTGTTTTGAAATGTCATAAGGAACTGGTCAACTCATACGAAAATGTACCTTATGGTAATTGACACAACCCTAGCTATGCTGGTCTGGATTTTCATCAGGTACATTTTCCCATGAATTGAATATGGCGCGGCACGTAAACGGGATGTGCTCGGTAGAGCCTCGCCCATCCCGTTTCCTAAGCCTTGCCAGATATTTTCCCATTCACGGCACTAACCTACTATTCTCTATATTCTGGTCAATTGTTTAAAATGGGAAAGAGTGAACAGTGTAGACTTTGATCAAATGAAGC
>CM055271.1:49088880-49311781 GCA_029237695.1 Conchocele bisecta | reverse complement strand
GATCAAATGAAGCTCATGCTTATAACATGTAGCTGAAGATAAATCAGTTTGATTAGGTGAGCCAGAGTACATCTCTTGCTCAACCACACAAAGTGCTTGATGTCAATCTCAAAATAGTTTTGGTTTGAGCCCGAGTACAACTCTTGCTCATCTAACTGATTTATGTTTGGAATGAGGTTTTGTGTACCGACCCAATTACACTCCACCAATATGCAGGATGATCTGGGTCTACACTGTTAGTCAACCCAGACTTGTTTACTCTGTTATTATACAACTTTCTGAGCATTTGTACTCGAAATCTGACAGTTGGATTGGTCGATACTCAGCCTCAACCAATCACATCTCGGATTTCAAGAACGAAAACCAGAGTACGTGCTCAGTAACTTTTTCAAACTCGGACCCAGGAATTGTAAAAGTTCCTGCACATTAACTCTAATCTTGTTCAGTTTGATTCGTAGAGTCTGAGCTCAACACAAACTCAACCAATATAATTGAGTTAGTATTCAAGCTCGGCTACATATGTTTTATAACCGTACGAATGCGGGGGTGGGGGGTGGGGGTGGGGGGACTATTGTCGTCGGCTGTTTAAAGTTCTTCAACATTGCTTAAAATAACAGCTTTTAATAAAATGTGTTTTACCAACACATAGAGAATAGTAGGTTAGTGCCGTGAATGGAAAAAAAATATCTGGCAAGGCTTAGGAAACGGGATGGGCGAGGCTCTGCCGAGCCGCGCAAGATATTTTTCCCATTCACGGCACTAACCTACTATTCTATTTATCCCTTCAACACCTACAAATAGCTTTAAAATGCAATAAAAATAACCCCAGCCATCGCATATATTCATATGCAGTGGTTAGGTCGTATTGACGGGATATCAAAAATGATTCACGGCACCGTGTTTCACGGCACATACGCACTGTGTTGACGGGATAAATACCAATCCGCTCCTATGGAGATGATTCTAATGTGCTGATGAAGCATGTTTCACTGGAACAATAGAACAAAGGCAACAAGAAAAAGTTATTCCCTATTTGGCTGAATAAACACAGAACCTGGGCACATGAGGAAGAAAATAGAACGCAAAGACAAATTCAATACATGTATATGCTGGTAAAAACAAACACAATATACTGGTACATGTACCTTGAAAAAGAACAAATTGCATTTAGTTGTATTGCGAATGTAAACTATTAACAAATGTATAACATGACGCTTAAATGCACAGGCATTGTCAACACGTGTAAATTGATTGGTGTTTAACAACGGCCTATCAGCAACTAATGTCATTTAAGGCCGGGCCAACGGGTTCGATCCCATATTCAACCAAATTTTCCATAATTCATGATTACATACAGGGCTCCAGATAAGCTGCGTATTTGCTTAAATACCCAATTAAAATTTCAAAAAAGCCCAATTGAAATCAGAATTAGCGAGTATCAAAAAGCAATACAATATTTGTGGTACCTTTATCATGCTGCAGGTAACAATAAACAAACCACAATTATATCATATTTTCCATGAAAACACATCTTGGTATTTCATTAGAATTGTCTCCAAGGAGACAATTCTAATGAAATGCCAAGACATGTTTTCATTTCGAAGCAAACTATTCAATAATTGCGGTCTGTTGATGTGTAAACAGTAGTGTGATTTTATTTTACCCACTTAAATTTTTGAAATACCCAATTGTTTCAGAAATGATGGAGTAACAATACTCAATTACTAATTCCTTATCTGGAGCCCTGTACACATGACCCTGCCCATGAAATACAGTCATATATGCTCTATTCAAACGTTGAGAGTCAGTTTATGTCAATGACGCAAACATTTTGAAAATTGTATCATTTAAATAGCAATATTAACTCTTACAAGGCAGACAGAGAATATTGTTATCTGCCACTTTTAACAAATTTATTATTTTGACACCCATGGGAATCATCTCCAATTCTCATGTGTTGTCGTAACATGCTTTTGTAAAGAAATAATGAAAATAAGGGGGGAATAGCAGACATTTCATTTTTTATTGTAAATGTTAAAGGCAAACCAGCTGAAAATAGGGAATTTACGATGGTTGCGACAATTGTAGGTCTTGATCCTCCACATGTTCACAGATTAATGCTATCAGACTTATAAATAGGTTACCAAACTTGGGAAATAATGAGTGACTTCCCTTAGAACAATTTAATGGGTATTATCAGCGTTAAATTTGGCAGAAGGTGTCTGTTTGACGCCACGTTGCTTAGTTTAAACTCAGCTTAGATTAAGCTAACAAACGTTATGTGAAACCGACAAATTCCACCCATTCTGTTGTCGAGGATGCCACAGTAGTGCATGTAGTTCTAAGGGAAATTACTCGTGATTTTCCAAGTTTGGTAATCTATTTATATAACTGGTCTATTCCGTGACAAAACTGGCTACACTGAGTGCAAACAACGTAATATCCCTATTGTAAGTATACTTTGCACTGTTCATGAAATCGGCTACTGGTGCCAGGTTCATATTACACCAAAGTCCATCAATGAAACACCCATCATGCTTCTAACAGGTATCAGGTAATAGAGAATAGTAGGTTAGTGCCGTGAATGGGAAAAAAATATCTGGCAAGGCTCAGGAAACGTTTCCGTGCCGCGCCAGATATTTTTCCCATTCACGGCACTAACCTACTATTCTATTTATCCCGTCAACACCTACAAATGGCTGTAAAATGCAAAAATAGTATTAACTGGATATCAAAAATGTTTCACAGCACCGTTTTTCACGGCACATACGCACTGTGTTGACGGGATAAATATAGATCTTTATCAGACTACATGTGTGTATTAATTGATTTGTTTGTTTGTTTGTTGGTGATTATCGGTCTATCAACAGCTAAGGTCATTTAAGGCCGGGTCAATGGGTTTAGTACTAACTCCCAAAATCAGAACTGAATATTTACAATAACAAAACTATATATTCAGAATAATCCGGATCTGATGCCAGGTCCTCGCCACACCAGAACCACTTGGCCCCTCCCAAAAGCAGTAGGATCGGTAATAATCTTATTACTTTTATAATGGGATTACAAATCCCATAAGCCCCATTTCACCAGTCACAGTCACATATGAGTGTTTAATTACACTCTTGCAAATTATTTGCACGGGTTTCGCAGTGAGAGAAAACCCGCAATCAACTCATTACAAATAATAACACCTGAAACCACGAGCTACCAAGCAAAATATTTAATCTTTATTACAGTACAGTACAGTCAGTTATTTGAAAATTCCAAACATGCACTCAAATATACCTGGCTCATAGAAACAGCTGATTAATTTGGATTTCAAAAAGTTTACATGACGTCACATTTGACGTCACACAACGTAACGTTAAAACGCGGAAAAACACGTCATTGTATTAACTATTCTTGCGCACATTACAATTCATTGATAATAATCTCAAAAATAGACTAAATATGCATATATCCGCTGTGGAAGTGTAATAAATAGGACATTCCATCGTACATGTTTGAATAGCGGAAATAATACACTCGTGTCCGTCGGCGTCCGTGCAAGCAACTCGTTCGCTACGCTCACTCGTTGCTTACGAGGAAGCCGACGCACACTCGTGTATTATTTCCCGTTATTCAAAATGTATGATGGAATATATATTTCATCCACAATGACAAAAATGTGCTTACTGCGTTTGCGACAAGTATAGATCTATATCCATCTGCAGGAGTGTGCTAGCTGATCAGGAACTACACGGGCAAAACACTCAATAAGCCCATTTGTGTCTTGGTTGGTCCTGGTCGGCCTCCAACCTCCCCTTATGGCCGCTCTGTAACCTCCATGTAGTAATTTTGTATACACTTATCAATAGTTAATACTAAAGTGTGGCGGTGACTGGAGAAATGGGGCTTATGGGATTTACGACCAGCTACTGATCAAATAACACACTCCTGTAGCCTGATAACAATCTATATTCCTTGCTAGAAGCATGACGGTTATTTCAATGATGGAATGGCAAACAGTGCATATCCTAATCAGACTAATCAGACTGTGCGGATGCATAGGCTGATCTGGATATGCACTGGTCGCAAAACCCAGAAGCCCCATTTCTCCAGTCAGAGCCACAAATAATATTTTTCTCAGTGACTGTTTTGTTGAATGAACCATATTCCCATTACTTATTTATTTATCAGTATATATTTTCTCGTTATTGTTTTGTTACATCTAAATTTTTTTGCTGTTTTGGCTAATGGATTGTACTTAACACTGACAATTCTGAATTAAACTTTGTCATCTCCTGTATTATTTATATTTTCTATTTTCAAGATGAAAACATGTTGACAGTACATGTGAATCATCTCCTATCGTTATTTGTGGCTGTGACTGGAGAAGTGCGGCTTATGGGTTTTGCGACGAGTGTACATCCAGATCAGCATGTGCATACCTCACAGTCTGATCAGGATCTGCACTGTTCGCCATTCCATCAATGAAACATCCATCATGCTTCTAGTAAGCAATATAGATTGGTATCAGGCTAGAGACTAATTGATCAGGTGCTACACTGGTCACAAATCCCATAAACCCCATTTCTCCAGTCACTGTCACATATATGGTTGGACTCCAACCACCCCTCACTGACGCCCTGTCTCCGCCAAGTACAGTAGGGTCAGCGTGTAAGTGCACACACGAACGAACACGACAGGTTGGAACCAACCTGTCATGTTCGTTCGTGTGTGCACTTACACGCTGACCCCACTGTAATTCATGTATACAAAAAATGTAAATATTTTTCTGCATTTTTTCTCATTTCGCATCAAAAGTGTATGTTTTTACCACTCAGTTGAACCGGTTCAACTGAGTGGTAACAACATACACTTTGGGTGGGTAGCGAACCAACCTGTCGTGTTCGTTCGTGTGTGCACTTACACGCTGACCCTACTGTAGGTCATATAATTAGAAACATATCAAATAATAAGTTAAACCACAAACCCACTCTTCCAACATCTCGGTCCAAGGTCTTTATCAAGGTATTAGCTATTCAGATATTACTAATTCCTTGATAAAGGCCTTGTACCGAAACGTTGGAACAGTGGGTTCATGGTTTATGATGTATCGTTCAAAAAATTCATATTACTGTGCAAACTTGCAAATAATAATTGTATATTTTTGTTGTTTTGTTTAATTATATTTATTTCAAGTTATTGTTTCGTTTAATGAATTATTATTATACATTTTCCAGGGTTTTGATCAGGGTCTACACCATTCAGTCAGTGAAACACCCATCTTTTTGAAAAAAAATGTAAATCTTTATCAGACTGCGGCTGTGTGCTAGCAGATCAGGAGATAGACTGGCCACAAATGGCATAAGACACATACAAGTACAGTGGAACCTCTCTAAACCGGGCACCCTGGGAGGTTCCCAGGGTGTCCGGTTTAGAGAGGTTCCACTGCAATTATTGTAGATAAGCACCGCAATACATGTGTGGGTGTCTTGCGATCATGAACTAACATTATATTACCAATACCGCTAAATGAAAGGCAAAGGTATCAAAAACAAACGGAGCTGACATAGGTGTCCGGTTTAGAGAGGTTTTACTGTATATCCATCACATACGAGACAATGCTGATAATTTGTTTTATGAGGTTACACTACACAACCGCCTGCATTAAGCTTGCCCATATTATCAACGCTTCTTAACATGCCAACTCGCAATCAACCAATTGGATTGTCTGAGCTTGAGCTGTAGCACAACTCAGTCTCAGCCATTCAAGCTACTTGACTTCAAGCACACTATTTACTTATTTTGCAGTAAATAAATTGACAAATGTTGGCAAGATTAGCGCAGACGGAAGTGTACTGGGTAGAACCAGTAGTCATACATTTTGGAAGCTTGATATATTTGTATGCACGGTGTTTACTACCAATCGCTATGGATGTGCAATGCATATGGTTAGGTTCGGGCGGCAGACTTGCTAACATTGCAAGAAAATCAGAAATAAAAAACCAAATTTAAAATGGATTCACTTCATTATCTTGGAGTTGGCAATTTCATATCATTTTTAGCTGAACACAAATACTCAAGAAGCAGTTTCCTTTTTGACAAGTAAATCAACCAGTTATTGCCGAATAGTTGCCATGCTGCTGTATACATCGCATACAAGTTGAACCTGATGAAAACTGCTTGTGAAGAAATGACACGACGGCCAATCAAGAATAACCAGAGAATAGCAAGATGGTAATGAATTCCCAGCGCATAGTGAAAGTAAGAGATATTTATGTCACAGCATGCATACCGACCAAGTCTGAAAATAGTTTTTGATATAATTGTTCAGTAATGCACGTAGTGAAACCTCTCTAAACGGGACACCCTGAGAAGCCCCCAGGGTATGAGGTTTAGAGAAGTTCCACTGTACAAACATACAAAGTCCAGTTTAACACCAGTGTAGACCCAGATTTTCATGCAAGTCAGAGCATTTAGATCTGGACCGGCCGGATTACACGGGTTATAAACAGAAAGCTGATGTATTGTCATACATTACGATAATCCTTTACTTATCCTACATGTAACTCATTCCTCAATAAAATGCTAAACATAAAAATATATGTGCTCAGTAATAAAAGAATGGTAAAAATATGTTATGTGCAAAAAATATGAGAAAAGCTGTAAGAAATAGGCCCTTGGCGCGATAGGGTTGTCGGTACCATCGGAGCGCACCAAAGATTTCGGGTGTCAATGTGTTTATACACATATACTGTATATATTTCGGCATGATAGACTTTTCAAAGTAGTAGCTTAAGCCCACTAATTTGCATAAACAAGATGGCCGCCAGTGAAAAAAATATCGGCTACCGTAGGGTATACATTACATTGTGGAACCAATATTAGGAGGGGCAATTTGACGCATCTTAATTTATTTCATAGTAAACACCTTACCGAATATATAGCACTCAAATTAAGCCTGAACCGAGCTTGTGAACATCCAAGATGGCCGCCATTTTATTGAAATGTTATAAAGTATGTAAATAAATTGACAAAGACGTGGTATCAGCGTGGGTATCAAACGCTAGTTCTGATGTAATATGGCCTGCAAGTCGTTCATATATATGTATTATGAACAATACATGTGCTAGAAGCACCATGTCTGTCGTCTATACTTGTCAAGTTCCATAAACAAGATGGCGGTAATTGTTCAAAATTACATATATTTTATAGAATGCTTCTCTCTAGAAGTATCTTCCATGTATAAACGAAGGGAATTTGCCAACCAACTTCGGATAGTTAATAAATATAATGGACCAACTGTTTATCAGGCAATATTGTGATATCTACATGTTCAATAAATCCAAGATGGCCGCCATTTGATACAAATTGTGTTGCTTATGCGAACCAATTGGCACATACTGCCTGTCATGATCAGTTTCTGTACCAAACAAACATAGTCGACCTGACACGATGTTTAGTAGAGACAATCGTGCTAACAATGGCATATATGTCAGAAAGAAGACAATTACTCAGGTAAATGTTTCTTTTTGCACAGTATGCCGTGCATGGTAATGCATGTGACAAAACACAAAATGGAATAGCACGTGATACATTATGCTCCAATATTAAAACCGATACAGTATTCTGATTGGTAGAGGACATTGCATATTTAATCACCAAACAACATCTGTATAGTCCCAAAATCGTATGATAAACGCAATGTACACTGTATATTTAAGATAACATAGGGTACAATTACAATTATTATTTATATTTCTCCGGTACTGATATAATGTTTATGGTGATTTAGTTAAATTACTACAAATATTGTACGAAATGGCGGCCATCTTGAATATTATGCAAATCATATATTCCTCAAACGAGTATGAAAAGCTTTCTGCGGGATGTCAATGATTAAATCGTTGAAACTGATATGTATGCTCTCGTCTAATATGTTTTGTTTAATACGTGGATAGGTCTGAATTCCAGAAATTGCTGTTCCAATTTTACAATGATAGATATGTTAAATATGCAAATTAATACGCGTATGCTCCTATTTATGCTTTTAGTAAGCTGTAGATCACCGAATGTGTATACGATAAGTGTGACCTTGGAGTTTTGAACGGGTTTGTGGTGCTTACATTGATAACAAAGTTATATGAATAATTTACGAAATTCGTATAATATCGCGGCCATTTTGGATTTACACACTTTTCTTTTTATTCTAAGATTGGGTTATAAGCATTGTATAGCATGTCAGTTACACACATCAGAATTGTGTTTTCATTAACCATTATGTGACTGCTGAAAATCGACGTTGCATATAAATATCCTGGAAACTGGACATGTGTTTCATAAGGTCGGCCATATTGTATATGCAATATAATAAGTTTATACCACAAATGTTATGTTTTTGTTGCATATTATTATAAATACCAATATGTTAAACAACTAGGGACTATTTTAGTTTCATATCTGTGGGTAGTGGCAACACTTAATTGCATGTGCGTGTCTGTTTCTTTAAATATATCATAGAATTCTTGTAAAATGGCGGCCATATTGGATTTGTGCACATCATATCATAATACAATGAATGGATAAACATTTAGTCGGCCATGATGTATTAAATGCCTGAAATTTATCGGTATCTGTCTTTTGAAAAAAGCTTCCTCAATACGATATGCCCCTACATGTAGTAAAGCACTTTTTCATTGGCGGCCATCTTGTTGATGCAAATTTCTAGGCTTAAGCTACTACTTCTGAAGGTCTATCATGCAGAAATATATAGAGTATATGTGTCTGATCACTTTAGTAACAAAAATATTTAGTGCGCAGAGATGGTACTAAAAACCTATTTTTTGCTGGTACGCCCAGGACCTAAAAAGTAAAGGATTTAAATAAATTAAGAACAAAATGTTTTCAAATTTAATTTTTTTATTTTATGTTATTACCGTTCATTTATCAAATGTGCAGTCACAACATAATACTTTTATCAATTTTGCTGTTGAATCGGTAGGTATGCCATAAAATAAGTGACAGGAAATGTTTCTGACTTTCGGGAATTGACCACCAACTCACCGGGCTCTGACCACTCTAGCGCGTCATCCGTTTCATTTCTGGCCAACCATTTCTCCCCAGGCTCGGTGTTTATGCCATATAGACGACAGCATGGAAAACATCAGGGAACAACGGACTGTTGAGAAAAAGGAGAGCGTTTGATGAATATATGTGTAGTAAAAATAAGATGAAATCATTTCATATATAATACTCTAAATTTTTCATTACATTTTGTCTTTTTGAAACTTTGAAACCATATTTTTGATTTACAGCATTCTATAATTCTATATTATATTTTAAGAGGTCATTAGATTCTTCCACTAACCTCTTTTGTATTAGCATGACCCGTCGTAGGGGTCACATGAGTCTTTATCACATGAGTCATACATGTATACACATCATTGGTAATAAACTACTCCTAGCATTTCAGCTCCAAAAATGTAAGATAAAACAAAGCGATCGCCAGCGAGTGTCTCACCCATGAGTATCAAGGTTACCCGGATGACACTGGACAGATGGTCATCACTATGAGGAAGCTATTGATGATGCTTGATAATGATCCGACTAACAGATCAGGAGATGTTCAACATTTGGACGTACGTCAAAATGTTTGACGCCAGAATTGTAACCACTATGTCTCATTTTCCACTAACGTGGGTGAGACAAAAACTGTGCATGATTAGATTTAGTCAAGATCAGTTGCCTATTTCACCAACATTGTAAAGTAAACTTTTCTAGCAAATTTTAAAATTAAACCAGAATAGCTCATTTTGAACATTAGGGTTCGGTTTTAAAGATTTAGTTTTCATAAGGTACTTTTTCCCATGGAATTTTCCATGGATGGGCACCGGTTCAGGAGAAAATGTACCTTATGAACATTTTAAAAATTCAAACTGCATAGCTTCATTTTATGAACATAGGCTGGTTTTATTTAAGAATTTTGGTTCATAAGGTTACCTTTTTCCCATGAATTGTGGTCCTATTGGTCGGTTTCCACAGAGAAAATTGTAACCTTATGAAATTTTAAAAATTCAAAATCCAGGCAGTAGCTCATTTTGACCTAAGGTTGGTTTTTAAGATTTTTTTGTTTTCATAAGGTAACCTTTTCCCAATGGATTTTCCAGTGTAGCGGTTCACGGAGAAAAATGTACCTTATGGAAATTTTTTAAAAATTTTTAAAAATTCCAAACCAGCTTAGGTCATTTTTGGACCTAGGCTGATTTTAAAGATTTTTTTTCATTAATGGTACCTTTTTTTTTTTTTTTCCCATATATGAAATTTGTCCAGTGTCCGTTCAGGATGAAAAAAAATGTACCTTATGAAAATTTTAACATTCCAAAAACCAGCATAGGTCAGTTTTGATCCTAGGCTGGTTTTAAGAGTTTTTTTCATAAGGTACCTTTTTACCGATTGGAAATTTTTCCAGTGTCGGTTCATGAGAAAATGTACCTTCTTTGAAAATTTTAAAAATTCAAAACCAGCATAGGTCATTTTTGACCTAGGCTGGTTTTTAAGATTTTTTTTTTCATAAAGGTACCTTTTTTATCCCATGTAATTTTCCAGTGTCGGTTCACGAGAAAATGTACCTTTTATGACATTTTAAAAAATTAAAATTCAAACCACAGGCATAGGTCATTTTGTCCTAGGCATGGTTTTAAAGATTTTTTTCATTAAGGTACCGTTTTCCCATGAAATTTTCCAGTGTCAGTTCACGAGAAAACTGTACCTTATGAAATTTTTAAACATTCAAACCAGCAGTAGGTCAAGTTTGACCTAGGCTGGTTTTAAGATTTTTTTTCATAAGGTACCTTTTTCCCATGCAATTTTTCCAGTGTCGGTTCATGAGAAAATGTACCTTATGAAATTTTAAAATTCAAACCAGCATAGGTCATTTTTGACCTAGGCTGGTTTTAAGATTTTTTTTCATAAGGTACCTTTTCCCATGGGATTTTTTGGTCCAGTGTCGGTTCACGAGGAAAACAAATGTACCCCTGATCCATTTTTTTAAAATTCAAAACCAGGCATAGGTCATTTTGGGACCTAGGCTGGTTTTAAGAAATTTTTTTCATAAGGTTTACCTTTTCCCATGAATTTTTTTCCAGTGTCGGTTCATGAGAAAATATGTTAACTTTTGGGTGAAAATTTTTAAAAAAATTCAAAACCAAGTCAGTTAGGTCTGTTTATGAACTAGGCTTGGTTTTAAAGATTTTTTTTCATTAAAGGTACCCTTTTTCCCATGGATTTTTCCAGTGTCGGTTCACCGTAGGAAAAAGGCAAATGTAACCTCGTGACATTTTAAAAATTTCAAAAACCAGCATAGTTCATTTTGACCTAGGCTGGTTTTAAGATTTTTTTTTTTCAATAATGGTACCTTTTCCCATGAATTTTCCTAAGTTGTTCAGTTCACGAGAAAATGTACCTTATGAAATTTTTTAACATTCAACCTAGCATAGGTCAGTTTGTTGACCTTAGGCTTGGTTTTTAAGAGTTTTTTTCATAAGGTTACCTTTTACCCATGAATTTGTCCCATGGTCGGTTTGACGAGAAAGAAAACTTGTACCTTATGAATTTTAAAATTTTAAATTCAAAACCTAGCATAGCTTCATTTTCGTTGTACCTAGGTTGGTTTTTAAGATTTTTTTTCATAATGGTACCTTTTCCCAATGGGATTTTTCCAGGAGTGTCGGTTCAGGAGAAAATGTACCGTTATGAAAATTTAAAATTCAAACCAGCTTAGGTCATTTTTGATCCTAGGCTGATTTTTAAGATTTTTTTCACTAAGGTACCTTTTGTTTCCCATGAAATTGTCCTCATTGGTCGGTTCAACGAGAAAATATGTTAGATTTATTGAAATTTTGAAAATTTTCAAAAATTAAACCAGCATTTAGGGTCATTTTTGGACCTAGGCTGGTTTTTAAGATTTTTTTCATAAGGTACCTTTTCCCAATGAATTGTCCAGTGGTTCCGTTCAGGAGCAAAATTAATGTACCATTATGCAATTTTTTAATTTTAACATTCAAACCAGCATAGGGTCAGTTTGACCTAGGCTGGTTTTTAAAGATTTTTTTCATAAAGGTACCTTTTTCCCATGATTTTATTTTCCCGAGTGTCGGTTCATGAGGAAAATGTACCTTATTTTATGAAATTTTTAAAATTCAAACCAGCCATAGGTCATTTTTGACCTTTAGGCTGGTTTTGGAATTTTAAGTTTTTTTTCATAATAGGTACCTTTTTCCCATGAAATTTTTCCATTAGTTGGTTTTCACGAATGAAAATGTACCTTATGGGACATTTTAAAATTCAAACCAGCATAAGGTCCATTTTGGAACCTAGGCTAGGTTTTAGAATTTTTTTCATTAAGGTACCTTGGTCCCATGAATTTTCCGGTTTTTGTCAGTTCACGAGAAAAATGTACCTTTTTTTGAAATTTTAACCATTCAAACCAGCAGTAGGTCAGTTTTGACTAGGCTGGTTTTAAGAAAAAAAAAATTTTTTTCATAAGGTACCTTTTCCCATGAAATTTTTCCAAGTGTCGTTTCATTGAGAAAATGTACCTA
The DNA here is from genome assembly GCA_029237695.1 of Conchocele bisecta. Classification (NCBI taxonomy): domain Eukaryota; kingdom Metazoa; phylum Mollusca; class Bivalvia; order Lucinida; family Thyasiridae; genus Conchocele; species Conchocele bisecta. The sequence goes on along the minus strand of CM055271.1, from coordinate 49,299,197 downwards.
AATGGAAATTTTAAAATTCCAAACCAGCATAGGTCATTTTGACCTAGGCTTGGTTTTTAGATTTTTTTCATAAGGTTACCTTTCCCATGGATTTTTCCGAAGTGTCGGTTTTTTCATCGAGGAAAATTTAACCTTTTCCATGAACATTTTAAAATTCCAAACCAGCATGTCGGTTCATTTTGACCTAGGCTGGTTTTAAAATTTTTTCATAAGGTAACCTTTTCCATTGAAATTTTTCCAAAATTGGGTTAGTGTCCGGTTCAAAAACGAAAAGAAAATTAACCCTTAAATGGGCTTTTAAAATTTTTTTTTTTTCAAAACCAGGGCTAAGGTTTTCTTTTGAACCTAGGCTGGGTTTTAAGATTTTTTTTCATAAGGTACCTTTTCCCATGGATTTTCCAGTGGGATCGGTTCAGAGAAAATGTACCTCATGGACATTTTAAAATTCAAACAGGCATAGGTCATTTGAACCTAGGTTGGTTTTAAGATTTTTTTTATAAGGTACCTTTTTCCATTGAAATTTTCCAGTTTTGTCAAAAAAGTTCAAACGAGCTTGTACCTTATGGAAATTTTAACATTTTGAAACCAGCATTGGTCAGTTTGAACCTTAGGCTGGTTTTAAAGATTTTTTTTTCATAAGGTACCTTTTTCTTTCCCCCAATTTTTAGGGGGGGAAAAAAATTTTTCTTTTACAGTGTCGGTTTCATGATGAAAATGTACCTTATGAAAATTTTAAAATTCAAACCAGCATTAGGTCGTTTTGGACCTAGGCTGGTTTTAAAGATTTTTTTTTCATTAAGGTACCTTGTTTTCCATTGGAATTTTCCAGTGTCGGGGTTCACGAGAAAATGTACCTTATGGAAATTTAAAATTCAAACCAGCAAAAATTAGGTTCATTTTTACCTAGGCTGGTCTTAAGATTTTTTTTTCATAAGGGGGTACCTTTTCCCATGAATTGTCCCATGGTCGCGTTAACGAAGAAAATGTTTACCTTATGAAAGATTTTAAAATTCAAACCAGATAGGTCATTTTGACCTAGGCTGGTTTTCTTAAGTTTTTTTTTCATAAGGTACCTTTTCCCATGAATTGTCCATGGTCGGTTCACGAGAAAATATGTACCTTATGAAATATCAAACCAGCATAGTACAAATTTTTTCTAGGCTGGTCAGACTATAAGGTACCTTTTCCCATGAATTTTCCATGTGGTTCATGGAGAAAAAATGTACTTATGAAATTTTAAAATTCAAACCAGCATGGTACCTATGGTAATTTTTTTATAATCACCAGTAGTCATGAAACTAGGCTGGAAGGTTTTTTTTTCATAAGGATTTTCCCATAAGGTACTTTTCCCATGAATTGTCATGGTCGGTTCACGAGATGTAGATACCTTGAAATTTTAAAATTCAAACAAGTAGGTTCATGACTAGGGTGGTTTTAAGGTTTTTTTTCATACATAAGGTCAGGTGCGGTCTTGTAAGGAATTTTTTTTCAAATTAATTGGTACCTTTTACATTTTGAATTGGTCCATGAATTGTCGGTTCACGAGAAAATGTAGTTATGAAATTTTAAAATTCAAACCAGCATAGGTCTTAATTTTTTTTTTGACCTTTCCCGGCTTGGTAAGGATTTTTTTCATAGGTAAAACCTTTTCTCAATGGAATTTTCCTTTTTGGTTTTGTGCGGTTCACGAGAAATGTACCTTATGAAATTTTAAAATTCAAACAAGCTTAGGTCTTTTTTACCTAGGTGGTAAAGCTTAAGGTACCTTTTTTCCCAATGAATTGTCCATGGTCGGTTCACGAGAAAATGTACCTTATGAAATTTTAAAATTCAAACCAGCATAGGTCATTTTGACCTAGGCTGGTTTTAAGATTTTTTTCATAAGGTACCTTTTCCCATGGATTTTCCAGTGTCGGTTCACAAGAAAATGTACCTTATGGAATTTAAAATTCAAACCAGCTTAGGTCATTTTGACCTAGGCTGATTTTAAGATTTTTTTCATAAGGTACCTTTTCCCATGAATTGTCCATGGTCGGTTCACGAGAAAATGTAGATTATGAAATTTTAAAATTCAAACCAGCATAGGTCATTTTGACCTAGGCTGGTTTTTAAGATTTGTTCATAAGGTACCTTTTCCCAATGAATTGTCCAGTGTCGGTTCATGCGAAAATGTACCTTATGAAATTTTAAAATTCAAACCAGCATAGGTCATTTTGACCTAGGCTGGTTTTAAGATTTTTTTCATAAGGTACCTTTTCCCATGAATTTTCCAGTGTCGGTTCACGAGAAAATGTACCTTATGACATTTTAAAATTCAAACCAGCATAGGTCATTTTGACCTAGGCTGGTTTTTAAGATTTTTTTCATAAGGTATTTTTTCCTATGAATTGTCCATGGTCGGTTCACGACAAAATGTACCTTATGAAATTTTAAAATTCAAACCAGCATAGCTCATTTTTTACCTAGGCTGGTTTTAAGATTTTTTTCATAAGGTACCTTTTCCCATGGTTTGTCCAGTGTCGGTTCACGAGAAAATGTACCTTATGAAATTTTAAAATTCAAACCAGCATAGCTTATTTTGTGCTCGGCTGGTTTTAATATTTTTTTCATAAGTTGCATTTTCACATGAACTAAAAATGGTCAACTCCTAGGAAAATGTACCTAATGATAATTCGCACCGGCCCAGTTATGAATTTCTTAAGGTACCTTTTCTCATGAACCAAATATGACCAAATCATTGTAAACCCAGATCTGCTTTTATAAAACTTTCTGAGCATGTGTACTCAAAATCAGACTGATTGGTCGAGACCGAGTCTCAACCAATCAAATCTCAGATTTCAAGAACGAAAATCAGAGTATGTGCTCAGTAACTTTTATAAACTCGGACCCAGGTATTGAAATACTACCTGCACATTAATCTTGTTCAGTTTGATTTGTAGAATACGAGCTCAAGCTCGGCTACATCTGTAGACCGTTTTATAACTGTATGAATGCGGGGGTGGGGGTCAAATATTGTCGTCGGCTGTTTCTTCAACATTGTTTTAAATAAGGTGCCGATGAAGCATGTTTTATTGAAAAAAATAGAACTAAGACAACAGTAGACGACAAATGCTATTCCGTGTTGGATGAAATAAACACAGGACCTGTAGCATATTTCACCAACATTGCAAAGTATACTCATCTAGCAAAGTATACTTTGAGGGAGAAATTTTCAATTTAAGGCTAAATTTATTAATTTTTATTATACTGAATTTATTACATTATCGCAGCCATTTTGGCTGTGATAATGTAATGAATTCAGTATAATAATTCTGCATACTTTTAATCATCAAATATATGCAGTCGTTAGTTCTGTACGAAATAATGCATTTCCGGAAAAATAAATGATTACTCCTTCAAAGTATACTTTGCTAGAAAGGTATACTTTGCAATTTTGATGAAATCGGCTACTGGGCACATGAGGAAGACAATAAAACACAAAGACAAATTCAATACATGTGTTTGCTAGAAAAAGAAAAACATGCATTTGATTTTATTGCAAATGTAAAATATAAGCACATTTTTTGACACCACATGGGAATCATCTCCAATTCGCATGTGTTATCGAAACATGCTTTAGTAAAGAAATAATGAAAATAAGGGGGAAATAGCAGTTTGTTTGTTTGTTTGTTTGTTTGTTTGTTTGGGTTTAACGGCCTATCAACAGCTATGGTCATTTAAGGCCAGGTCAATGGGTTTAGTACTAAATCCCATATATTGCCTGTACAAGTACATGTACATGTTCAAATACATGTAGAAATGGAGGGGAAATCCCAAAATCAGAACTGAATATTTACAATAAACCAGATGGCCGCGGCCCGCATGTCGAGCCCGCCGAGGCACTTGATAGTATTTTTAAAAAACTTTAACGCAGATTTCGGACGGACGGACGGACGGACGGACGGACGCACGGACGCACGGACGCACGGACACCCGAACGTCATTCTGATCACTATGTCTCGCTTTCCGCAAGCGGGCTCGACAAAAAACTATATATTCAGCCCTGAAATCAGAATAATCATGATCTGATGCCAGGTCCTCGCGACACCAGAATCACTTGGCCCCCTCCCAAAAGCAGATGGATCAGTAATAATCTTACTACTTTTATAATGGGCAATAACCCAATTCCACTTCCAGATAACAAAATAGCCAAAGATAAACAGTTCCTGAGGGCCAAACCGGGCAAATCGTCATTCCTATAAGGAGGAACCCTATCATTAATTTACGCCGTCACGTTCGCCCGACCAACCACCCACGGGGGAATATATTTTATTTTTTAATTGTAAATGTTAATGGCAAACCAGCTGAGAATAGGGAATGTACGATGTTTGCGACAATTGTAGATCCTGATCCTCCGCATGTTCATACAGTAATGCTACCAGCCTTATAAATAGTTTACCAAACTTGGGAAATCATGAGTGACTTCCCTTAGAACAATTTCCTGGGCATCATCAGCGTTTGTCGGATCGACGCCTCGTTGCATAGTTTAAACTACATGTAAGCAACGTGATGTCAAATCGACAAATTCCGCCCATTCTATTGTCAAGGATGTCACAGTAGTGCATGCAGTTGTAACGGAAATTACTCATTTTCCAAATGTATCAAGTTTGGAAATCTATTTATATAACTGGTCTATTCCGTGACAAAACTGGTGAACAGTGTGTGGCTACACTGAGTGCAAACAACGTAATATCCCGATTGTAAGTCGGCGTCCAAGTTGTACTGTACAATATATTTATTGTCATTAAAAGAAAAAGGATTTAATTTAATATATACTCCAAAAATAATATGAGCACAACTTGACTAGTTCGAGAATCATGGAGTATCCCAATAATTGTGGCTGTGACTGGAGAAATAGAGAATAGTAGGTTAGTGCCGTGAATGGGAAAAAATATCTGGCAAGGCTTAGGAAACGGGATGGGCGAGGCTCTGCCGAGCACATTCCGTTTCCGTGCCGCGCCAGATATTTTTCCCATTCACGGCACTAACCTACTATTCTATTTATCCCGTCAACACCTAAAAATGGCTTTGAAATGAAAAAATAGTATTGACTGGATATCAAAAATGTTTCACAGCACTGTGTTTCACGGCACATACGCACTGTGTTGATGGGATAAATGTGGCTTATGGGTATTTTCCATCAGTGTAGATCCAGATCAGCCTGTGCATCTGCTCAGGATCTTCACAGTGCGCCAGTCCATCAATGATTTGATTAAATGGTGTTTAACAGTATATCAATAACTTGTTGCATTGGGTGAGGGGGGATTAGCATAGTTAAAATAACTGGACCTGGTGCCCGGTCCATCCCACACCAAACTCCATCTATGAAACACCGGTCCTGCTTCTAACAAGTAATATAGATCGTCATCAGACTACAGGTGTGTGTGTTATTTGATCAGGAACTACACTGGTCACAACTGACACGAAAGGTGCAGATCCTGATCAGACTGTGTGGTTACACAGGTTGATGTAGATGTACGCTCGTTGTAAAACCCATAAGCCCCATTTCTCCAGTCACAGCCACATATGAGTGTTGACAATGAGAAAAATGTGCTTACTGCTTTTGCGACCAGTGTAGATCCATATCCAGATGCAGGAGTGTGCTAGCTGATCAGGAGCTACACTGGCCAAACAACAATAAGCCCATTTTTGTTATGTCCGGTCTTGGTCGGCCTCCAACCTCCCCTTATAGCCACCCTGTCACCTCCATGTAGTAATTTTGTATACAATTATCAATTGTTAATAATAATATGTCTGACTGGAGAAATGGGGCTTATGTGATTTGCGACCAGTGTAGCTACTGATCAAATAACACACTCCTGTAGCCTGATAGCGATCTATATTGCTTGCTAGAAGCATATCTGTGGAATAGCAAACAGTGCAGATCCTGATCAGACTGTGCGGATGCACAGACTGATCTGGATCTACACTGGTCGCGAAACCCAGAAACCCCAGGTGCCCGTTTCACTAAACTTTGTACGACTAAAATGTTCGTAAGTGCAAAATTATGATAGTCTGTAAATTTCACATTAACAATGTTTTCTTGTAAACAATTATTGAATTTACATTTATTGAGCATTTGCAGCCTATGCTCAATAAATGTAAATTAATCAATTGAAATTTACAGACGATCCTAAATTTTCACTCACAAACATTTTAGTCATACGAAGCTTAGTGAAACGGGCCCCTGGGGGCCGTTTCACTAAACTTCTTACAACTAAAATGTTCGTAAGTGTAAAATTACGTTTTCTTATAAACAATTATTGGATTTACATTTATTGAGCATAGGCTGCATATGCAGCCTATGCTCAATACATGTAAATACATCAATTGAAATTTCCAGACGATCATAAATTTGCACTTACGAAAGTTTGTCGTACGAAGTTTAGTGAAACGGGCCCCTGGTCTCCAGTCAGAGCACAATTCATACTTTTCTCAGTTACTGTTTTGTTGAATGAATCATATTCCCATGCATTTGTTTATTTATAATTATATATTTTCTAGTTACTGTTTTGCTACATCTAAATTAATATCTGTTTTTTTCTGTTTTGTTTTTTTTGGTTAATTTTATTTTATTTTTTTCTATAGTTTTGTTGTTTCGTTTAATGAATTGTAATTGCATTTGTATGCTGTTTTTGCTAGTGGACTGTACTTAACCCTGACAATTCTGAATTAAATTTTGTCATCTCCTGTAGTTTTTCTTCATTCCATTTTACAAGATGAAAACAAGTTTGACAGCAAATGTGAATCATTTCTTATCGTTATTTGTGGCTGTGACTGGAGAAATGGGGCTAATGAGTGCACATCCAGATCTGCACCGTCCACCATACCATCAATGAAACACCCGTCATGCTTTTAGCCAGCAATATAGATGGCTATCAGGCTACAGACGTGTGCTAATTGATCAGGAGCTACACTGGTCACACATCTCAGCCAAGTAGGTTCCGCAAAATATCAAATAATAATCTAAACGATACTTCATAAACCACAAACCCACTCTTCCAACATTTCTGCCCAAGGTCTTTACCAAGGAATTAATGTCTACATTCAGCTATTACTAATTCCTTGATAAAGGCCTTGGACCGAAACGTTGGAACAGTGAGTTTGTTGTTTATGAAGTATTGTTAAAACATCATATTGCTGTGCATACTTGCTGTGCATAAACTTGGAAAAGTCGCGGGAATACTGGACGAGGCCTTAAAAAATTTTTATGTCTTCGTCCAGTATACCCGCGACTTTTCCAAGTTTATACCCCGATAAATTCCACAAAAAGGCTATTCATTCCTATAATATTGCTGTGCATACTTGCAAATAATAATACTTTTGTTTTCATTTATTGTTTTGTTTAATGAACTACAATTGATTTTCTTTCCATTTGTGGTTTTGTTTAATTAATTATATTTCTTTTTCAATTGATTATCATATTGCTGTGTATACTTGCAAATAATAAACCTTTTTTTTTCCATTTAGGTATTGTTTTGTTTAATGAACTATAATTGATTTTCTTTCCATTTGTGGTTTTGTTTAATGAATTATATTTCTTTTGCAATTTATTGTTTTGTTAATATGGACTTATGACAATATTTGTACAGATGGAGTACCAGTAGCCGATTTCAGAAACATTGCAAAGTATACTTTTCTAGCAAAGTATACTTTGAGGGAGAAATTTTCAATTTAAAAATAAATTTATTAATTTTTATTATACTGAATTTATTACATTACCACAGCCAAAATGGCTGTGATAATGTAATAAATTCAGTATAATAATTATGCATACTTTTAATCATCAAATATATGCAGTCGTTAGTTCTGTATAAAATAATGCATTTCAGGAACAAATAAATGATTGCTCCCTCAAAGTATACATTGCTAGAAAAGTATACTTTGCAATGTTGGTAAAATATGCTACTGATATTAAAGTTTCTACGAAGTCTTCAAATTACATGTTTAATTTTTTACCTTCAACTTTCTTTTTTAATTACTAAATATTTGAGTACTTCTCTGTAAATTAGTGTATAGCCTTATGGGCTTTGCGACCAACGTAGACCCAGATCAGTCAGCATATTTGATCAGGGCCTACACCATTCAGTCAGTGAAACACCCATCTCCATTTTAACAAACAATGTAGATCTTATCAGACTGCAGCCATGTACCAGCCATTCAAACTGCTTGACTTCAAGCACAATATTCAAGTATTTTGCAATAAATAAATTGACAAATGTTGGCAAGATTAGCACAGATGGAAGTGTACTGGGTAGAACCAGTAATCATACATTTTGGAAGCTTGAAATATTTGTATGCACGGTGTTCACTACCAATCGCTATGGATGTGCAATGCATAATGTGAGGTTCGGGCGGCAGACTTGCTAACATTGCAAGAAAATAAGAAATAAAAGCCCAAATTTAAAATGAATTCAGTTCATTATCTTGGAGTTGGCAATTTCATGTCGTTTTTAGCTAGACACAAATACCCAAGAAGCAGTTTCCTTTTTGACAAGTAAAACAACCAGTTATTGCCGAATGGTTGCCATGCCACTGTGTACATCGCATACAAGTTGACTCTGATGAAAACTGTTTGTGCAGAAATGACACGACGGCCAATCAAGAATAACCAGAGAATAGTAAGATGGTAATGAATTCCCAGCGCATAGTGAAGGTAAGAGACATTTATGTCACTACATACATACAGACCAATTCTCAAAATAGTTATGATATAATTGTTCAGTAATGCTCGTAGTGGAACCTCTCTAAATCGGACATCCAGGGAAGCCAGGGTATCCGGTTTAGAGAGGTTCCACCGTACAAGCATACAACATCCAGTTTACCACCAGTGTAGACCCAGATTTTCATGCAAGCCCGGGCATTTGAATCTGGACCGGCCGGATTACACGGGTTGTAAACAGAAAGCTGATGCACTGTCATACATTACAGTAATCCTTTACTTATCCTATCTCATTCCTCGATAAAAATGAAAAACAAAAAAAATATGTGCTCAAAAATAAAAAAAATATGTTAGGTGCAAAAAATGAGAAAAACTGTAGGAAAAGTAAAGGATTTAAGTTATTAAAAAAAACACATGCTTTTAAATTTATATGAATTTTTATTTATTTTATTAATTATATTTTGTTACCACTCATTTATCAAATGTGCAGTCACAACATAATACTTTTATCAATTTTGCTGTTGAATCGGTAGGTATGCCATAAAATAAGTGACAGGAAATGTTTCTGACTTTCGGGAATTGACCACCAACTCACCAGGCTCTGACCACTCTAGCGCGTCCCCCGTTTCATTTCTGGCCAACCATTTCTCCCCAGTCTCGGTGTGTATGCCATATAGACGGCAGCATGGAAAACATCAGGGAACAACAGACTGTTTTATTGAGAAAAAGAAGAGCGTTTGATGAATATATGTGTAGTAAAAATAAGATGAAATCATTTCATATATAATACTCTAAATTTCTCATTAAATTTTGTCTTTTTGAAACGTTGAAACCTTGTTTTTGCTTTACAGAGTTCTATAATTCTATAATATATTTTAAGGGGTCATTGGATTCCTCCACTAACCCCTTTTGTATTAGCATGACCCGTCGTAGGGGGTCACATGAGTCATATACACATCATTGGTAATAAACTACTAGTATTTCAGCTCCAAAAATGTAACGGATAAAACAAGGCGATCGCCAGCGAGTGTCTCACCCATGAAGGTCAATGTCACTGGGCGGATGGTCATCACGGCGAGGAAGCTAGTGATGATGTTTGGTAATGACCTGACTAACAGATCAGGAGATTGACGTACGTCAAACATGTTTGTTTCCAGAATTGTGACCACTATGTCTCACTTTCCACTAACGTGGGTGAGACAAAAACTGTACATGATTAGATTTAGTCAAGATCAGGGTGTACACAGACTGATATTTGTTGTTAGAGTTGTTGATAAGCCTATACATGTAATATAATGTTTGCAAACAGTGTAGATCCAGATAAGCCGCCTCAAATTTCCATTTTTATGATTAATATAATAGTCTGATAATTAAAACAGATTATTCCATTCCATTTACTTATGGTTGAAACGGTTAATGAAGACGTCTAATAATCCATATTGAACTCTATAAATTAATTTTCGTTTATAACGATTGGAATTAATAAATTTCTGTAGATACATATTTTGTAATGGTAACGTGTTAATATTTGTGATATTGACAACTATTTTTAAGCAATAACTATTAATTGAACTTTTAGATGACTATGACGGTAATTTGAAGGACCTTAAACCTAATTAAGCCTTAAACATCATTAGGGAGGGCTGTAAATCATGTTGATATAACATCAAGGTGCATGATCACGTGGTTATAACAACAACAACAGTGGCTGAAAGTGTTGAAATCTTGAAAGTATTATTTGATATTTTCCTTAATATGAAACGGATTTTGATGAAATATGGCGCAGCAAACGCGTCTTCAACAGCTGCATTTGGTGGTCCATGGAGTTTCGCACAGACTTATGTCGTTTTTGCGAAGAATCGATTTCCGTGTCTGAGACACGGAAATCGATTCTTCGCAAAAACGACAGAAGTTTGGGCGTAAATACAGAGACCACCAAATGCAGCTTACATGTAACAAGACGCGTTTGATGCGCTATATTTCATCAAAATCCGTTACGTAATAAGTACACTATAAAAGAATACGTACTTTGAATCAGATGGATTCTGAAAATATCAGTACTTGTTGTTGTTGTTAGTACCACGTGATCATACACCTTGACCATGTAGCCCAACCAATAAGCATGTTATTTAGTCATTATTTTTCGGAAAACAACGAGTCAAGTTGTGCTGTCTTATACAATTATCAAATATTGCATACTAGGTCTAGTAATATACGTGTAAATGTATTTTAGCATATTTTAATGAATGTTCAAATCAGGGTATGGACGGAATTAAAACAAAATACATGTACATGTATATACCAAGCTGGGAATAACAAGCAAAATAAGAACTCACAATGACAAACAGGTTTTCGAAATTATATGTCGTTACCACTTTTTACAAAGAAAATAAAAATAAAATAATTATGCACGGCATTATATGGCGTTACCACTCATTTGAACCGGTTCAAATGAGTGGTAACGCCATATAATGCCGTGCATAATTATTTTATTTTTATTTTCTTTGTATGACACTTGTGTAGCCGTGGTATGGCTCCAGCTTCAGTCGATATAGCTCCAGTAGCCGATTTCACCAACTTTGCAAAGTATACTTATCTACATGTAGCAAAGTATACTTTGAGGGAGAAATTTTCCATTTAAGGATAAATGTAATATTTTTTATTATACTGAATTGATTACATTATCACAGCCATTTTGATATGTGTAATAAATTCAGTATAATAATTCTGCATACTTTCAATCATCAAATATATGCAGTGGTTAGTTCTATATGAAATAATGCATTTTGGGAAAAAGAAATGATTACTCCCTCAAAGTATACTTTGCTAGATAAGTATACTTTGCAATTTTGATGAAATCGCTACTGATCAGCCAGCAAATTCATGTATCCTGTTATGGATCTATATATAGCTGTGCAAACTGATCTTGGGCACTGGTTGCAAAGTTTTGGTTCCATTTTGTCACGAGAAGACTTGAATTAGCATGTCATTATGGTATACATGTACATAGGTGGCTGGCTATCAAAAGGTGCAGACACATTTGAGACAAACATTGTGATTTTGTACCTAAGAAGATGTGCGAAAAATCTCATGAAACATACTTACAAAATTGGCGATATTTTCTGTAACTGACGTCAGAAGTTTACTAAATGTTCAGAGCCAATGCAGATATGTATTCCGCAATTACTATGAACATCCTGTCAACGTTTGATTTCATTTACAGAAAATATCACAGTTTCTGAAAATAGTTTCTGAAAATAGTTTTCATCACACATCATGTGGTACACAATCATGTTGCTTGTCTAATCTATGGCTGTGACTGGATAAATGGGTTTTGTGGCATTTGTGCCTAATCTACAGTGGGGTCAGCGTGTAAGTGCACACACGAACGAACACGACAGGTTGGTTCCAACCTGTCGTGTTCGTTCGTGTGTGCACTTACACGCTGACCCCACTGTAGCCCCTGATCTTCCTGCAAATACCTGTGACTAGATACATGCAAGGATCTATATGTGTCACTAGCATGACTGGTATTTAATTGACTGAATAACAAACAGTGCAGACCCTGATCAACTGAGCTTATTGGTGTTTGACTAGTGTTTCTTAATTGATTGTATATTACCATATGTAGCATGTGTGCATGTTTATGATGCCAAGGACATATGTACTTATACACATGAACAGTTTACAAGGTCTCATTTCTGCAATACAGCATCCATTTTATCTCCGTGTCATTAATTGTATTGTTAATTTCTCTTCAGCACCATTATCTGAATATAAAACTACTAGTAGGTACTGATATGTATTATTAAAATGGGCGAAGTGATTTATCAGTTATTAAGACATGGAAGGTTCTACTAAGGTACGTACGCATGTACACATATAAATGAACACTCGCTATATCCCCTCTTGCCTATAGTGAGGGGATAACGAACATTGTTTAACAGCTGGGTAGAACCAATACTGTAAACGGTTTCGAGGGATTTTTATAATTTGCTCATATTATGTAACATGACACTGAGAAAATGGAGTCTGGTTTACAATTTTAATATCATTTGATAACTTGTAGAAGTTCACCATGGTTGTGCCATCAATGTTCGTTTGTAACACTCGCTGAAGTTGTAGATCTGCGTTGAAGTTGTAGAACTGAATGAATCTGTAATTATAACAGAATTGTGTAATTGGGAGATTATTCCACTTCTAGACCAGTCTTATAAATAGGTTACCGAAGTTGATCATTGGGAGTAACTTCCCTTAGAACTACTTTCGGGGTGTTATTGGCATTATAATTGGCATAGATTGTCGGCTTAATGGCTTAAAACTAAGCAATGTGATGGCAAATTGACAGATTCCACCAAATTCTAACGTCAGAGGTGCTCTGGAAGTTGTTCTAAGGGAAGTTACATGTATTCACGATATTCCAAGTTATTTATAGCGCAAGTCTATAAAGGACACAATCTGACTAAACCAGTCTTGTTTCATTCATGAACCGTGTAGATCCTAATTATTTGTGCAGTTATACTGCAAACTGCAAACCTGTGAAAGTTGGTGAATGCTTCTTAATGGAGGATTCGTTACTGGGTTGAAAACAGTGAAGCCCCAGATCAGTAGCCGATTTAACCAACATTGCAAAGTATACTTTTCTAGCAAAGTATACTTTGAGGGAGTAATCTTTTATTTTTACTGTGCATTATTTCATATAGAACTAACAACTGCATATATTTGATGATTAAAAGTATGAAGAATTATTATACTGAATTTATTACATTATCACAGCCAATTGGCTGTGATAATGTAATAAATTCAATATAATAACAAGAAACGAGGCAAAGCCACGAAGGCCAGGTTTTTTCCAAGCATAGACACTTGGATAACATAATTATACCCACTTTTTGTAGACTAGATGGCCGTGGCCTGCATGTCGCGCCTTGGGGCGAGGCATGGACACTAAAAAAATAGATATAGTAGATGGAAAAACTTTAACCAAAAAACTTTAACCGGACACACGGACGAACGGACGGACGTATGCCAAAATGCCGCCGATATCGCGCTTTCCGCAAGCAGGTGTGACAATGATATAAAGATCAAACACCCATGTGAAGTATCAAGGTATTGGGTGAAGCAGTTGCAGAGATATAGTACACAAAAAAACTTTAACAAAAAAATTCAAAGTAATTTGAACTTGACATAGGGCACAGGATCGCGCTTTCCGCAAGCAGGTGCGACAATGATGATAAACACCCATGTGAAGTATCAAGGTATTGATTGGGTGAAGCAGTTGCAGAGATATAGTACACGAAAAAACTTTAACAAAAAAAATCAAAGTAAATTTGACCTTGACATTGGGCACAGGATCGCGCTTTCCGCAAGCAGGTGCGACAATGATGATAAACACCCATGTGAAGTATCAAGGTATTGGGTGAAGCAGTTGCAGAGATATAGTACACGAAAAAACTTTAACAGAAAAATTCAAAGTAATTTGACCTTGACATTGGTCACAGGATCGCGCTTTCCGCAAGCAGGTGCGACAATGATGATAAACACCCATGTGAAGTATCAAGGTATTGGGTGAAGCAGTTGCAGAGATATAGTACACGAAAAAACTTTAACAAAAAAATTCAAAGTAATTTGACCTTGACATTGGGCACAGGGGCCGCACGGTTGGGGGTTAGAATGAAAATATGGATGATGATAAACACATGTGAAGTTTCAAGGTAATGGGCGAAGCAGTTGCAGAGATATAGTATAACGAAAAAGTTTTAAACCAAAAAACAAAAAATTTAACCAGACGTACGTTAAAAAGTTAACGTTGAAAAGTCAATTACGTAGAAATAATAGGTGAAGGTAAAAAAATGGTCACATGTTGGATAGTTGTATGTGGTAGGCACCCCTTGGTTATGAAGCTGTGAAAGTTTGGTGGTCCTAGGTGGTACAGTACCAAAGAAATGGACTTAAACACGAAAACTTAACATTGTAAACGCGAAAAAAACTTAACATTGAAAATGGCTAAGTCGACTGCGCGGAAAAAAATGGGTGAAGTTAAAAAAAAAAGTAACATGTTGGATAGTGATATGTGGTGGGCACCTCTTGATTATGAAGCTGTGAAAGTTTGGTGGTCCTAGGTGGTACAGTACCAAAGAAATGGACTTAAACACGAAAACTTAACATTGTAAACGCGAAAACTTAACATTGAAAATGGCTAAGTCGACTACGCGGAAAAAATGGGTCAAGATAAAAAAAAAGTAACATGTTGGATAGTGATATGTGGTGGGCACCCCCTGATTATGAAACTGTGAAAGTTTGGTGGTACAGTAACAAAGAAATGGACTCAAACACGAAAACTTAACATTGATTGTGGACGCCGCCCGCCGCCCGCCCGCTGCCCGCCCGCCGCCCGCCCGCCGCCCGCCCGCCCGGCTTTCGCCAATCCAATAGCCTGGATTTTTTTTCAAAAAACCTGGCTAAAAATTAATATATTTATGTTAAAATTGAAAATTTCTCCCTCAAAGTATACTTTGCTAGAAAAGTATACTTTGCAATATTGGTGAAATAGGCTATTTGCAATGTTGGTGAAATAGGCTATTATAAATTTTGGTGAAATAGGCTATAGACATGACTGATCTGTTGCTTCATTGGTTATACATGTAATCAGCCTGGTTTTGTCAAATTATGATCCAAATTATTACTTAGAGATATTATATAGAGATATGGGTAAAATGTAACCACATGTAGTTTGCAGCCAGTGTAGACCCATACATTGGCATGCGGATAAAAAATTACACCACTTTAACAAGTTGAACATAAATAGCTATCACAGTTTGTCAGACTGGGAATATGCCGATATTAACTAGATTTGTCAGTAAACAAGGGCTTATAGAATATCACCCACACATGTGGGTCCATGACATTGTGGTGGAAAAATTGTAAATGAATGATGAAGAATCACCATAGAAATGCATGTGTGACACGACACATAGGACATTCCATAGAAGGAACCAACAATTATAATAAGTTCATCCCATGCTAAGGTTCCCGAAAATACACTAAGTCTGTGACCATGATATTACCAGGAGGGATTGGATTGGGAGGAGGGTCTTGGATTTGTCTAAGCAATAGGAATACATGAGTAAAACATGAAGATGTTTCATATTAGGAAATTGTAAAGAAAGGTTGCAAAACAGTAATTTTGTCAATGGACAGGCAGGCCGCATTTGTGGGCAATAAACCATGGATGATGATAACTAAGCATATGATGTTTAAAGTCATTCTGACTTATGGTTGCATGTACTTATAAACAATTGTTGCAACAATAAATTTGATCTGGATCTTGGGCATTTAGGCCACATGGATGGGCAACAGAATTAAAATATGGAGGATGATAAACTAGAATATTAAATTTCAAGTCAGACATCATGTACAGATATAAAGTAAATTGTGCTTATAAATGTAATGAAATTGTCAGGGTACAGGAGTGTGATCTGTTTTATCAGGAGCTATGCTGATCACAAAGCCCATAAGCCCCATTTCTCCCATCACGGCCACAAATTACAAGTGGTTAAATATTGATGGATTTACATTTATTGAGCATAGGCTGCATATGCAGCCTATGCTCAATAAATGTAAATCCATATGTGAAGAGGGAAACGACATATGCTCTGGATAAGGACCTAAACCAACAAGGTGAATGATGTGTCGATGGGAATAAAAGTTGTCTTTCTCGCACATGGAACATAGCAAAAATAAAAATGTTTCAAGAGGGGCTGAAAATAACGTGGAAAAACAATTTTAGCCGGATCTGTATTTTTCTCAACCATATATAAAACCATATGTTATCAGAAGGAAAGAAAATATGACAAACAGATAGGCAGATAGACACAGTGAACATAATATGTTTCCACTGATTCTTGTCAAGGTCCTAATAATACAATCATTTTGCGAATTGCGAGGTATGGACCCACGTGACATGTCACAATGGTATCCTTGTGTGTGTGTGTGTGCAACTAGCGGACACACAGACAGAGCAATACAATGTACCATAATCATCATATTTCAAATAGTTGGGCTATATATTGAATTTATGGATGCTGCTAAACAAGCATATGAAGTTTCAAGTCAATCCAACTGATAGTTGCAGAGATAGTTACTTTCACAAATTTAAAAAAGTCTGTGCGTTTGTTACTTACAATTCAGTTGACCCGCATATCTGAAGTTGTGTCCATCAGTTGAAGTTGATCCAATCCCCGTACGTCCTGCAACTACCATAGTAACCGAAACCATAGTAACCGAAACCATTTCCACGCACCTAAATCATTGAAAGTTCTGCATTAACCCGTAAAACGTAGGAATCCAAAATTGGCATCCAAGTCATTATATATTGACTTTGGGAAAGTGAGCCACATGATTTCGCTATATAATGAAAATATTGATGGTGATGAATAAGATTATCAAGTTTCTAGTCAAACAGAGACAACAGCTATAAAAAAAAAACGTTAATGCAACACCATTGGACACACAGACAGAGCAATACAATGTACCATAATCATCATATTATTTCCAATGGTTGGGCAATATATTGAATCTATGGATGCTGCTAAACAAGCATATGAAGTTTCAAGTCAATCCAACTGATAGTTGCAGAGATAAAGTTACTTTCACAAATTTAAAAACGTTAACGTACATTTCTGCTAGTTGCACACACCACACACACACGGATACCATTGTGATCATTATGTATCGTTCCGGCACCATAATTGAAGACACCCATACATTTTATGGTGATATTTTCATGTCATAAAACTAACGTACACTTACTGGCAACATTAACAACAACCTGTTCACTGTATGGCAATCTCATTCGTGTTGCCATCGACTTCAACAAGCAGATCTGCAAACGCACACAGTGAAAACCATAGGGCTCCACTGATTCTTAGCGTGGCCCTAATAATGAATATAACCATGAATTTCAGTTGTGAGAAACACAAAATGTTTGTTACTTACAATTCAGTAGACTCGCGTCTCTGATCTTGTCTCCTAGGAAACATTGATTGGTCCAATCACAGTCCGTCCTTCTGTACCATAGTAACCGAGACAATCTCCTAGCTACGAAGTAAATGAACTTAAATTTCAGCATTAACCCGTAAAAGGCATGACTTTAAAATTGTCATCTGCTATTTTTTCAAACTTTGTCAAAGCTGTTGAAACGAGTCTCATGTGCTGTCAAAACCTTTTCAATCAGGACAAAATGAATATAGAATGAACAGCAGATGACAACATTTAAGTCAGCTGTTATAAGAGTTAACCCTCTGAACCCGAAAGCCCGCTATAGCGGTTTATGCAAACAGTGCAGATCCAGATGAGCCGGCTCGTAACGAGCCGTCTCATCAGGATCTGCACTTTTTGCAAGTAATATTCATATTTCTTAGAACAAAAACACCCCCTTTTCATAAATGGACGAATCTGAAAATAATTTTGTGACCATTGGATTGGTCGGAACATTAGCATATCACAGTCCATTCCAGCTCCTTAGGGTTGAAAGGGTTAATAACAGACTTGAAATATGAAACAGGAAATGACCCGTACAAATATTGTTTTCCGTTATTTATACCAAACTCGTTAATTTTCTTGACACAATATTTTCCCCAGCGTATCAGATCATGAAAATTAACCCGTTCACCCCTAAGTAACTGAATGGTCTGCGATATGTTTGTTGTGCAACCAATCCAATCATCGCAAAATGATTTTCAGACTATTCCATTTATAAAAAGGGGGTATTTGTTGTTCTCAAAAATATGAAAATTACTTTCAAACAGTGCAGATCCTGATGAGACGGCTCGTTACGAGCCGGCTCATCTGGATCTGCACTGTTTGCATAAACCGATATAGCGGGCTTTCGGGTTCAAAGGGTTAAACGACAGTAGATGACACGATTTAGTTAGAACATTGTATGTTCAACATGACAGGCAGTGCATCTCAGATGATGTCTTAGATATACAAAATGATTGCGGTGTTTCACTGTAAGGACCGCAAATGGGTCTGCATTATTTTTGCAATAAGATTATACAAAGTGTTGTAAGATCATACAATGTATATTTATAATACAGTGGGGTCAGCGTGTAAGTGCACACACGAACGAACACAACAGGTTGGAACCAACCTGTCGTGTTCGTTCGTGTGTGCATTTACACGCTGACCGCACTGTACATGTACATACAATTGCAGGAGACACGACTCGGTACACATCCTTCACGGTAGCATCTTGGCTTCATTAGACTGTGCCACAACGTCGTAGATTCAAACACAGCTGCTACATGAGAAACTGTAAAAACGAAGGTACATATATAACAGCTAACCCTTAGAAAGCGGACAACATGAATTGTCGTCTGCTGTTGTTTTATATATTGTCTTAAATCTCAATAAAAACATGTTTTGATACAACATAGAATCATGGGAAATCAGTGTTTTCCAACTATGTTTTTTTTTATGTGAAATTTGAAAGGATCTGCACTATTTGTGATTAAAACTTTACCTTTTACATACTATGTACCCACCATTCCTGTGCAGTGTACACTTCATCTTATGGCTCCATCTGTAAATTACCTGTCTGACATTGAGACTAGGAGAAATTGGAGCATGCATACTCATGATAATAATAACTTTATACATGTGTTATATATATGTAATATGTACATACATGTATCGGGGTTATATACTATAACCGTATATTAAATATATATATATATATAGGACATATAGGTATATTGGACATATAGGTATATACTATATATTATATGGTATATATACATATAAGACATACATATATATATACTTATGGGCCATATATATAAATCGGGATTAAAATGTATACAAGCATGTGCATGGAATAGCAAAGAACACAACATATCATTAACGTGTAGTAGAACAAACATCAGCATGTTAACATACCATTGCATAAACTGTGGTTTTGTCATGTAATAACACAAGCGTATTAAAATCATGATACGCAAAGAAAGCAAATTAGGTGATTAGTACAGCTTCAATGCATGATGCTGCACTTATGCAATAAATAAATATTACATTTATGTTGATTTAAAATGATATTTATTAAAGTCATTGACTCATTTCATATGAAACTTGGCCACAATTTCTTATGAAATCAGTAAACTTGTTTAATAAGTATATTACATCATCACTCATCTGAGATCCTGTATATATACCGACCTGCTTCATAGTTGCCCGGTAGCCACCTCTGTCCCAACTGACACTTGTACATATGCCTGCTGAAATTATGTAGGCTGCCGATTGTTTTCTCCTTTCCTCTATTCCTCTACAATAACATGTTTTGAAACTGCATGCGAATCATGTCAAATGAAAATGAGACCACTACAGAAAACACATTAGTTGTTCAACGTATGATGCTATACTTATGTAATAAATATAACCTTACATTTATATGTCGATTTAAACTATTTATGAAACTCACTGACTAATTTTATAAGAAACTTGGCCACAAGTTCTTATGAAATCAGTAAAAATGTTTAATGAACATATTAAACCATAACATGTGTAAGATCCCCTCTATATACTGACCTGCTTCAAGGTGGCTGTCTCTGTCCCCACTAACACTGGTACATCTGACTGCTGAAATGCTGTAGGCTGCTTCTTTCTTAATTCCTATATTCCTCTACAATAACACGTTTTGATAGTGCATGATAATCATATCCTATTTGAGATTGGAAAGTCAACAACAGCATTTCGAATAGTAGCCAAACATGGAATTAAATTTACTCATAAAATATATTGAATTTATCATTGTTTTCAGAATACTTTTATTATCGATGATATGTTCTACAATAGTACACGTGAGTTAAGTATTATCTTAAACATGTACGTACCACCTGCCCAGGTCCTGTGACATTCAGACTAGTCATGCTAGTAAGTGTCTGGAAACGAATCCTCATGAAATATAAACATATATTAGGGCAATCGAATGCAACAAGACAAACAATACCATTAGCATTATTTACATTTTTTTTCAACATCAACAGGATTTTCTAAAATGTATAGTACTTACAAAGATTATCTTGTATATACATGTACTACCTACCCATGTATTCATGTACATGTAAAACATTCCACCTTGTAGCTCCACCTGGAAATTAACTGCCGAACTTTCAAGACCTGGGAGTGCCCGGCAATTGTCTGGAAACACGTGGTAATGTTAGGTGGGCGCTGAGCTGTCAAACCATGCGTATCCAGATAATTACCAGCTCAACCAGTTTGGTTGTGCTGGTAATTGTCTGGATACGCATGGTCATGAACATGAACATACATTTGTGTCAGTCGAATGCGTCAAAATGTGATACGACAGGTGTAGTAGTCAGCAATTAATTAAAATGACACACAAAGCGGTGAACATTGTACTATATATTGGTTTGTAACAAATATTAGACATTCAGTTAAAGTTGAAACTCATAGCGAGTTGAAACTCATACTATGTACCCACAGTGTACACTTCATCGTGTGGCTCCGTATATTATATATATATATATATAGGACATATAGGTATATTGGACATATAGGTATATAGTAATATATGGTATATATACATATAAGATATACATATATATATATATACTTATGGGCCATATATATAAATCGGCATTAAAATGTATACAAGCATGTGCATGGAATAGCAAACAACAGAACATATCATTAACGTGTAGTAGAACAAACATCAGCATGTTAACATACCATTGCATAAACTGTGGTTTTGTCATGTAATAACACAAGCGTATTAAAATCATGATACGCTTGTAATACATAAGCACATGAGACAGCTACAGAAAGCAAATTAGGTGATTAGTACAGCTTCAATGCATGATGCTGCACTTATGCAATAAATAAATCTTACATTTATGTTGATTTAAAATTATATTTATTAAAGTCATTGACTCATTTCATATGAAACTTGGCCACAATTTCTTATGAAATCAGTAAACTTGTTTAATAAGTATATTACATCATCACTCATCTGAGATCCTGTATATATACCGACCTGCTTCATAGTTGCCCGGTAGCCACCTCTGTCCCAACTGACACTTGTACATCTGCCTGCTGAAATTATGTAGGCTGCCGATTGTTTTCTCCTTTCCTCTATTCCTCTACAATAACATGTTTTGAAACTGCATGCGAATCATGTCAAATGAAAATGAGACCACTACAGAAAACACATTAGTTGTTCAACGTATGATGCTATACTTATGTAATAAATATAACCTTACATTTATATGTCGATTTAAACTATTTATGAAACTCACTGACTAATTTTATAAGAAACTTGGCCACAAGTTCTTATGAAATCAGTAAAAATGTTTAACCCTTTGAGCCCGAAATCCCGCTATAGCGGTTTATACAAAAAGTGCAAATCCAGATGAGCCGGCTCGTAACGAGCCGTCTCATCAGGATCTGCACTTTTTGCAAGTAATTTTCATATTTCTTATAACAAAAACACCCCCTTTTCATAAATGGAAGAATCTGAACATCATTTTGTGACTATTGGATTGGTCGGAACATTAGCATATCACAGTCCAGTCCAGTTCCTTAGGGTTGAAAGGGTTAATATGTATATTACATCATCACTCATCTAAGATCCTGTCTATATACCGACCTGCTTCATAGTTGCCCGGTAGCCACCTCTGTCCCCACCGACACGTGTACATATGCCTGCTGACATTATGTAGGCTGTCGATTGTTTTCTCCTTTCCTCTATTCCTCTACAATAACATGTTTTGAAACTGCATGCGAATCATGTCAAATGAAAATGAGACCACTACAAAAAACACATTAGATGTTCAACGTATGATGCTATACTTATGTAATAAATATAACCTTATATTTATATGTTGATTTAAACTATTAAACTCATTGACTAATTTCATAAGAAACTTGGCCACAAGTTCTTATGAAATCAGTAAAACTGTTTAATGAATATATTAAATGTGTAATATCCTCTCTGTATACTGACCTGCTTCAAGTTGCTGTCTCTGTCCCCACTAACACTGGAACATCTGACTGCTGAAATGCTGTAGGCGGCTTCTTTCTTAATTCCTATATTCCTCTACAATAACACGTTTTGATAGTGCATGATAATCATATCCTATATGAGATTGGAAAATCCACAACAGCATTTCGAATAGTAGCCAAACATGGAATTAAATTTGCTCATAAAATATATTGAATTTATCATTATTTACAGAATACTTTTATTATCGATGATATTTTCTGCAATAGTACACTTGAATTAAGTAGTATCTGATACATGTACGTACCACCTGCCCAGGTCCTGTGACATTCAGACTAGTCATGCTAGTAATTGTCTGGAAACGAATCCTCATGCAATGTAAACATATATTAGGCCAATAGAATGCAACAAGACAAACAATACCATTAGCATACATGTACTACCTACCCATGTATTCATGCACATGTAAAACATTCCACCTTGTAGCTCCACCTGGAAATTAACTGCCGAACGTTCAAGACCTGAATGAAAATGACACACAAAGCGGTGAACATTGTAAAATATATTGGTTTGTACCAAATATTAGACATTCAGTTAAAGTTGAAACTCATAGCGAGTTGAAACTCATACTATGTACCCACCATTCCTGTGCAGTGTACACTTCATCGTATGGCTCCATCTGTAAATTACCTGTCTGACATCGAGACTATGAGAAATTGGAGCATGCATACTCATGATAATAATAACTCTATACATGTGTTATATATATGTAATATGTACATACATGTATCGGGGTTATATACTATAACCGTATATTAAATATATATATAGGACATATAGGTGTATTGGACATATAGGTATATACTATATATATGGTATATATACATATAAGGCATACATATATATACTTATGGGCCATATATATGAATCGGGATTAAAATGTATACAAGCATGTGCATGGAATAGCAAACAACACAACATATCATTAACGTGTAGTAGAACAAACATCATCATGTTAACATACCATTTCATAAAATGTGGTTGTGTAATGTAATAACACAGTGTATTAAAATCATGATACGCTTGTAATAAATAAGCACATGAGACAGCTACAGAAAACAAATTAGATGATTAGTACAGATTCAATGCATGATGCTGCACTTATGCAATAAATATATGTTACATTTATGTTGATTTAAAATGATATTTATTAAAGTCATTAATTGACTCATTTCATAAGAAACTTGGCCACAATTTCTTTTGAAATCAGTAAACTTGTTTAACCCTTTGAACCCGAAATCCCGCTATAGCGGTTTATGCAAAAAGTGCAGATCCAGATGAGCTGGCTCGTAGCGAGCCGTCTCATCAGGATCTGCACTTTTTGCAAGTATTTTTCATATTTCTTAGAACAAAAACACCCCCTTTTCATAAATGGACGAATCTGAAAATCATTTTGTGACCATTGGATTGGTCTGAACATTAGCATATCACAGTCCATTCCAGTTCCTTAGGGTTGAAATGGTTAATAAGTATATTAAATCATCACTCATCTAAGATCCTGTTTATATACCAACCTGCTTCATAGTTGCCAGGTAGCCACCTCTGTCCCCACGGACACTTGTACATATGCCTGCTGACATTATGTAGGCTGTCGATTGTTTTCCCCTTTCCTCTATTCCTCTACAATAACATGTTTTGAAACTGCATGCGAATCATGTCAAATGAAAGTGAGACCACTACAAAAAACACATTAGTTGTTCAACGTATGATGCTACACGTATGTAATAAATATAACCTTACATTTATATGTTGATTTAAACTATTTATTATTAAACTCATTGACTAATTGTATAAGAAACTTGGCCACAAGTTCTTATGAAATCAGTAAAACTGTTTAATGAATATATTAAACCATAACATGTGTAAGATCCCCTCTATATACTGACCTGCTTCAAGGTGGCTGTCTCTGTCCCCACTAACACTGGTACATCTTACTGCTGAAATGCTGTAGGCTGCTTCTTTCTTAATTCCTATATTCCTCTACAATAACACGTTTTGATAGTGCATGATAATCATATCCTATTTGAGATTGGAAAGTCAACAACAGCATTTCGAATAGTAGCCAAACATGGAATTAAATTTACTCAAAAAAATATATTGAATTTATAATTTTTACACAATACTTTTATTATCGATGATATTTTCTGCAATAGTACAATTGAATTAACCCTTTCAACCCTAAGGAACTGGAATGGACTGTGATATGCTAATGTTCGGACCAATCCAATGGTCACAAACTGATTTTCAGATTCGTCCATTTATGAAAAGGGGGTGTTTTTGTTCTAAGAAATATGAAAATTACTTGCAAAAAGTGCAGATCCTGAGGAGACGGCTCGTTACGAGCCGGCTGATCTGGATCTGCGTTGTTTGCATAAACCGCTATAGCAGGTTTTCGGGTTCAAAGGGTTTAGTATTATCTTATACATAGCAAAAAGTGCAGATCCTGATGAGACGGCTCGTTACGAGCCGGCTGATCTGGATCTGCGCTGTTTGCATAAACCGCTATAGCGGGTTTTCGGGTTCAAAGGGTTTAGTATTATCTTATACATGTACGTACCACCTGCCCAGGTCCTGTGACATTCAGACTAGTCAGGCTAGTAATTGTCTGGAAACGAATTCTGTAAACATATATTAGGCCAATAGAATGCAACAAGAAAAACAATACCATTAGCGTTATTTACAGATTTGTTCAATATCAACAGGATTTTCTAAAATGTATAGTACTTACAAAGATTATCTTGTATATACATGTACTACCTACCCATGTATTCATGTACATGTAAAACATTCCACCTTGTAGCTCCACCTGGAAATTAACTGCCGAACGTTCCTGGGGCCCGTTTCACTAAACTTCGTAAGACTAAAATGTTCGTAAGTGCAAAATTATGATAGTCTGTAAATAGCATATTAACAATTTGTTCTTGTAAACAATTATTGGATTGACATTTATTGAGCATAGGCTGCATATGCAGCCTATGCTCAATAAATGTAAATCCAACATTTGAAATTTACAGACGATCCTAAATTTGCGTTTATGAACATTTTAGTCGTACGAAGTTTAGTGAAACGGGCCCTTGGGAGTGCCCTGGCAATTGTCTGGAAACACGTGGTAATTATAGGTGGGCGCTGAGCTGTCAAGCATTCAAACTGGTTGTGCTGGTAATTGTCTGGATACGCATGGTCATGCACATGGAATGTGAACATACAGGCCCGTACGCAGGAATAAATTTAGGGGGGTGCGTCATCGATAACGTTAAGGACTAAACCTTGTTTTTGCACATCCACGGACAGACCTCGGCGGATTAACACTTTCATTTTGATACGTTAATTTTGCAACCCAATCCAATCATCACAACATTCTTTTCAGACAAGTCCATTTATAAACATGGGGTGTTTTTATTCGCAAAATTATGAAAATTACTTGCAAAAAGTGCAGATCCTGATGAGACGGCTCGTCACGAGCCGGCTCATTGGATCTACACTTTTTGCCAATACCACTATACAGGCCTGTGGTGTTGAAAGGGCTAAGGGGGGTGTGTACGCACCCGTCGCACTCCCTTTGCGTACGGGCCTGACATACATTTGTGTCAGTTGAATGCGTCAACATGTGATACGACAGGTCTAGTAGTCAGCACATTAATGAAAATGACACACAAAGCGGTGAACATTGTAAAAGATATTGGTTTGTACCAAAAATTAGACATTCAGTTAAAGTTGAAACTCATAACGAACATGGAAATTCGCATTATTTACAAAATTTCTTAATTTTCAATAAATATTTATGAACATCGGGTATATTCTTGCTACCCTGTCCATCCAGTATTGCGTCACCGAGGATTACATACAGTAAACTCCCACGCCGAACTAGTTTCCGTAACCGTGAGGCGCAGTTAAAATAATTCTTAAGAAAGCGGAAAACACATTTTCTTGATGAATTTATTTCATTTGCTGGAATTATAGGGAATGAATGGCCTTTTTGTGGAATTTATCGGGGATTTAAACTTGGAAAAGTCGCGGGAATACTGGACGAGGCCTTCCCGCGACTTTTCCAAGTTTATACCCCGATAAATTCCACAAAAATGCCATTCATTCCTATAATAACAAACACCAAGCATGTAATATACGGACCTTCACAGTTGCTATGCAACAATCCACCGGCGCAACTGACTGCTATACCGACCTTCACAGTTGTTAGGCAACAATCCACCGGCGCAACTGACTGTTATACATGTACTGACATTCACAGTTGTTAGACAACAATCCACCGGCGCAACTGACTGTTATACTGACGTTCACAGTTGTTAGGCAACAATCCACCGGCGCAAATGACTGTTATATTGACGTTCACAAAAGTATACTTTGAGGGAGTACTCATTTATTTTCCCCAAAATGCATTATTTCATATAGAACTAACCACTGCATTTATTTGATGATAAAAACTATGCAGAATTATTATACTGAATTTATTACATTATCACAGCCAAAATGGCTGTGATAATGTAATAAATTCAGTATAATAACACTTAATAAATTCATCCTTGAATTGAAAGTTTCTCCCTCAAAGTATACTTTGCTAGATAAGTATACTTTGAAATGTTGATGAAATACATGTAGGCTACTGGTGTCCAATAACAAAACAGACTTCACTTAGCACGCATCTACACATCATGAATAAGCTAAATACCAATTATCAAGCCTCCAACTATTCTGGTTTTAAAGTTTATTATGCTTCCAGGCACAATTGTTAAATTCTAAGTCCAAAAGAGGGAGATATCAAACCGGGGGTCGAATCAAACATTCAGATTAAGTTCGCACATCTACACACCATAAGGAAGCTACAAACCAAGGTAAATATTGATATAATGTGGTTTAAATGCTGTCTGAGTTATAAGGTTTGTCACGGACAGACGGACGGGACGGACAGACAAGGGTAAGAGTAAATATGCCCCATCCACTATCGTGGTGGGGCATAAACATGTCTAAGTAGTTCAACTTACTTACTTAATTGTGAAGATAAAACGATCATGGTCATGTTAATGGTGCCATGATGTGTCACATACATGTATGTTAGATGTAGCAATTATCCCAATTATTAAAGTCATCCTTCATGTGATATTGAAGTTATGGCATGATTGATAAACTCTTACAAACCTTTTCAAGTCAATGACCACAGATAAACGGATGGACGGAACGTCAATAGCAAAGCAATACATCTCCCTTGGTATTGTAGATGTTAGTTTACTAGTATTTGTACTGGCGGATGAGAAAAGTTACCTTACAATGTGTGCAACCAGCTTATCCCCAGATCAGACGGCTTGGATTCATATATCTACATTGTAAGTCGCACGTCCCCAGTTATTTTACCGCAGTGGGGTGGGTGAAATACTCACCGAATATTATACAGTGAAACCTCTCTAAACCGGACACCCTGGGAGGTCCCCAGGGTGTCCGGTTTAGAGAGATTTCACTGTAAAGCAGGCATTTTATCATTCCGAGCCATAGTTGTGTGCTATGCGATCATGAAAAGACATTATCACCCGATATAAATTACCAGGAAAGTCATAAAACATTAGATCACCTGTGATTTCTTGGTGTCCGGTTTAGAGAAGTTTCATTGTACATGCATAATAATGTGATAAGAGCAAAAGGTTGTGGCCCTCATATCGGCAGTGCATGCTGGGAGATCTTTGGCTGTCATGAAACAAAATTGGGGTGGGGAGGGTGATCGGGTGGGGCGGCGGGGTAACGTCATTATTCTGAGGGAAGAGGGGCACATGATATATTATGAATAGGCATCAAAACTGAGAGAAATTGCAGAAATTCATAACAAATTCAAAATACAGTACCTTACAGCCACTCAGCCCACCAGATGTGAACACTTCGCCTTCTCTCTGTATAATGCCATTACTCCGTGTATAGGAGGGAAATGATTGTTAGGGGATTATGGTTTACTCGCTAAAATGTAGGTGTGAAAATGAACAGAAATACAATGTACATGTACTGTATAATAAACACTCAATTCAATGAATATAATTCATACTGTGAAAGTGGGGAAATGAGTCTTATTGCATTTATGGTCAGTCTAGCTCCTGATCTATGACTGGATAAATGGGCTTAGGACATTTACAGCCAGGTTAACTGTTCCGATCTGTAGCATGTTTCACCAACATTGCAAAGTATACTTTTCTGTGACGAGAAATAGGGTGCATGGTATTTGTGGCCTGTCTACTATCTGCTCAGTGACTGGAGAATGTGATGTACGATTAGTCAGTCTAACTCCTGGTCTGTGCCTGAAGGAATGGGATTTACACTATTTGTAGCCAGTCTAACTCCTGATCTGTGACTGGAGTAATGGGATTTATACTACAGTATTTGTAGCCAGACTAACTCTTGATCGGTGACTGGAGTAATGCGATTTATACCATTTGTAGCATGTCTAATTTCTGATCTGTGACTGGAGTAATGGGATTTATAATATTTGTAGCCAGTCTAAGTCCTGATCGGTGACTGGAGTAATGGGGTGTATACTATTTGTAGCATGTCTAATTCCTGATCGAGGACTGGAGTAATGGGATTTATATTATTTGTAGCCAGTCTAACTCCTGATCGGTGACTGGGATAATGGGATTTATACAATTTGTAGCATGTCTAACTCCTGATCTGTGACTGGAGTAATGGGGTGTATGCCATTTATAGCCAGTCTAACGATCTATGACTAGAGTAATTGGGATGTATGTCATTTATAGCCAGTCTAACTCCTGATCTGTGACTGGAGTAACTGGGATGTATGTCATTTAAAGTCAATCTAACTCATGATCTGTGACTGGAGAAATGGGATGTATGTCATTTATAGCCAGTCTAACTCCTGATCTGTGACTGGAGTAATTGGGATGTATGGTCATGTATAGCCAATCTAACTCCTGACCTGTGACTGGAGTAATTGGGATGTATGTCATTTATAGCCAATCAAACTCCTGATCTGTGACTGGAGTAATTGGGATGTATGTCATTTATAGCCAATCTAACTCCTGATCTGTGACTGGAGGAAAGGGATGTATGTCATTTATAGCCAGTCTAACTCCTGATCTGTGACTGAAGTAATTGGGATGTATGTTATGTATAGCCATTCTAACTCCTGAGCTGTGACTGTAGGAATGGGATGTATGTCATTTATAGCCAGTCTAACTCCTGATCTGTGACTGGAGTAATTGGGATGTATGTCATGTATAGCCAGTCTAACTCCTGATCTGTAACTGGAGGAATGGGATGTATGTCATTTATAGCCAGTCTAACTCCTGATCTGTGACTGGAGTAATTGGGATGTATGTCATATATAGCCAGTCTAACTCCTGATCTGTGACTGGAGTAATTGGGATGTATGTCATTTATAGCCAGTCTAACTCCCTATCTGTGACTGGAGTAATTGGGATGTATGTCATTTATAGCCAGTCTAACTCCTGATATGTGACTGGAGGAATGGGATGTATGTCATGTATAGCCAGTCTAAATCCTGATCTGTGACTGGATGATGGGATGTATTCATCATATAGCCAGTCTAACCTCCTAAGTGTAACTGGAGGTAATTGGATGTATGCCTCATTTTATCGAGGCCATCTACTCCTGATATTGACTGGAGGAATGGGATGGGTAAAATGTCATGTATAGCATTTCTAAATACTGATCCTGTGACTGGGATGAAATCTGGGATGTATGTCATATATTAGCCATCCAACTCCTTATGTGTAACTGGGAGTATTAGTGTGATGTATGTCATATTATAGCCAGTCTTAACTCCTGATATGTGAACTTGGGAGAATGGGATCGTATGTCTTTATAGCCAGTCTAACTCCTGATCTGTGACTGGAGTAATTGGGATGTGTGTCATTTATAGCTAGTATAACTCCTGATATGTGACTGGAGTAATTGGGATGTATGTCATTTATAGCCAGTCTAACTCCTGATATGTGACTGGAGTAATTGGGATGTATGTCATTTATAGCCAGTCTAACTCCTGATATGTTACTGGAGGAATGGGATGTATGTCATGTATAGCCAGTCTAAATCCTGATCTGTGACTGGATGAATGAGATGTATGTCATTTATAGCCAGTCTAACTCCTGATATGTGACTGGAGTAATTGGGATGTATGTCATTTATAGCCAGTCTAACTCTTGATCTGTGACTAGAGTAATTGGGATGTATGTCATTTATAGCCAATCTAACTCCTGATCTGTGACTGGAGTAATTGGGATGTATGTCATTTATAGCCAATCAAACTCCTGATCTGTGACTTGAGTAATTGGGATGTATGTCATTTATAGCCAATCTAACTCCTGATCTGTGACTGGAGGAAAGTGATGTATGTCATTTATAGCCAGTCTAACTTCCTGAGCTGTGACTGTAGGAATGGGATGTATGTCATTTATAGCCAGTCTAACTCCTGATCTGTGACTGGAGTACTTGGGATGTATGTCATATATAGCCAGTCTAACTCCTGATCTGTGACTGGAGTAATGGGATTTATACTACAGTATTTGTAGCCAGACTAACTCTTGATCGGTGACAGGAGTAATGCGATTTATACCATTTGTAGCATGTCTAATTTCTGATCTGTGACTGGAGTAATGGGATTTATACTATTTGTAGCATGTCTAACTCCTGATCTGTGACTGGAGTAATGGGGTGTATGCCATTTATAGCCAGTCTAACGATCTATGACTGGAGTAATTGGGATGTATGTCATTTATAGCCAATCAAACTCCTGATCTGTGACTGGAGTAATTGGGATGTATGTCATTTATAGCCAATCTAACTCCTGATCTGTGACTGGAGGAAAGGGATGTATGTCATTTATAGCCAGTCTAGCTCCTGATGTGTAACTGGAATGATTGGGATTTATGTCATTTATAGCCAGTCTAACTCCTGATCTGTGACTGGAGTAATAGGGATGTATGTCATGTATAGCCAATCTAACTCCTGACCTGTGACTGGAGTAATTGGGATGTATGTCATTTATAGCCAATCAAACTCCTGATCTGTGACTGGAGTAATTGGGATGTATGTCATTTATAGCCAATCTAACTCCTGATCTGTGACTGGAGGAAAGTGATGTATGTCATTTATAGCCAGTCTAACTCCTGATCTGTGACTGGAGTAATTGGGATGTATGTCATTTATAGCCAGTCTAACTCCTGATCTGTGACTGGAGTAATTGGGATGTATGTCATTTATAGCCAGTCTAACTCCTGATCTGTGACTGGAGTAATTGGGATGTATGTCATTTATAGCATCTGTGACTGGAGTAATTGGGATGTATGTCATTTATAGCCAGACTAACTCCTGATCTGTGACTGGAGTAATTGGGATGTATGTCATTTATAGCCAGTCTAACTCTTGATCTGTGACTAGAGTAATTGGGATGTATGTCATTTATAGCCAATCTAACTCCTGATCTGTGACTGGAGTAATTGGGATGTATGTCATTTATAGCCAATCAAACTCCTGATCTGTGACTTGAGTAATTGGGATGTATGTCATTTATAGCCAATCTAACTCCTGATCTGTGACTGGAGGAAAGTGATGTATGCCATTTATAGCCAGTCTAACTCATGAGCTGTGACTGTAGGAATGGGATGTATGTCATTTATAGCCAGTCTAACTCCTGATCTGTGACTGGAGTAATGGGATTTATACTACAGTATTTGTAGCCAGACTAACTCTTGTTCGGTGACTGGAGTAATGCGATTTATACCATTTGTAGCATGTCTAATTTCTGATCTGTGACTGGAGTAATGGGATTTATACTATTTGTAGCATGTCTAACTCCTGATCTGTGACTGGAGTAATGGGGTGTATGCCATTTATAGCCAGTCTAACGATCTATGACTGGAGTAATTGGGATGTATGTCATTTATAGCCAATCAAACTCCTGATCTGTGACTGGAGTAATTGGGATGTATGTCATTTATAGCCAATCTAACTCCTGATCTGTGACTGGAGGAAAGGGATGTATGTCATTTATGCCAGTTCTAACTCCTGATGTAATGGAATGATTGGGATTTATGTAATTTAATAGCCATCTAATCTTGATCTGTGACCTGGAGTATTTGGGCCTGTATCCATATTTTAGCCAATCTAACTCCTGATATGTGACTGGAGTAATTGATGTATGTCATATAGCCAAGTCTAACTCCTGATCTGTGACGGAGTAATTGGGATGTATGTAATTTATAGCCATTTCTAATCCTGATGATGTGGGGGACTGGAGAAGGGATGTATGTCATAAGCATCTGACTCTGATATGACTGAGATGGAATGGGTGTATGTCATTTATAGCCAGTCTAAATCCTGATCTGTGACTGGATGAATGGGATGTATGTATTTATACGCAGTCTAACTCCTGATGTGTAATGGAGTCATGAGTATGGTCATTTATAGCCAGTCTAACTCCTGATCTGTGACTGGTATTTGGGATGTATGTCATGTATAGCAGTCACTCTTGATCTGTGACTGAGTAATTGGGATGTATGTCATTTATAGCCAATCTAACTCCTGATCTGTGACTGGAGGAATGGGATGTATGTCATTTATAGCCAGTCTAACTCCTGATCTGTGAACAGGGATGTATGTCATGTATAGCCAGTCTGACTACTGATATGTGACTGGAGTAACTGGGATGTATGTCATTTATAGCCAGTCTAACTCCCGATTTGTGACTGGAGTAACAGGGATGTATGTCATTTATAGCCAGTCTGACTACTGATATGTGACTGGAGGAATGGGATGTATGTCATGTATAGCCAGTCTGACTACTGATATGTGACTGGAGTAACTGGGATGTATGTCATTTATAGCCAGTCTAACTCCTGATCTGTGACTGGACTAATTGGGATGAATGTCATTTATAGCCAGTCTAACTCCTGATAGGTGACTGGAGGAATGGGATGTATGTCATTTATAGCCAGTCTAACTACTGATATGTGACTGGAGTAATTGGGATGTATGTCATTTATAGCCAGTTTAACTCCTGATCTGTGACTGGAGTAATTGGGATGTATGTCATTTATAGCCAGTCTAACTCCTGATATGTGACTGGAGGAATGGGATGTATGTCATTTATAGCCAGTCTAACTCCTGATCTGTGACTGGAGTAATCGGGATGTGTGTCATTTATAGCCAGTATAACTCCTGATCTGTGACTGGAGTAATTGGGATGTATGTTATTTATAGCCAGTCTAACTCCTGATATGTGACTGGAGTAATCGGGATGTGTGTCATTTATAGCCAGTATAACTCCTGATCTGTGACTGGAGTAATTGGGATATATGTCATTTATAGCCAGTCTAACTCCTGATATGTTACTGGAGGAATGGGATGTATGTCATGTATAGCCAGTCTAAATCCTGATATGTGACTGGATGAATGGGATGTATGTCATTTATAGCCAGTCTAACTCCTGATATGTGACTGGAGTAATTGGGATGTATGTCATATATAGCCAGTCAAACTCCTGATCTGTGACTGGAGTAATTGGGATGTATGTCATTTATAGCCAGTCTAACTCCTGATATGTGACTCCTGATATGTGACTGGAGTAATTGGGATGTATGTCATATATAGCCAGTCTAACTCCTGATCTGTGACTGGAGTAATTGGGAAGTATGTCATTTATAGCCAGTCTAACTCCTGATCTGTGACTGGAGGAATGGGATGTATGTCATATATAGCCAGTCTAACTCCTGATCTGTGACTGGAGTAATTGGGATGTATGTCATTTATAGCCAGTCTAACTCCTGATCTGTGACTGGAGGAATGGGATGTATGTCATTTATAGCCAGTCTAACTCCTGATCTGCGACTGGAGTAATTGGGATGAATGTCATTTATAGCCAGTCTAACTCCTGATCTGTGACTGGAGGAATGGGATGTATGCCATTTATAGCCAGTCTAGCTCCTGATCTGTGACTGGAGTAATTGAGATGTATGTCATTTATAGCATGTCTAACTCCAGATCTGTGACTGGAGGAATGGGATGTATGTCATTTATAGCCAGTCTAACTCTTGATCTGTGACTGGAGTAATGGGATGTATGTAATTTATAGCCAGTCTAACACCTGATCTGTGACTGGAGTAATTTGGACGTATGTCATTTATAGCCAGTCTAACTCCTGATCTGTGACTGGAGTAATGGGGTGTATGCCATTTATAGCCAGTCTAACTCCTGATCTGTGACTGGAGTAATTGAGATGTATGTCATTTATTGCCAGTCTAACTTTCAGATCTGTGACAGGAGGAATGGGATGTATGTCATTTATAGCCAGTCTAACTCTTGATCTGTGACTGGAGTAATGGGATGTATGTCATTTATAGCCAGTCTAACTCATGATCTGCGACTGGAGTAATTGGGATGAATGTCATTTATAGCCAGTCTAACTCCTGATCTGTGACTGGAGTAATTGGGACGTATGTCATTTATAGCCAGTCTAACTCATGATCTGTTACTGGAGTAATTGGGATGTATGTCATTTATAGCCAGTCTAACTCTCGATCTGTGACTGGAGGAATGGGTTGTATGTCATTTATAGCCAGTCTAACTCTTGATCTGTGACTGGAGTAATGTGATGTATGGCATTGATAGCCAGTCTAACTCCTGATCTGTGACTGGAGTAATGGGATGTATGTCATTTATAGCCAGTCTAACTCCTGATATGTGACTGGAGTAATTGGAATGTATGTCATTTATAGCCAGTCTAACTCCTGATCTGTGACTGGAGTAATTGGGATGTATGTCATTCATAGCCAGTCTAACTCTAGAATGAATAGTCATACTTCCGCTCTCACAATAGCCGATTACCGCTACGCATATTGTAGCTAGTCTAACTCCTGATCTGTGACTGGAGGAATGGGACGTATGTCATTTATAGCCAGTCTAACTCCTGATATGTAACTGGAGTAATTGGGATGTATATCATTTATGGCCAGTCTAACTCCTGATCTGTGACTGGAGGAATGGGATGTATTGAAGCGACCCAGCCAGCGAAGCATCGCTATACACAGATGAGATGTGTATTGCGTATTCATCGCTTCGAACTTATCACACATTTTGGACAACAAAACACGTCTGTCATTTTGTGCACACAACTTACCACGATCTCAGATGCATGCCTGAATGTTCACACTTGTCAATAGTTTATGATTGTCGTCTTCACACAGCAGGAAACTTGTTTAGTTAGTTACAAGTCACAATAGTTTGTTGACATTTCCTGTGTGTGTTGAACACGGCCGCCATTTTATACTGCGTAAACCTGTTTAAGCTCGGTAATTTCCGCCAGACCTCTCCGACCAATCAACGATGCAGGACAACTTTCACATTTCGGTCAAAGTGGGAAAGTCCCGGTATCCTATTACACATTCCAACCACAGGCGATTCTAGCGTGTCTTGGATGGTCAATTATTGTTTGTATATACATAAAACACATTTTTAAACAATGTACAAAACAATTCAAAAGTGCCCGGGTGTAAATATAATAATACTTAGAAAGGTACAAAACTCCCATTCGCCACCATTGTAACGAAAACTCACACAATGTAGACAATTGGAACTCGCCTATAAAACGCATTCAGCGTGTCGTAACTGCTGTTTGGGGTGAATTTTCGACATAAAGTTTACAGTTGCCAATACATTAACATAAATCTCAAAGATTGTGGGTGTAAACTGAACTAAAAACGCGTCTTACTAACCTAAATCCGCTTTTTAAAATCATACACCTTCGTTTCCTGATTAAATATGAAGGTTAGCCGCCATCTTTGAACATATCGAATCACATGACACGCACTGATTTGGTTGGCTCATGGAAATGACGTCAGTCTCCAGTAACCAACCAAACTACTGCGTGCACGTGATTGAAACATTTTCAAAGATGGCGGCTAATAGTCATTGAGAATGCGGAAGTGAACGTGTATAATTTTAAAAAGCGAATTTAGGTTAGTGGGACGCGTTTTTTAGTACAGTTTACACTCGAAATCTTTGAGATTTATGTTAATGTATTAGCAACTGTAAAATCTATGCCGAAAACCCACCTCAAGCAGCGGTTTCGACACGCTGTAATGCGTTGTATAGGCGAGTTCCAATTGTCTACATTGTGTGGCTTTTCGTTACAATGGTGGCGAATGGGAGTTTTGTACCTTTCTAAGTATTATTATATTTACACCCGGGCACTTTTGAATTGTTTTATACATTGTTTAGAAGGGTGTTTTATGTATATACAAACAATAATTGACCATCCAAGACACGCTAGAATCGCCTGTGATTCCAACCAATCCACTGTGCAGAATCTGGGACAACTTTCACATGTTGTCCGCGGATTCCAAATATGGTCTCATTGTCCGAATGTTGTCCTCGGAGTCTCTACGAGCCAATCAAAGGGCTCCATCTGCGGACAACGTCCAGACCGAAGGTTATAAATAGGAGTGAAATATGTCAGTTGTCGACTTTGTCCCAAGCGACGCAACTCGAGACGCAACTCGCGTCTCAGAACTCCCAAGGCCCAAATATCCCCCCCCCCCCCCCCTTAAACATTACTCACCGACGATGTTACCAATGGTCCGTTAGTCGTGATATGTGATGATTTGAACGTCAGTCTGGCATTATTGATTATTAATATTGGCTGGAACCATAATAATGCCAATATCCCATTACCCCACCCACCTTTTCCCCATTGCTATACGATTCCCAATTTGAGCTTCATGACCCCCCTGCTGTGTGACTCCCCCACCCAGCATTATTTCCACCCCCAGCTTCGTGATCCCCGCTGTGTGACTCCCCCACCCAGCATTATTTCCCACCCCCAGCTTCGTGATCCCCGCTGTGTGACTCCCCCACCCAGCATTATGTCCACCCCCAGCTTCGTGATCCCCGCTGTGTGACTCCCCCACCCAGCATTATTTCCCACCCCAGCTTCGTGATCCCCGCTGTGTGACTCCCCCACCCAGCATTATTTCCCAACCCCAGCTTCGTGATCCCCGCTGTGTGACTCCCCCACCCAGCATTATTTCCCACCCCCAGCTTCGTGATCCCCGCTGTGTGACTCCCCCACCCAGCGTTATTTCCACCCCCAGCTTCGTGATCCCCGCTGTGTGACTCCCCCACCCAGCATTATTTCCCACCCCCAGCTTCGTGATCCCCGCTGTGTCCCCCACCCAGGATTATTTCCCACCCCCAGCTTCGTGATCCCCGCTGTGTGACTCCCCCACCCAGCATTATTTCCACCCCCAGCTTCGTGATCCCCGCTGTGTGACTCCCCCACCCAGCATTATTTCCCACCCCAGCTTCGTGATCCCCGCTGTGTGACTCCCCCACCCAGCATTATTTCCCACCCCCAGCTTCGTGATTCCCGCTGTGTGACTTTCCCATCCAGCATTATTCCCACCCCCAGCTTCGTGATCCCCGCTGTGCGACTCCCCCACCCAGCATTATTTCCCACCCCCAGCTTCGTGATCCCCGCTGTGCGACTCCCCCACCCAGCATTATTTCCCAACCCCAGCTTCGTGATTCCCCACCATGACTTGGGTTTGCGTTAGTGTGATTTTCCGCCAGATTTTAGCATAAATCTAGTCCGTGCTAATATCCTTTCTTGAGTCTGCTTACTCCCACAGTCGCCTGTTGTGCTTTTGTATCTTGCCATGTGTACATCTCATATTAGTCATTATCTGTCCATAGTCAGATCACCCTCATCGTTGTTATCATAGTTTGTCACCACTCTTTAATTGTACAATTTGAGTAATACTGCATGTTAGAACTATTATCAAAATATCAGATGTTACTAAAATCTCGTCACTGTCGTCTTTTCATTGTCAAGTAGATATAGTCGTTAAATTTCCCTACCCCGATTCACGAGGGCCCGCTACCAACCCCCTGCGTGAACAGGCAATATTATGGTTTATACCGTATTGCTGAAGACGGATACGACATAGGGACGTTACAGTATGTCATTTATAGCCAGCCTTATTCTTGATCTGTGACTGGAGTAATGGGATGTATGTCATTTATAGCCAGTCTAACTCCTGATCTGTGACTGGAGTAATTGGGATGTATGTCATTTATAGCCAGTCTAACTCCTGATCTGTGACTGGAGTAATGGGATGCATGTCATTTATAGCCAGTCTAACTCCTGATCTGTGTTTGGAGTAATGGGATGTATATCATTTATAGCCAGTCTGACCCCTGGTCTGTGATTGGAGCAATTAATGACATTAATTGTGTGACTGGTCTAACTCTTGGCCTGTGACTGGAGAAATGTGGTGTATGGCATTTGTGGTGAGTCTAGCCTGACATGTGATTGAAGAAATGGGATTTACAGCATGTGTGACCTGTCCAACTTCTGGTATATGACTATAAAAATGATGAGTATGAAATGTGTAGCCAGTCTAACTCCTGATCTATGACTGGAGTAATGGGATTTATATCATTTGTAGCCAGTCTAACTCCTGATATGTGACTGGAGAAATGGGATTTGTAACCTTTGTAGCCAGTCTAACTCCTGGTCTGTTACTGGAGGAATGGGATTTACAACATGTGTATCCAGTCTAACTCCCGGTCTGTGATTGGAGTAATGAGATTTTCAAAATGTGTAGCCAGTCTAACTCCCGGTCTGTGATTGGAGTAATGAGATTATCAACATGTGTAGCCAGTCTAACTCCCGGTCTGTGATTGAAATAATGAGATTTAAAACATGTGTAGCCAGTCTAACTCCTGGTCTGTGATTGGAGTAATGAGATTATCAACATGTGTAGCCAGCTAGTCTAACTCCTGGTCTGTGATTGGAGAAATGTGGCGTATGGCAATATTTTTTGTGACCTGGCTGACTCCTGGCCTGTGACTGCAGAAATGAGTAGTATGTTATTTGTGGCCAGTTTAACTCCTGATCTGTGACTAGAGCAATGGGGTGTGTATCATTCATGACGAGCTCTGTGATTGGAAACTGAGGCTTCTGGTATGTGTGGCCAGTCTAGAACTTCGCACCTCTAAAATGTTCGTAAGTGCAAATTGAGGATCGTCTGAAAATTTCAATTGATGTATTTACATTTATTGAGCATAGGCTGCATATGCTTAATAAATGTAAATCCAATAATTGTTTACAAGAAAACGGTGTTAATGTGAAATTTACAGACTATCATAATTTTGCCCTTACGAACATTTTAGTCGTACGACGTTAAGTGAAACGGGCCCCAGATCTGCTATATTGCAAACTCCAGCAGCCTGCTAACAAACATGACATTGTTTACTTATAGACTTTGAGCCAGGAAACAAAAATGTATTATATTGCGAAAAAAGTGTGACACAATTTGTTTATATCTTTTTTGGGAAATTTTAAAGGTCCGGCCTGTTGAGAAATGTTGATTTTCAAAAAATGCTGTGGAATGAAAAGCAAGTGGGTTACAATGATAATTTTTTTTCCAGAATGACCTGTGACTGGATCCAAATGATGTGGCGGTATTAAATTGCGAAAAAAATGTGATGTAACAGTGCCATTCAAAAAGAATTTGCCCGGTTGGCGGCCATAGAAATTCCCAATTAGAAACTCGAGCCCTGTTAGGTATACCAACCCAGCATGGCTACTATGGATGGATTCATCGAGCCCGGTTGGAGTCTATAGAAATTCCCAATTAGAAATGCGAGCCCTGTTAGGTATTCCAACCCAGCATGGCTACTATGGATGGATTCATCGAGCCCGGTTGGAGTCTATAGAAATTCCCAGTTAGAAATGCGAGCCCTGTCAGGTATACCAACCCAGCATGGCTACAATGGATGAATTTTTATCAGGTAACCTGCCCTGCATTGACCGAATACGTACTGACTGATAACACAGTGTTGTATCAGGCATTGCCCTGATACAAACATCCGGGTTACAACGAAGTGGAAACTGACGTTCTGTTGGTCGGATGACGTCACGAGACGTTACCAAATGACGTGAGTGTAATGACGCAACGTAAACAAGTCTGCGTTCTATCCATAGATAACGACGTCATCTTTGGTCATTTTCGAGCATAAAACGTTACCTGATAAATAGAATACCAGACTAGTGTATTTTGATATCAAGTTTATCAGGCTCGGCTCGGAAACGGTAGGAATTCCTCGGCAAGCCTCGGCAAGCCTCGGAAATCCTACGCGTTTCCTAGCCTTGCCTGATAAACTTGATATCAAAAGACATTAGCCTGGTATTCTCTATATCGAGCCCGGTTGGCGGCTATATAAATTTCCAATTAGAAACGTGAGCCCTGTTAGGTATACCAACCCAGCATGGCTACTATGGATGGATTCATCGAGCCCGGTTGGCGGCTATATAAATTCCCAATTAGAAACTCGAGCCCTGTTAGGTATACCAACCCAGCATGGCTACTATGGATGGATTCATCGAGCCCGGTTGGCGTCAATAGAAATTCCCAATTAGAAACGTGAGCCCTGTTAGGTATACCAACCCAGCATGGCTACTATGAATGGATTCATCGAGCCCGGTTGGCGGCTATAGAAATTCCCAATTAGAAACGTGAGCCCTGTTAGGTATTCCCACCCAGCATGGCTACTATGGATGGACTCATCGAGCAGCTGCTTGCAGAAATACAGGCACCAGAGCCTCTCCATGACGTTGTCAAGAATATCATGGATGAGCCCATTCGGAAAGAGGTGAAGATATGACTACTCATGCCCCTGCTTTCAGACAGCTACCAGCCTTCCCCGAAACCTCGGTTAAGCGTCCAAAGGAAACGGAAGGCCATTCAGAAGGAGTTCGACCCTATACCCCTCAAAAATCCATCCGAACAACCCAAGACTACCAGAAGGAGATCCTACATCTGTTCGAACAGAAGAAGACAGATGAGCTAATCTTGCTGGCAGATGGATGTCCCCCAGGGACACCTCCTTGCCGCAGACCCCAGAGCCTTCATAGAGGGCATGCACCCCCAAATTCGCCAGATTTTTTCTCGCCTTATTTTTCATAAAATCTTATTTATACATCCTTCCAGATAATTTATCACCAGAAATCAGCGGTGTAACCCATGTAGTTTTCATTTTAAAGCATTTTAGGGAAAATAGTAAAACAATGAATTTTCCGGACCTGTCGGAAATCTAAAAAAACGCTAGTCTTTTTCTCGACTTCTTTTTCATAAAATCTGATTTATGCACCCTTCCAGATGACTTATCACCAACAATTAGCAGTTTAGTCCATGTAGTTTTTACTTTAAAAGCATTTTAGAGAAAATGGTGAAAAAAAAAGGTATTTTCTCCCATATCCGGACATATCGCAAATCTCAAAATCTGATTTATACATCCTTCCAGATAATTTATCACCAAAAATCAGCGGTGTAACCCATGTAGTTTTTATCTCAAAAACTGCAAGTTTGTTTCTCGCCTTATTTTTCATAAAATCGGATTGATACATCCTTCCAGATAATTTATCACCAGAAATCAGCAGTGTAACCCATGTAGTTTTCATTTTAGGGAAAATGATAAAAAAATGACTTTTCCGGACCTGTCGCAAATCTGAAAAACCGCAAGTCTTTTTCTCGACTTCTTTTTCATAAAATCTGATTTATGCACCCTTACAGATGATTTATCACCAACATTGAGCAGTTTAGCTCATGTAGTTTTCATTTTAAAGCATTTTAGAGAAAATGGTAAAAAAAGGGTATTTTCTCCCATATCCGGACATGCCGGAAATCTCAAAAACCACTAGTTTTTGTCTCGCCTTATTTTTCATAAAATCTGATTTATACATCCTTCCAGATAATTTATCACCAAAAATCAGCAGTGTAACCCATGTAGTTTTCATTTTAAAGCATTTTAGGGGAAATGGTAAAAAAAGTCATTTTGTCCCATAATCGGACCTGTCGGAAATCACAAAAACCGCAAGTTTGTTTCTCGTCTTATTTTTCAAAAACTCTGATTTATACATCCTTCCAGATAATTAATCACAAAAAATCAGCAGTGTAACCTGTGTAGTTTTTATTTTAATGCATGTTAAGGAAAATGGTAAAAAAATGCATTTTCTCCCATATCCGAACCTGTCAAATTTCCTGTCCAATGACTTATCTCCCCTTGGCGGCCATTTTTAATTTTCCCACTCTGTATCCTTATCCACGCAATAACTCGAGTTCTACTTCACCGATCGTAACCAAATGCGGTATACATGTTTATCACGGCAGGATGAAGAAGTCTATTGATTTTCAGTGAGTTATCTCCCCTTGTTGACTGGCCTTGCCTCGACGGGCGTATATTGGAACTCTTGTTGGATTTACATTTATTGAGCATAGGCTACGCTCAATCAATGTAAATCCATTAATTGAAATTTCCAGACGATCCTAAATTTGCACTTACGAACATTTTAGTCGTACGAAGTTTAGTGAAACGGGCCCCTGGCTTCGTTTTTGTTTCTTGCTCCATGTACAGTGTACAATACACAGCCGCCTGCGTTAAATTTGCCATGATGTCAACGTTTCGGAACATCTACCGCCAATCTCAACTCGCAATAAAGCAGTTTGATTGTCTGATTCTGAGCTGTAGCACAGCTCAGGCTCAATCAAATAATCTGCTTGATTTAAAGTACAATATGCACGTACTAGTATTTAGAAATAAAACAATTGACAAATATTGTCAAGATTAGCGCAGGTGGTAGTGTATTGCATGACTAGTTTAGTACACGTACGCAATAATTTAAACAATAAAATAATTGGAGCAATTATAAAATTATTTTTAATTGTTACAATTATGTCTATTTGTATAATTATGTTTTGTTAATTGATGGTACACGTACTTTTTAATTAGTATTATTATGTCAATTGAAAATGTATCCTCACACGTTGCCAATCTAAAATATAATGTCTTGGACAATTATTACGAAAGAGAGTTATTAGTATGTCACTCAGCTTTCGAACATCGGCATAAGGTATCCCGTTTTACAATGCAAGATTGCGCTATATAGAGAATACCAGGCTAGTGTCTTTTGATATTAAGTTTATCAGGCAAGGCTAGGAAACGCGTAGGAATTCCGAGGCTTGCCGATTAATTCCTACCGTTTCCGAGCCGAGCCTGATAAACTTGATATCAAAATACACTAGCCTATTATTCTATTTATTAGGTAACGTTTTATGCTCGAAAATGACATTAGATGACGTCGTATTCTATGGACAGAACGTGGACTTGTTTACGTTGCGTCATTACATTGACGTCATTCGGTAACGTCACGTGACGTCATCCGACCAATGGAACGTCAGATTTCACTTTCTTTCTGGTACGACCACAGCGCAAGCAGAATTACTAAAACCATGTTATTCACAAAGACGAGAACAGTATTGTTTAATTACTAAAACTAAATACAGCTCCTCGTTATGATGGATAAATGTCTCAATACACATGTGTAGTAATATGTTGTAGTGACTGACGAAATGGGGCTTATGGATTTTGCGACCAGTGTAGATCCAGATCAGCACGTGCATCCGCACAGTCTGATCAGGATTTGCACTGTTCACCATTTCATCCATGAAACACCTGTCTTGCTTCTACATTGCAACAAGGAATGCAGATCGTTATCAGGCTACAATAGTGTGCTACAGTGCAACCTCTCTACAACAGCCACCCATGGAAAGACGTAAAACTGGCTGTTGTAGAGAGGTGGCTGTTGTAGGGAGGTTATTGCTGAATTAAATGTTATCGTCCGATGTTTATTTATTTTCTTCGATGATTCTCATCAAATACATGCTTGGACAGTATTTTAGAATCATTTCCAATGAAAATTTTACATACATGTAATTACATAAATGGATTTTGTGATTTTTTGTGTTACAAAACTCAATTTTGTCTGGACAAAATTGGTTTTTGTATCAGAATTTTACATAATTGGATTTTGTGATTTTTAGTGTTACAAAACTCAATTTTGTCTGGACAAAATTGGTTGTGTACACATAATTAACCTGTCCTGCATGGCGCCCCGTACCTTCTCCTTATGAAAGCAATAACTGCTTCCAGTATCATCCGTAGCACGGACGGTACGGGGGAATTTGAAGAGTTACGTTCCCGCAACTGCGCCAGAGAGAAAACAATCCAACTCCTATATACACTACTGCGTGCGCTAATCTTGCCAAT
Source organism: Conchocele bisecta (assembly GCA_029237695.1). Lineage (NCBI taxonomy): Eukaryota > Metazoa > Mollusca > Bivalvia > Lucinida > Thyasiridae > Conchocele > Conchocele bisecta. Next base: position 49,254,282 of record CM055271.1, on the reverse strand, counting down.
ACACGTTTCAATTTCAATTATTTCAAAATGCTTGAATATTGTGCTTGAAATCAAGCAGCTCGATTGTCTGAGTCTAAGCTGCGCTACATCTGAAGCTCAGAAAATCTTGGAAATATTTGTCAATTTCTTCATTTTAAATCACTTAAATAGTGTACTTGAAATCAAGCAGCTTGATTGTCTGAGCCTAAGCTGCGCTGCAGCTCAGGCTCAGACAATCAAACTGCTTGATTGCGAGTTGGCATTACCAGTATTATGTTCAGAGTCGTTGATAATCTGGACAAGATTAACGCAGGAGGTTGTGTATGTGCAAGGTACGATTCACCTAGCCACAGGTATATTCCGATTTTCGTCGCTGATTATGTCCTCGCTAATTATTCGCTAATTTGGATAACTGGTATTGTTATAAAGACACTTGCTATTGTAAAACAAACATTGCGAGTTGTGAAACTACATACACGCACGCATGTCGCGTGACGTCTGTAAATACAACAGGTGGAAGACTCGGACCTACCTAGGACACCAACTAAATACATGCCCATTAAAAGATCCCATTACCCCACCCACTTGGTCTCGTACTGTACTGTATTTACCGATCAGTAAAGTACAATACCAAGTGGGTGGGGTAATGGTGATTTTGTTAATGGGCATTGTGTTTGTTGTCACATGTCCGAGTCTTCCACCTGTGGTAAAGACATGCGATTTTCTTTTATGAGATATTGAGGTTGTAACGACTGTGGCACTATGAGACGCGTTGTTGATTTGTAACTTCGGTTGAACTATATTGACACTTGGAGGCCTTTGTCTACTCATAAGAATAGCTATCCTTTATTGTATACACAACCGCATGCGTTAAAATTTCCACGATGTCAACGTTTCTGAACATCTATTGGCAATATCAACACGCAATCAAGCAGTTTGATTGTCTGAGCCTGAGCTGTAGCACAGCTCAGGCTCAGACAATCAAGCTGCTTAACTTCAAGCACGATATTCAATAGAAACAAAATTGTTACCCACGCGAGGTATACAGAACAGAACAGAACAGAACATATCTTTATTTTGCAAATCTCAGAACGCAACATGCGGTATATGAGTACATATTAATTTTCATGGCATAAGCAATCAAAATGTCGACAGGGTGTCTGCTACAATAGTCAGGTGACATGTATTACAAATAATGGCATTCATCTGTCTCATTTTTAAGAAGCCGATAGTACACAGTGATGGAAAACGACATGTTAATTAAACCTTAATTTAGTAATACAAAAAAATGCAAATAAAATTATTAAGTCCCAATGGGCGGGAGAAACTTCCATATGAGGTCATGTCCTATATGGATGCATAAGTTGTGTTTATCATACAAGTATTGAATTAATCAAGTAGTACAGAACATTTTGTTGAATAAAAAACAAAAACTTTCGAAATCTGTGTCACTTATCAGCGTAACATAATTTTGACAGACATTTTTATGAACACTAAATATAATTGCTAACTATGGATATCAATACACGTATTCGAAATAAATGTACACTATATTGCAGCAGACTTGTATGAATGTATACTGTACTTGAAAAGTATAGATGAATGTATTACACCAGGTTATACAAATGGAAATGACAGTCACTGTGGCATAGCCCAGCTGTCCTCGATCTCTACATGTATATATGCAGAGAAGGAGACGGGGTTAGCTTCAATTGTTATTGTCATCTTTTGACGCCCTCACGTGAGGGAGTCGTATGAATACAATGTTTTAATATCTATTTACGTTTTTACATGTAGTTATCATGCATGGCATGTTTCAATCTCCATCAGAGACATACATGTAGACTAACTTAAAGTTCTTGATGTACATATCGTGCTGCCGGAATGACAACATGGTCAAATGTGCATCTTCAAACATTTGTGAATTTCACGATTGCAGACTGCAAACACACCGGTGAATATCGGCTGATTATGCTAGGCTATCGATCGGCATATCACTTTAATCAAATAATAATGATAACAAACACTGTAAATCCTCATGAGGTGGTTCGCCGTGAGCTGTCCCACCTGGGTCTGCTGTGTTTGCACACGTTGGTTTTATGGTGTGTGTCGATGAGCATCTTAATAACATGTGTATGTAAGCATTACTATGGATACAATAATACATTTAGTATTGGTATATACTGTTCATTTCTACTCCATGAAATAGTTTTATCTACTACATGAACGTAAAACATTGGGCCAATTCGGAGATTGCAGATGACACATCTATTGGCAATGCCAACACGCAATCAAGCAGTTTGATTGTCTGAGCCTGAGCTGTAGCACAGCTCAGGCTCAGACAATCAAGCTGCTTAACTTCAAGCACGATATTCAATAGAAACGAAATTGCTACCCACGCGAATCGGAGGCAAATTATTGTAGCTACATATTGAAGCATTTTGAAATATAGAATTGAAAACTAATGACACGATTAGCGCAGGCGGCAGTGTATAATCGATCACGACGCATAATTATATAATTAGTAGGGTGAACTTATATAGGCATGGTTACCTACTTCCATTGTTGGGTTCAAACTCCGCATAGTGCTATTTAAAGGAGTACTGCAATAATAGATACTCAGATATTTGGGCGAGAGCGAACGAGATTCTTGCAACTACGGAATAAGGTAATGTCATTTTATTATTTAGTTTGTATTCTAGAATTCCATAAAATAATACCAATAGATGGCATGACCATTTTACACAACACCTGAACCACTCGGAGTTGAACTTTGAATGATGTTTTTCTTGGAGAATGATGTGTCCTATGCGGACATCATTTAAAATGTCTGGCTAAAACAATGTGATTTTCTTTTGTGATATTAATAGCAAATAATCAAACAGCACGAGTGCCAGACTCATCTTAATGACCTTCCTCTAATAATTAGCCTTTAGAGGCGATTTTTGTTTGCATGGATTTTTTTATTTCTATGATATACTGCTGGTTTCTCAACATAATGAGGCAATTTTATCAATTTTACCATCCATGACACGCGTTATTCACCAGGGGCCCGTTTCACTAAACTTCGTACGACTAAAATGTTCGTAAGTGCAAATTTAGGATCGTCTGGAAATTTTTAATTTATGGATTTACATTTATTGAGCATAGGCTGCATATGCAGCCTATGTTCAATAAATGTAAATCCAATACATTTTCGTAAGAAAACAATGTTAATGTGAAATTTACAGACTGTCATAATTTTGCACTTACGAACATTTTAGTTGTAAGAAGTTTAGTGAAACGGCCCCCTGCTTCACAAGAGGTATTCATTTCTTATGTAATACGACTTATGTAAGCTGACGTTGAGATACATTTCTGTGTACACGTCATTTTCTTGAAGTGGCCATCTCACAAATATTACAGGCAATTTGGTCTCGTATATAGAGAATAGTAGGTTAAAGTAGTAAAAATATATGGCAAGGCTTAGGAAACGGGATGGGCGAGGCTCTGTCGAGCATATCCCGTTTCCGTGCCGCGCCAGATATGTTTTCCCATTCACGGCAGTAACCTACTATTCTATTTATCCCGTCAACACCTATTAATGGCTTTAAAATGCAAACAAAATAATAACCACAGCCACCGCACATATTCATACACAGTTATTAGGTCGTATTGACAGGATATCAAAAATGTTTCACGGCACCGTGTTTCACGGCATATACGCACTGTGTTGACGGGATAAATACACATTTAGTGCAGCACAAGGGTTTGATACGACCAATGCATGCAGTACTGACATATTAAGTTGCGACAAATTAGCAATACATGCACAGTGGAACCTCTCTAAACCGGACAACATGAACATGTATGTGATCTCATTTTGATGGGTTTCTTGATAGCGCATCTCAGATAATTATGCATGTTCATGATTGCAAAAGCCATACCTATTTTCCATAATGATCATATGCTTGATTTACAGTGAAACATCTATAAACCGGACACCCTGGCGCCCTCCCAGGGTGTGCGGTTTAGAGGTTTAATTGTACATGTATGTGCATTTGGATGGTTTACTTATCTGTTTGGTATGTGGTCACTTCACGTTACCACCTGCGCTAATCTTGACAATATTGGTCAATTGTTTTATTTCAAAATACTTGATACAGTGCTTTAAATTAAGCAGATTTATTGGCCGAGCGTGAGCCTAGTTGCAGTTCCGGCTCAGTCAATCAAACAGTTGAGTTTGTCAAGTAGAAACGTTGACATAATGACAATTTTAACGCAGGCGGTTGTGTATTTATGCTATACGCTAGGAAGCCACGTCGTCATGAATGGACTGATGACAAAACGTACAGACCCAGATCTGGGGGCCGTTTCACTAAACTTCCTACGACTAAAATGTTCGTAAGTGCCAAATTATTATAGTCTGTAAATTTCACACAAACAATGTTTTCTTGTAAACAATTATTGGATTTACATTCATTGAGCATAGGCTGCATAGGCAGCCTATGCTCAATAAATGTAAATCCATAAATTGAAATTTCCAGGCTATCCTACATTTGCACTTACGAACATTTTAGCCGTACGAAGCTTAGTGAAACGGGTCCCAGACCGCTAATGCACCATCAAGTCTAGGTACACATCCGCCTGCATTGATCTTGGCAAGACTATCAACGGTTTCTGAACATATATTGACAATGCCAACTCACAGTCAGGCAATATGATTGTCTGAGCCTTAGATGTAACACAGCTCAGGCTCAGCCAATCGAGCTGCTTGACTTCAAGCACAATTTCAACTATTTTGAAATATATAAATTGACAAGTAGCGACAAGATTAGCGCAGGCGGTAGTGTATGTGCTAATCTCAATTAAATAAACCCAGTTTTGTCAGAGCATTGCTGAAGATAGAAGAAAGAAAAACCAATCGAATTCACTTATTACTCAGGTTGATTTGAGTTTCCAAGTTCGGTAATCTATTTATAAGACTGATATATACATGTACTCATTTTACGGTGGCGATTTTGAAATACAATTATACCGGCATGCCAGTTATGTAAATGTGCCACAATACTCGGGAATTAGACAGTAACGCATTTCAAATTGAATTAGACGGCCATGAGAATCCCGAGTGGGCATAAATGTCCACAAATGCCCATAATGTCGTTTTTATGGGATGAGTAATGAAACATATAGAGAACAGTAGGTTAGTGCCGTGAATGGGAAAACATATCTGGCAAGTCTCAGGAAACGGGATGGGCGAGGCTCTGCCGAGCACATCCCGTTTCAAAGCCGCGCCAGATATTTTTCCCATTCACGACACTAACCTACTATTCAATTTATCCCGTCAACACCTACAAATGGCTTTAACATGCAAATAAATAACGCCAGTCACCGCACATAATCATACGCAGTGATTATGTCGTATTGACAGGATATCAAAAATTTTCCACAGCGACAGGTCAGTAGCTCTGAAAAACTCCCGTACCGTCCGTGCTACGGACGGTACGGGAGTTTTGCAGAGTTACTGCCCACAACTACCTGTATAAGACGTTGCTGTTGAAATGACGTGCAATCTCAAGGTGCATGATCACGCGATTACAACAATAACAACGTCGCCCACTCCAAAGAAAGTATTATTGTATATATTCCTTAATATGCAACGGATTTTGATGAAATATGGCGCATCAAACGCGTCTTCATGAGATGCATTTGGTGGTCCAGGGAGTTTGGCATAGACTTATGTCGTTTTTTGCAAAGAATCGATTTCCGTGTCGGAGACACGGAAATCGATTCATTGCAAAAACGACAGAATTTTGGGCGAAAATACAAAGACCACCAAATACAGCTTAACAAGACGCGTTTGATGCGCCATATTTCATCAAAATCCGTTAATAAGGACAATATAAAGGAATACGTATTTTCAATCGGATGGATTCTGGAAGTTTCAGTACTTGTTGTTGTTGTTAGTACCACGTGATCATACACCTTGAATCTTGTCCTTCAGACAGTACGATGAAGCAGCTGCTATGGGTATACGCTTCCCTGACAACGGCGGTCATCGTCGCCCGGACATCGGCCTTTACGGACGGTATACAGGCCGGATTCGTTCCTGGTTCCACAAACGAACGAATACAAATTACATTTTCACAGCTTTTGCGTTTTTTGTAATTAGAAAACTATTTCACGTTTAAACCAACGAAAACAGCTTTTTCTAATTTCTAATTACAAAAAAAGACAATGAAAACGATGTCAAAGCGATGTTTATACAACAAGATAGGCGTTGAAAACACGTCATGCGCTGAAATAAAAAACATACGTTTCAATAATTCCAGCACAAAAATGTTTACACAATTCCCTAACATTTGATTGGTCCGTAGCAAGTCTCTGTCCAAAATTTATATCCCAGTAAACTCCCATGCCGAACTACTTTCCGTAGCCGCCAGGCGCAGTTAAAATAATTCGTAAGAAAACGAAAAATAAACACATTTTCTTGATGAATTTATTTCAAATGCTGGAATTATAAGGAATGAATGGCCTTTTTGTGGAATTTATCGGGGATATAAACTTGGAAAAGTCGCGGGAATACTGGACGAGGCCTTCCGGCCTTCGTCCAGTATTCCCGCGACTTTTCCAAGTTTATACCCCGATAAATTCCACAAAAAGGCCATTCATTCCTATAATAGTTCCGAGTCGGGTATTTAAACGAACTTATCGTTTTTGCGTAAAGAAAAATACAACTATAGTTTCTATGAATTCCATTCGTTTTTGTTTATTTAGTTTGGGAACCTTCAACAAATCTTCGCTGTACTCATGTACACACATTGAACTAAAACTCATGAGATACAAGTGGAATATATAATTAAGGACAGTGACTGGAGAAATGACGCTTATGGGATTTGTCACCAGTGTAGCTCTTGTGAAATAGCACTCTCCTATAGCCTGATAACGATTCTGATCTGACTGTGCGGATGCTGATCAGGGAATACACACAGGTGGAAGACTCGGACCTATGACACCAACAAAAAATGCTTAGTAAAAAAATCCCATTACCCCAACCACTTGGTCTCGTACAGTACCATCTTCTATTAGAGAAAGGTGATAAACAATATTGGAGTGTAGGACATAATCCTCACCCGGACATAATCCCCCCATGAGGGTGATTATGTCCGGGGGTGGGATTATGTCCGTATCCCACAATCACCTTTCTCTAATGGAAGATAGTACTGTACGAGACCAAGTGGGTGGTGTAATGGGATTTTTTGATAGGCATTTTGTTGGTGTCATATGTCCGAGTCTTCCACCTGTGGGAATACACTGTTCGCCCATAAGCCCCATTCCCCTGTGAAGCAACTGGTTAAATAGAGAATAGTAGGTTAGTGCCGTGAATGGAAACAAATATCTGACAAGGCTTAGGAAACGGGATAGGCGAGGCTCTGCCGAGCACATCCCGTTTCCGTGCAGCGCCAGATAGTTTTCCCATTCACGGCACTAACCTACTATTCTAGTTAACCCGTCAACACATACACATGGCTTTTAAATGTAAATAAATGACCCCCATTCACCGCAAATATTTGTACGCAGTGATTAGGTCGTATTGACAGGGTATCAAAAAAGTTTCACGGCACCGTGTTTCACGGCACATACGCACTGTGTTGACGGGATAAATAGCACACACATGCATCCTAACAACGAGTTAGTGCTTGCTAGAAGCATGCCTGGTGATGCGTTGATGGAATGGCAGATGCACAGTCTTATCTGTCGCAAAACCCATAAGCCCCATTTGTTCAGCATGTTACAGCCACATAGACTGCATGTGTAAGATACTGCTTCAGAAAACACATTAGTCAAAATTAAGTCAAAAGTTGACAAAACTTTCAGAGAACATGCGGCATGTACTCTAAAAATGTTGTCAACTTTTGACGCCATTTACGGAAAATGTTGTAAATTTTGTAAACGTATTTCATAAATTACGCAGATGTCCGAAAGTACAAAATCACATGGCGTGTCTTATATGTAATACAGACTGTTCAGCTAGAGTGTGCATATATACATATCGCCATTACATGAACAACAGTTTCTCCCACAGGGTCCGAAGTCATACAGGGTCGAGTCACCCTGGACAAAACGTCACCTACATTAACAAGATTTGTAATACAGCGGATAAAGTTCTAGCCTTTTGATTGATTATTAGAGAATAGTAGGTTAGTGCCGTGAATGGGAAAAAATATCCGGCAAGGCTCAAGAATTTCTTTATTTCTCATCAGACGGTTCAAATGGGTGGTCACAACATATACTTTGGTTCAGATATAAGGAAAATAGATAGAGAATAGTAGGTTAGTGCCGTGAATGGGAAACATATCTGGCAAGGCTCAGGAAACGGGATGGGCGAGACTGGATATCAACAATGTTTCACGGCACCGTGTTTCACGGCACATACGCACTGTGTTGAAAGGATAAATGTAATACGAGTCCGTCTGTCAAGCCCGTCAACATTTCTAACATAAATATGAAGTCACGTCGAGTTACATGCAAAAGGGAAACCTTTTATAAATCACCTCCGAAACATAGTCATACTTACTGGAAATGATCTAACTAAGAAAACAAAAAGTTAGATTTTTTAAATTAGAATTTGCCAAGTTAGTATCGATATTATACTTGTTTATGTCGGACTGACGTCATGCAATATTTGTAACGTCAGACGCAACTGCCAATGGTTGTATTACTTATATGTACATCGCTTGTTCTGAATTGTAAAAAGAAAGCAAATATGGCGTTAAGATTAGGAATCTTGTTTTACCTCATTTTGTCGCAATTCATACAGAACAGTGACGCTGCCAGTCAATAACCATGTACTTCATCTATTTTTATGACGTCAAACGCATTTTAACGAATCAGCAACGACGTCACGTCACGTGGGGCTACTGATATGCACTGGGATATAAATGCAATACGTTGAATTGGCGTTTCTATAATGAATTTACGGAAGGTGTAAATATTTGTTGTTGTAGTTGGCGTTTTGTCCCAGTATGATGCGAGTGATTCGTCCCAGCACTACTTCGGACCCCTGTGATTTCTCCATTAACATTCTTATTGCTCCATTGTAGTGGAATATGTTGATAGCGTGTTGGACGAAGCGTTTGGGACCGACTGGAATATTGGACTACCGTGTATGTACCATTTAGTATAAGTTATTGTTGTTACAGTAGCGACCCCCCCGCACCACAATTTAGTTCCTTAAAACTACAATATATGAATAATAACATATTTGAATAAGTTAGTGGATGTTTAACCCTTTGAACCCGAAAGGCCGCTATATCGGTTTATGCAAACAGTGCAGATCCAGATGAGCCGGCTCGTAACGAGCCGTCTCATCCGGATCTGCACTGTTTGAAAGTAATTTTCTTATTTTTGTGAACAAAAAAAAGACCCCCTTTTTATAATTGGAATAGTCTGAAAATCATTTTGCGATGATTGGATTGGTTGCAAAATTAACATATCGCAGCCCATTCCAGTTACTTAGGGGTGAAATGGTTAAGGACTTAAGTGCAAGTGAGCGGTAGCGGGTATCCCTGCTGGGGATTATGTTGCTAGCCACACATGAGTTGTACTTACTGTCTGTTCCACGTTTTGCTGCCGACGAACGTTTGGCCATTATACACATTAAATCTAAAAAATATTGAAAAGTTAGTACTTTTTCATGAATAACAAAAAAGTCACCCTCCCTAAAAAACATTATTCGATGAAATTCCATCAAATATTGATTTTATTGCGAAAAATGATTTTCCTATGGGAATTTAACATGGGGCGTCAATTTCCAAAATCTTTCGTTTTTTTTGGGTAAAAAAAACGAAAATATTCGGAAATTGACTTCGAAACCTGGCGAGATAGCTTGAACATGATGTAACTAAGAAAACGAAAGTTAGATTTCGAAAATCGGTCAACAAATAATTGTTGTTTTTTTTTAAATCTATTTTTAGCCCCCATCGTTTTTTCGCAATAAAATCAATATTTGATGGAATTTCATCAAATAATTTGTTTGGGGAGGGTGACTTTTGTTATTGATAAAAAAGTACTTACTTTTAAATATTTTTTAAATTTAATGTGTTTAATATCAAAAAGTTCGTCTGCAGCAAAACGTGGAACAAAGAGTAGTTAATGTTAGGAGAGGCGGTGATTTTAATGTCACCCACCGCCGACATCAAAATGGTCAATTTTGCCTATTTTCAACCGTTCCATGATGCCTACATTGTAATGTGGTATGATTCGTCTTAATTTGTTTTGCATACCAACTTTCAGTAACCAACACATGCGTTATTCTTGCCAATATTATCAATGTTTCTGAACATCAATTGGCAATGCCACTCGCAATCTAGGAGTTTGCTTGTCTGTAGTACAGCTCGGGCTCAACCAATCAAGCTGCTTAATTTCAAGCACAATGTTCAATTATGTTGAAATACGAAGTTAACAAATATTGTCAAGATTATCGCAGGCGGCAGTGTTTCATATATTTTTCAGATTGCCTGAACTACATGAGGCATTTCATTGCACTCACTGATGTCCCGTTCGACTGTTCAGAAGCGGACCAGTTGGCCGCGGGCTTTCAACAGGTGGCACAGGAAGTGAACAATTGTGTTGGCTGTCAGATCACGGCTACAATTCCCGGATGTGCGGGTACTGTGGACCGGCGACGACGGGCTACGTCCAATACAATCTCTATCACCTACGAACTTAACGCATGCTCTGTATCCAGCGAGGACATAGTGAATATGTTTAACACAAATACAGGTAAGTTGTGCAGCGATTGCGAAGAAACATTTATAAAACATATATGTACATTTATTGAACATATGTAACAGTTATTGAACATATAAATGCTTAATGAAAGTAGGAACACAATTACTTCCTTACTTATACTGATAGATAAATAGAGAATAGTAGGTTAGTGCCGTGAATGGGAAAAAATATCCGGCAAGGCTCAAAAATTTCTTTATTTCTCATCAGAAGTATATGTTGTGACCACTAATTTGAACCGTCTCGCCGAGACGGTTCAAATGAGTGGTCACAACATATATTTTGGTTCAGAAGAAACATTTATTGAACATATAGATGCTTAATGAAAGTAGGAACACAAATACTCCCTTACTATATACTGATAGATAAATAGAGAATAGTAGGTTAGTGCCGTAAATGGGAAAAAATATCCGGCAAGGCTAAATTATTTCTTTATTTCTCATCAGAAGTATATGTTGTGACCACTCATTTGAACCGTCTCGCCGAGACGGTTCAAATGAGTGGTCACAACATATATTTTGGTTCAGAAATAAGGAAAATAGATAGAGAATAGTAGGTTAGTGCCGTGAATGGGAAAAAATATCCGGCAAGGCTCAATAATTTATTTATTTCTCATCAGAAGTATATGTTGTGACCACTCATTTGAACCGTCTCGCCGAGACGGTTCAAATGAGTGGTCACAACATATATTTTGGTTCAGAAATAGGGAAAATAGATAGAGAATAGTAGGTTAGTGCCGTGAATGGGAAAAATAACTGGCAAGGCTTAGGAAACGGGATGGGCGAGGCTCTGCCGAGCACATCCCGTTTCCGTGCCGCGCCAGATATTTTTTTCCCATTCACGGCACTAACATAATACATGTATTCTATTTATCCCGTCAACACCTACAACTAGCTTTAAAATGCAATAAAAATAACCCCAGCCACCGCTGGTCGTATTAGATCGTATTGACAGGATATGAAAAATGTTTGATGGCACCGTGTTTCACGGCAGATACGCTCTGTGTTGACGGGATAAAGTGTCGTATACGGCATTGACTAATGTCTGTCCCACGTTTTGCTGCCGATGAACCTTTAGTATTAAACAGATTAAACCTAAAAAATATTAAAATGTAAGTACTTTTTCATGAATAACACAAAAAGTCACAATCCCATTTTTTTTTATTTGATGAAATTCCATCAAATATTAACTTTATTGCGAAATAAAGTCTCCGAAACCTGTCTAGATAGCTTGGAAATTGCAAAAAATATTTTTAAAAATCTATTTTAGCCCCCATGTTAAATTCCTACAGAAAATAATTCCCTGTGGAATCAATGTTTAATTGAGTTTCAAATAATGTATTTTGGGAGGGTGACTTTTTGTTGTTGATTTTAAAGTACATGTACTTACTTTTATTTTGATTTTAGATTTAATGTGTGCAATAGCCAAAGGTCCGTCGGCAGCAAAAAGTAGAACAGACAGTAGATAGAGAAATATTCATATTTGTGCAACGAATATGACATATGTTCATCGAATGGTGTGGAATGTCTAACGGCACTCGTGAAATATGGACATTTCACACCACGAGATGAACACATATGTCATATTCGTTGCAAAAATATGAATATTCTATTTATTATATCCTGCTCCATGGAAATTAGCAGTTTTTTAGACTGTATACGGTAATGAATGTGTATTTGCAGCCTATTTACAGTCCGGCACTGCAGGTGCGCGTTATGAATATAGATAGCGGAAGTAGTCGTATTTTCACCTGAAGATGTTTATTTCATCGATGAGAACATATGACTTTTATTTACATCGTATAACTATGTATTTCATGGGTAGGTATATAATAAATACGTATATCCTGGCAACAATTACTTTCACAGACGATATATTGGTCGAACGGTCGAAAGTTACTGACTGATGTCGGAGTACATGCAATAACGCCATAGAAAATTCTTCCTCTGTTAAGCGTCCGCGTGCAGTTAGATTTTGAGAGTGGTTCTATGAACAAAACAAACAAACTGTGAATGCTATTTCCGGGTATGGAAGGTGTTCGAGCCAATTCCCACCTTTACATACAAGCCGAATTGAATGCTATTTTACACTTTTACTGGTGAAGTAATAAGCAAATTGATTTGGGACTTGACTAAGCTTTAAATCCGTTCATGAATTTACACTTAGTAACTTTAATAAAAGTGTTTTCTTATTATTTAGCGGCAATTTAAATGTATGTTTAAAACTTACTCAACCCTGTGCACACTGCAAAGGGTTGAGGAAGTTTTTAACATAAATTTACATTCGTTTTTGTCAAGGCCTTGTCCGTTTTTACTGGATATGCAGAGATTATCGCCATTTGTTTATTTGTATCGCCAATTGCGAAAGTGGCGATTGCCAGCGGAATCCCTGGATATGTAAGCAGGTTTTGGCCATCAGGGTGGACGCGTAACGGAGAAAAACAATGACATGACCTAAGTATAGGTTATTGTTCACATATTGTAATTTTAAGGAATTAAATGTTAGAGAGCGCTAGCGACTGCAGCATTTAGTTCCTTAAAAGTCCAATATGTGAACAATAACATATTTTTAATTCGATCAAATTGTACTATAAATCTCCCATCCGAGTATTAATTTTCCATTTCCTGTCGAACAATGAATTATTAAATCTGGTAATATGTAACTTGTTGGGGTTAGATCTTGCAATGTGTGAAATAAGTGTAACTCGATACTGGCCAGCGATTGGCTTAGAAAGTAGGGCGTACAGTGGGGTCAGCGTGTAAGTGCACACACGAACGAACACGACAGGTTGGAACCAACCTGTCGTGTTCGTTCGTGTGTGCACTTACACGCTGACCCCACTGTACTATAACGCAACATAAACAAATCAACGTTCGTGTCAATGAAAACCAAATTGTATTTACCCATCTTCTACCAAAAAATATAAATATAATACCATTCAAATCGTAGATTTTATCAGCCTCGCCTCGGACACGGTAGGAATTCCTCGGTGAGCCTCGGCAATTCCTACGCGTGTCCTAGCCTTACCTGATACAATTGATACCAAAAGACACTAGCGTGGCATTATATATGTAGCACATACGAAGTTAATCCGTCTCGGCTCGGAATCTGTAGGAATTCCTCGGCAATACCTACGCGTTTCCTAGCCTTGCACGATAATTTTGATATCAACAGGACACAAGCCTAGTATTCTCTATACGGTACTTATATGATACATGGCATGTGATTTTGTACCTGTGCGACGTTTCATGAAAAATATTTACAAAATTTACGAGTGTTTCTGTAAATGAAGCCGAAATGTGACGTCATTTACACAGAAAATATCACAGTTTCTGTAAATAAATTTCATGAACAATCGCACCATGTTCTTAGGTACAAAATCACATGGGGTGTCTCATATACACATATGTAGCTTCACTGTAACTCCGCATATAGCGCACGCCGCATATACAAGGTATATGATCACGTGGTACTAACAACAACAACAAGTACCGATTCAAAGTACGTATTCTTTTATAGTGTCCTTATTACGTAACGGATTACGGATGAAATATGGCGCATCCAACGCGTCTTGTTAAGCTGCATTTGGCGGTCTCTGTATTTTCGCACACACTTCTGTGGTTTTGGCGAAGAATCGATTTCCGTGTCTCCGACACGGAAAACATAAGTCTGTGAAAAACTCCATAGACCACCAAATGCAGCTGATGAAGACGCGTTTGCTGCGCCATATTTCATCAAAATTCGTTGCATATTAAGGAAACTATCAAATAATACTTACTTTGGAGTGGGCGACGTTGTTGTTGTTGTAACCACGTGATCATGCACCTTGATGTAGCACATATGTGAGCGTTATGCGGTGCTAGCGTGCATAGATGGTTATGTTTAGAAACATGCCGAAAGTCAGAGAAAAGAAAACTGCCATGAAAACAAAACATCATTTCTAAAGACCTATTGTTGCTTTTATTTGATTTTCTTTGAAATTCTGCATGTTTCTAAACATAGGTATGATTTTAATTGTGTTCATGAACTAATGATACAACTGCGAACCTGGGTTTAATCATAACAGTGTACATGTATTGTCTTACACCACGTGACACGACAACTTGAGATGCATTTTGCCAGGCCAAATTGTAGTTTCACCGGAACATTTTCACTATCTGTTCCACAGCTACGCCGCAAATCCAGGAGTTAATTGGGAACATTGAGGCACTTGACACGATAAGCATTGATAGCCTGGTGATCGTTGTTGGTGGGGTGGCATACGCCATCGACCCTGCGTCCGTTACTGCAAATACAGCCGTCCTTTGCGTTGACGGGTCTTTGGCCGACCGTGGTACCTGCGGTAAGTACATTCATTATATACCTACACTTATGACGTTTATTACATAGGGCGAGTCGAACAAAACGTTCCCATATTTACTTTCCTATAAATCATACACTCCTGGATGTAAATGATTGAAACTTTGTACGATGGTTTATCAGGATGTTGCAGGTAACTTCTATATTAACCCTTTGAACCCGCAAGCCCGCTATATCGGTTTATGCAAACAGTGCAGATCCAGATGAGCCGGCTCGTAACGAACCGTCTCATCAGGATCTGCTCTTTTTGAAAGTAATGTTCATAATTTTGAAAACAAAAAACACCCCCTTTTCATAAATGGACGAATCTGAAAATCATTTTGTGACCATTGAATTGGTCGGAACATTAGTCCAGTCCATTCCAGTTCCTTAGGGTTGAAAGGGTTAATGTTATCGTGATAAACCAAACACAAATGACCAATCATGCAATATGCCGGGTGGAAAGTTACAATATCGGTCGAGTTCAAATTGCAGTGAATCGTAAACAAATAAAAACGAATGGAAAACGAAGTGAAAACTTTTGTACAACTACAGAAACGAATATCGTTTGCATTTTTTTTGGTAATACAAAACTAGCATTCAATGTAAATCAAATTTTGAGTAGTATATAAAAATTGGCTTTCCAGTTACATGTCCGTTCTGATTTCAGACATTTATCATATCCTTCATCTGTGTCATATGATTATGAACATAATTATTGTGTCCGCAAAAAGGATAATGCTATTAAGATTCATAAAGTACTAATATAATGTATGCACTTGAATTTTCACCCCATTTTGCATCATCCAGAATGATGCTCCTTCATGATGTGTGTATGTATGTACTGTCTGAGCGGTCAAAAGCCTTTCTGTGTTCTATTCCACGCCCTGATGTATGTCCACCTATTAACCTGCCCCATGCACTTGTCATTCCGACTGACAATTATATATTTATCACAGTAAAGTCTCTCAAGATATTTCCTTTCTCTTCTGTTAATTTATGCGCAATTCATGATCAGTAATGTTTTACTTTCATATATATATATATATATATTATAATATATTCTCTTTCCTGGACCTATGCTGTTCACAATGTAAACAACTCTGTTGATATTTACATGTGTTGTGCGCAAATGTGTTAGCCCTCAGTGGCGGGGGTGTGTTATATTCTTATATAATTATTTAGATGAGGATTGTTATGACTCCCCCCCCCCCTCAGATGTACAGGTAGCATATCATATTTAGTAATAAACACTCATTGAGTCTGCCTTAAAATCTCTTAGCTATTGATAATTACAAATACATTCATGTGTTTTGCAACATGTATTTGTCCCGACCCAGTTCATGCTGTAAACATTGCATTAAAAGTCTGACCTCATCTAGAAGAACGTAGATGAGGTTGAAATCCAACCTTTTACCATCGACTCCTGTGGTGAGCTTCCCATTATACCCAGATGTTACCTGTAGCCCCTACAGAGATTCAAAGGGTTATCTGATTTTATAGCCAGCAATTAAGAGTAGTGGATATTAGTGTGCTTTTTTTAAATGTACATTTCCCCCAGGGATGAAAAAACAACCAACATAATTATGTTTTTCAGAAAAATATAGCTATGCCCGTTTTTTAAAAATGAACATCCGTTCAGAAATAAGCATTTTGAATATTTCGATTATTAAATTGGCCTATAGCTATCTGGCTAGCATGGTCTTGAAGAAGGCACACGTATTAATACATTATATTAGGCAAAGACATGTGAATATGTGTCAGCATAAAATTTGGTTTATCTAAATCAAGTACTTTTCCGTAAATAACATAGAAAATTGACACAAATTTCAGAGCTCGTGCGGAATTTAATTCTGCATGAGATCTGAAATCTGTGTCAATTTTCGATGTCATTTGTGGTTGTGACTGCAGATAGGGGTCTTATGGGTTATGCAACCAGCGTATCCCCAGATCAGCCTGCGCATCCGCGCAGTCTGATCAGGGCCTACGATGTTCACCATTCAGCCAATGATATAGCAAGCATACCTCTAGATGACAACATAGATCAATATCAAGCAACAAGAGCCTTGCAGCAGATAAAGATGTAGATTAATCAATAAGCACATAAGACCCCTTTATCCAGTCGCAGCAACATTTACGAAAACTATGGCGATTTTACGAAATCAGTATCGCGAAATACGGTGATGTGATAAGGGTGGTTATCTCAGATCCTGGCTCATATAACATCCACAATGTGTCTGGTTTAGAGAGTTTCCACTGAAAATTGAACCACTGAACATGCTGAAAGTCAGGATGAATATCACATTTTCTGTCCGGTTTAGAGATGTACCATAAAAGTTAATCATACATGTAACAGTATGTTTGCAAATCTCACTATGTTGAATGGTCAGACTTGTAACTGATCTAGGATTAGTAGGAATTCATGTAGAGAAACAGATGTAATACACATATGTGCACACATCAGTCATGTAACATGCTCTATTCCCATGTGACCTGGAGATGTGTAGGCCAGAAAATAGTTCCCCCCAAAAAAAACGTCTACAGGTAATTACAGCACAATGGTCAGTGAATGGTCAGTGGGCAGATTGGTGATGAGATATTTATTGCTGGTTTTATTGTCTGACACCTAGGTGTTGTAGATGGCAATCTGCTACTCCAATATAGCCAGATATTTTTAATGGAGGATTCACATCATGTTAATGAAGTGGTATTTGCACACATTCCACAAAATGTCAATATAGCACATCAAGATACATGTAGGGCTAAGCTATTATAGTCGGTCAATTAGGTATATACTTGCGGTTTAATTGAAAACTAGTGTTTAAGTTTAACGATTATTACAATATTAGCGATTTTTGGCGGCCATATTGGATTTATGGAAATGACAAATTATCAAATGTTAGTTAAAAATGCTAGAACATTATTGCATTGTTCGTTGATTAGAAATGAATATCCATCTTACTCGGATGGATTTGAAACTGTATGCATGCCCAGGACAATAATGAGAGCGAAACGACCCAGTGCGAAACGACTCAGTGCGAACCGGATTAGAGCGAAACGACCAGACACAGTTATCCCCCTTGCAGAAGTACCGTCTCCATTTGTAAAAAAAAGTTACTCTACAAAAAACGAATATATTACCTCGTAATTACCAGATAAAAAAAAGTTACTCTACGAAAAACGAATATGTTATCTCGTAATTACGAGATAAAAAAAGTTACTCTACGAAAAACGAAAAAAAAATAAAACTAAAAACGAGAAAAAAAGTTACTCTATGTGGCACTAACGGGCTTCCGTACGAAAGTGATCGATGTTTTCGTTTAAATACCAAATCCCAAATATTTAAACGTCTGTCATTTCATTCAACGCATATTGTGTCGTCTACACATCGTTCAAACTCACAACGTTGATTTTAGTTGATTTAAACGCGGCACGTTTAAACCAAAGACAACATAGTTTTATAATTAAAAGAACACAAACACAAACGATGTGAAAACGAAGTGTAAATGATAGACAATCGGTCATTTGTGGAAACAGGAATAAATCCGGGCTGTACTTAGTCGTAAGATGCACAGTGGAAACATCAAACATGAAGACAACATAAGTGATCTTATTTTTGATTGATTTCTTGGCCAATTATCTCAGCTGTTAAAGTAGGTTCATGATTGCAAAGCACGCACATACATATCAGAATAATCTTGTGCCCGATCTACAGTGGAACATCTCTCAAAACCGGACACCCTGTGACCTCCCAATGTGTCAGGTTTAGAGAGGTTCCACTGGGGACCTCCCAGGGTGTCTGGTTTAGAGAGGTTCCAATGTATTTGGGGACCTCCCAGGTTGTCCGATTTAGAGAGATTCCACTGTATTTGGGGACGTCTCAGGGTGTCCGGTTTAGAGAGGTTCCACTATATTTGGGGACCTCCCAGGGTGTCCGGTTTAGAGAAGTTTCACTTTATTTGGGAACCTCCCAGTGTGTCCGGATTAGAGAGGTTCCACTGTATTTGGGGACCTCCCAGGGTTTCCGGTTTAGAGAGGTTCCACTGTATTTGGGGACCTCCCATGGTGTCCGGTTTAGAGAGGTTCCACTGTATTTGTGGACCTCCCATGTTGTCAGGCTTAGAGAGGTTCCACTGTATTTGGGACCTCACAGGTTGTCCGGTTTAGAGAGGTTTCACTTATTTGGGGATCTCCCAGTGTGTCCGGTTTAGAGAGGTTCCACTATATTTTGGTACCACCCAGGTTGACCGGTTGAGAGACGTTCCACTGTATTTGTGGACCTCCCAAGGTGTCCGGTTGAGAGGGGTTCCACTGTATTTGGGACCTCACAGGTTGTCCGGTTTAGAGAGGTTCCACTGTATTTGGGGACCTCTCATGGTGTCCGGTGTAGAGTGGTTTCATTGTATTTGGGCACCTGACATGTTGTCCTGTTTAGAGAGGTTCCACTGCATTTGGGGACCTCCCAGGGTGTCTGGCTTAGAGGGGTTCCACTGTATTTTGGGACCTGCCAGGGTGTCCGGTTTAGAGAGGTTCCACTGTATTTGGGGACATCCCAGGTTGTCCGGTTTAGAGAGATTCCACTGTATTTGGGGACGTCTCAGGGTGTCCGGTTTAGAGAGATTCCACTGTATTTGGGCACCTCCCAGAGGGTGTCCTGTTTAGAGAGGTTCCACTGTATTTGGGCACCTCCCAGGGTGTCTGGTTTAGAGAGGTTCCACTTGGGACCTCCCAGGGTGTCTGGTTTAGAGAGGTTTTACAGTATTTGGGGATCTCCCAGGTTATCCGGTTTAGAGAGGTTCCACTGTATGTGGGGACCTCCCAGGGTGTCTGGGTTAGAGGGTTCCACTGTATTTGGGGACCTCCCAGGGTTTCCGGTTTAGAGAGGTTCCACTGTATTTGGGGACCTCCCAGGGTGTCCGGTTCAGATAGTTTCCACTATATTTGGGGACCTCCCAGGGTGTCCGGTTTAGAGAGGTTCCACTGTATTTGGGGACCTCCCAGGGTGTCTGGGTTAGAGGGTTCCACTGAATTTTGGGACCTCCCAGTGTGTCCGGTTTAGAGAGGTTCCACTGTATTTTGGTACCACCCAGGTTGTCCGGTTTAGAGACGTTCCACTGTATTTGTGGACCTCCCAAGGTGTCCGGTTGAGAGGGGTTCCACTGTATTTGGGACCTCACAGGTTGTCCGGTTTAGACGGGTTCCACTGTATTTGGGACCTCACAGGTTGTCCGGTTTAGAGAGGTTCCACTGTATTTGGGGACCTCTCATGGTGTCCGGTGTAGAGTGGTTTCATTGTATTTGGGCACCTGACATGTTGTCCGGTTTAGAGAGGTTCCACTGCATTTGGGGACCTCCCAGGGTGTCTGGCTTAGAGGGGTTCCACTGTATTTTGGGACATGCCAGGGTGTCCTGTTTAGAGAGGTTCCACTGTATTTGGGGACCTCCCAGGGTGTCCGGTTTAGAGAGGTTCCACTGTAACTGTAATTATTGTCTGTCCGAGATTCACAACCAGAGAAAGGACAATATTTTATAGCGAAACAACGGTTTTCCGATGCGATGTTAACATGGGAGGAAATGAGGTGGAAGAGGTGGGGGAGGAATAAAAAAACGAAACAAAATGGAAATTGTCTCCGAAACCTGGCTAGTTAACTTCGGTCCACAAAGAAAACATTATTTAAACAATGTATGTTTAACCTCCATGTTAAATTTTTGGGGAGGATGACTTTTTTGTTATTGATGTAAAATATTTAATGTGTTTAATGGCGAAAAGTCTGTCGGCAGCAAAACGTGAAACAGACAGTAATTGTATGATGGTTGTTTAATGCAGGAAGCATGAACAAGGGGCATGTCACAAACATACCATACTTTGAGATTTTCCTTCCCATTTTGTTTAAGTCCTATATTACATTGTAGCTGTGTATGATGTGGTAAGTTCAAGACAATATTTTACTTACTGTCTGTTCTACATTTTGCTGCCGACGAACATATGGCCATCAAACACATTAAATCTAAACAATATTTAAATGTGTAAGTACTTTTTCATCAATAACAAAAAAGTCACTCTCCTTGATGAAATTCCATCAAATGTTGATTTTATTGCGAAAAAAACGATTTTCCTATTGGAATTTAACATGGGGGCTAAAAATAGATTTTTTTAAAATATTTTTTATTTGTGGACCTATTTTCAAAATCTAACCTGTTTTCTTAGTTACATGATTTTCAAGCTATCTCGCCAGGTTTCGGAGTCCATTTAAAAAATCCTAAATCAAAAAACGAAAAATTTTGGAAATTGACTCCCCATGTTAAATCGATTTTTAGCAATAAAATCAATATTTTTTTTTTTTGGGAGGGTGACTTTTTTGTTATTGATGAAAAAGTACTTACTTTTAAATTTTATTTAGATCTAATGTGTTTAATGGCCAAAAGTTCGTCGGCAGCAAAACGTGGAAAAGACACTATTTGTTTTCAATTTGGTATGACTACAGATTAGCGCAGGCGGTAGTGTATTTGTAAGCCCCGGTGACAGCCACATTATTATCCCCATTGCTAGTGCCGTGTCAAGCAGGGACCTACCATCAACCGACGTCGGGGATCTGCGACCCGTGTGATCTCGGGTGGTATCAACCCGAGCAGGCACATACCGCCTGTCTACAATGTCCAATCGGCTCCAGCACGGCCAGTACTGGCAGCCAGCTGGCCAGCGATTGTGTAGGTATGTGCCTGGTGTATGTCAAACATTTATCGAGTATTGTTACATATGTGCAAACATGTGCAAACATATAGCGCGTGCTGTTTGCATATGGCTTTAGGCAATGCTCATTCCGGTGCCGCGTGTAGACCAAGTGCCTTCATGACGTCACTACTTCTTGACGTTCATGACGTTCATGACGCGGCCCCGGAATATGAATACCGAAACTTATCTACGTGAATGGGACGATATATAAAAGTACTGAAAATAATGAATATAATGCTCAAATTACATCAATTTTTTGTTGGAAATGTAACAATAACGTTTGATCATGTCCAGCCGTGTGCAAACGCTTGATGTGGCCCCGAGGGTACTGTTTGAACCCAATGCCTGTCTGCGGCCTTGGGTTCAAGCAGTTCCCTCGGGCCACAGCAAACGTTTGCACACGGCTGGACATGATCAAACCTTATATTGACACTCATATCTACAAGTAAATACAGTGCAACCTCTCTAAACCGGACACGTTGGTGACCCCATTGTGTTTAACTTAGATGGGTTTCACAGAAATGTATAATATTATAATCATAATTCGTAAAACATGCTTACAGCACTTTAGAATCATTTCCGTTAAAAATTGGATATGATTCTAAAGTGCTGTCATATCATGTTCTTCCAGAGAAAAAATGGAAACTATGAAATAAACGAAGACACATTTAATTCAGAATTTTAACAGTTAAGTCTAGCCCGCCATCGTTTCACTACAGTGTACACACAGTTTAAATGAACAACAGGGGACAGTTTCAGTAAACTGTACGACTAAAATGTTCGTAAGTGCAAAATTATGATAGTCTGTAAATTTCAAATTAACAATGTTTTCTTGTAAACAATTATTTGCATTTATTGCGCATAGGCTGCATATGCAACCTATACTAAATAAATGTAAATCCATCAATTGGCGATCCTAAATTTGCACTTACGAACATTTTAGTCGGTACGGCCATTTTACATTTTGTAACATTCCTTATAATGTCATACAGTAACACTAAAGTCTTGAATTGTTGTTCTAATTGGTGATATTTAACCCTTTGAACCCGAAGTCCCGCTATATCGGTTTATGCAAAAAGTGCAGATCCAGATGAGCCGGCTCGTAACGAGCCGTCTCATCAGGATCTGCACTTTTTGAAAGTAATTTTAATATTTTTGAGAACAAAAACACCCCCTTCTCATAAATGGACGAATCTGAAAATCATTTTGTGACCATTGGATTGGTCGGAAAATTAGCACATCACAGTCCATTCCAGTTCCTTAGGGTTGAAAGGGTTAATGCATTTATAAACTTATATTGTTACATGACTGCCATTGTTTGACAGCGCTCACAGCCGTGTTCAAACCACAAGCATTCGGCATGTTTTGGCTTTCATTGGTATAGCTATATATAATATGAACAAGGCATCCAGTAACTGTGGTCGGACACGACCTCGTATCATAACAAATAACATGTTTAAAATTGTAATTTTCTATGTATTTATGTTATTTTAGCAAGATAACAATAATTCTCACTTTTGCCAAAAAATTCACATTAGCGTTAATAAAATCGCGGAAGGTGTTATGATACGAGGTCGTGGCCGACCAAAGTTAGCAGCCTTGTTCATATTTTGATAGTTATACCGATGAAATCCGAAACACGCGGCTGCATCACGCGACGTGTACTGCGGTCCCGGAATATGTATACATGTACATGTACATGTGTAAATCACGTGTCTAGATGGAACGGGTTATCAAAGTACCGAAAGTGCTGCATATATGCTCAACATACATTATGTTTCCTACGGAAATGTAACAATAACGTTCGACCATGTCCAGCCATGGGCAAACGTTGGCACTCGGGAGCTGAGGCATTGGCGGTTCAAACAGTTCCCTCGTGCCACCATGACCACGGCAAACGTTTACCCACTGCTGGACATTGTCTAACCATATACATGTAGTATTCAATTCATCCTGTGATCATATACGTGTACATATACCGCCTGGTGCGGTCTGAGATTGGAAAATAAACTTATGCTCTGTTCTGTTTATTTTAATTTTGTACATGCATATACAAGAGAGCCACATGGAAGATTAGTTTCTAGTAACTAAATGTGTCACCCTCTGTAAATAAATACTATTATTACTTTCGTTTCTTTATTGTAGAGGATAACACCAGTCCAGTGGAATCGCCACCTCCTGGTAGGTGATGACGTCACCGATATAACGCTGTATAGAGGATTGTTCATGAGTGGTGATTTAGTAGTTAGTTATCTTATGTTTAGCCTACACTACATACCTGTATACTGGTATTGGCAAACAGTGTAGATCCAGATCAGCCGGCTCGTGACGAGCCGTCTCATCAGGATCTGCACGTTTTGCAAGTAATTTTCATATTTTCCGGAGGAAAAACGCCCCTTCTCATAAATGGACTAGTCATTTTATGACTATTGGGTTGGTTGCAAAATTGACATATCAAAATCTATTCCAGTTAGTTAGGGATGAAAGGGTTGGGAATTGAAATAACTATGTACTAAATCATCACTCATGTAGATTGCTGAATTAACCCATTTACGTCTATGTGTGGCTGTGATCGGAGAAATACGCCGAATGCCCAACTTTTGGGTATACTGGTGTGCCGTGCACCGTCTGATCTGGATCTACACTGGTCGCAAAACCCATAAGCTCCGTGTCTCCAGTCACGGCAACATATGACAGTCCATCGCATTTTACGTAAATGTCCATGGTTTACTTCATGGAATGGCGAACAATGCAGACCCTGATCAGACTGTGCGGATGCACAGGCTCATCTGGATCTACACTGGTCGAGAAACCGATAAACTCCGTTTCTCCAGTCAAGGCAACATATTACATTCCATCGCATTTTAAATGTCCATGGTTTGCTTGAATGCTGGACGTTGATGGAGAAATGGGTATAATGGAGTTGTGACCAATGTAGCTACATATCAAATAGTACACGCATGTAGCCTGGTGGTAAACAGTTCAGATCCTGATCAGACTGTGCGGATGTACAGCTAGTTCCAAAGATTTAGAGAGCTCTTCAAATGATTTTGAGCTAGCTCTAAATACTTAATGCTAGCTCTAATTATTTACAGCTAGCATTAACTATTTGAGGTTATTTATATTTGTCGTTCCATACTCATATGACTTTATTGTCATGTGACTTTATTGTCACAGTACAACCTCTCTAAACAGGTATGCAGTATGTGTATCCTTAATTGTATGTGTTTCATTGGTGCATATTTATGATGGTAATGATGTTTAAGTTTCCAAAGAACAGCCGCATACATTGGCATAGTCATATGTCTGATTTACTATAGGAATGAATGGCCTTTTTGTGGAATTTATCGGGGTATAAACTTGGAAAAGTCGCGGGAATACTGGACGAAGGCCGGAAGGCCTCGTCCAGTATTCCCGCGACTTTTCCAAGTTTTATATCCCCGATAAATTCCACAAAAAGGCCATTCATTCCTTATAATTCCAGCATTTGAAATAAATTCATCAAGAAAATGTGTTTATTTTCCGTTTTCTTAAGATTTATTTTAACTGCGCCTCACGGTTACGGAAAGTAGTTCGGCGTGGGAGTTTACTGGGATATAAATTTTGGACAGAGACTTGCTACGGGCCAATCAAATGTTAGGAATTGTGTAAATATTTTTGTGCCGGAATTATTGGTGCATATTTATGATGGTAATGCATGTTTAAGTTTCCAAAGCACAGCCGCATACATTGGCATAGTCATGTGTCTCATTTACAGTGGAACATCTCTAAACCGGACACCTTGGGGAGCTCCCAGTGTGTCCGGTTTAGAGAGCTTCCACTATTTTCTGATTTTACAGCCGTCGTGAAGCTTGGGGGTATCTGTACATCGAACGAGCAATGTCAGAGACCAAAGGGCAAGGCATACTGCAACGTCAATGACACAATCACGGAGGTAACAACAGGCACATGTGACTGCTATGCGCCATGGTTCGTCAGGAAAGAACGGTCGGACGGAACATTTACTTGCAAACGTACGCACTACCTGCAACCGAACCTGCGTTAATAGCCACGTAATAGCCACTTAATAGCCACCTCCGAATAGCAATTACTTGTCTATAGCAGCTACAGTTTTGTTTTGACAATTAATTCAATTACTATATAAATGAAACTGTGAATGTTTATGATCCCATGGCTGGCCTTTATTCACAGGTTTCACATAATTTCTTATTATTTATCCCGTCAACACAGTGCGTATGTGCCGTGAAACACGGTGCCGTGAAACATTTTTGATATCCAGTCAATATAATTTTTGCATTTTACAGCCATTTGTAGGTGTTGACGGGATAAATAGAATAGTAGGATAGTGCCGTGAATGGGAACAAATATCTGGCGCGGCACGGAAACGGGATGTGCTCGGCAGAGCCTCGCCCATCCCGTTTCCTGAGCCTTGCCAGATATTTTTTCCCATTCACGGCACTAACCTACTATTCTCTATCTATTTTCCTTATTTCTGAACCAAAATATATGTTGTGACCACTCATTTGAACCGTCTCGGCGAGACGGTTCAAATGAGTGGTCACAACATATACTTCTGATGAGAAATAAAGAAATTCTTGAGCCTTGCCGGATATGTTTTCCCATTCACGGCAGTAACCTACTATTCTCTATTTAGCTTATATTTAAGGATGGGAGTTGGCTCCAATAACATATATGTCCAAAACGGCTCAATGTTGAAATGTACGATGTGATATATGTTGGGTCAAGTCGGACAGGCGTGAATAATTGAGTGCCGAAATGGGACCGTTGGTCGGTCGTTCGGTCGGTCGGTCGGTTTCAGGGCCTAAACTCAGAAACGTGCCTGCGTCACTCGCCGGTCTATGTTTTACAGGAGACCGTTGCGACACTAAAATTGAAGTGAAGATCTGCAGCAAGTGCCCGCAGCACTTCTATAAAGACGAAGGAAAATGCCTGCACTGCCCGACCGACAAGGGCACTACGGCAGCGGGCATGAATAGTCCGGACAGCTGCACAGGTAACCAATAGACACACTAGTTTGAAATTATGTCGTTGGCAAATGAAATGTTAAGGATGGTATACTTGTTTCCTACCCATGAAATACATAGTTATACGATGTAAATAAAAGTCAAATGTTCTCATCGATGAAATAAACAACTTCCGGTGAAAATACGACTACTTCCGCTACCTATATTCATAAAATCTATGTTCGGGAAAACAGCGCAAATAGGCTGCAATTACACATTCATTACCGTATACAGTCTAAAAAACTGCTAAGTTCCATGGAGCGGTATATAATAAATAGAATATTCATATTTTTGCAACGAATATGACATATATGTTCATCTCGTGGTGGGAAATTTCCATATTTCACTCGTGCCTAATTCATATTCGTTGCAAAAATATGAATATCCTCTATATATTCTTGTAAACGGTGGCATATCATTGACAACAAGCATACTTAAACGACCTTTCTGCGCTCCTTCGATCTTGTATTATGGACATTTCCCACCACGAGATGAACATATATGTCATATTCGTTGCAAAAATATGAATATTCTATTTATTATATACCGCTCCATGGAAACCAGTCGGGCAATGAATAGTGTTTATCCCGTCAACACAGTGCGTATGTGCCGTGAAACACGGTGCCGTGAAACATTTTTGATATCCAGTCAATACTATTTTTGCATTTTACAGCCATTTGTAGGTGTTCACAGAATAAATAGAATAGTAGGTTAGTGCCGTGAATGGGAAAAAAATATTTGGCGCGGCACGGAAACGGGATGTGCTCGGCAGAGCCTCGCCCATCCCGTTTCTGGCCTTGCCAGATATTTTTTCCCATTCACTGCACTAACCTACTATTCTCTATGACCTTAAACCAGTCTTGGTTCAGCTTAGCACCAGTAAATTCTCAAGACAATGGCTTCATTGTTAGTATTATGACTGAGATATAGAGAATAGTAGGTTAGTGTCGTGAATGGGAAAACATATTTGGCAAGGCTCAGGAAACGGGATGGGCGAGGCTCTGCCGAGCACATCCCGTTTCCGTGCCGCGCCAGATATTTTTTCCCATTCACGGCACTAACCTACTATTCTATTTATCCCGTGAACACCTACAAATTGCTGTAAAATGCAAAAATAGTATTGACTGGATATCAAAAATGTTTCACGGCACCGTGTTTCACGGCACATACGCATTGTGTTGACGGGATAAAAGTAAGATAGATGCTACAGGCAAGGTTTGTCTGTGCAGAACATGTTATTTTTTTATTTGCATGCTCTACACATGCAGCTTAAATTATCTAGGTACGATTTGAAGTGGGGTGGGGGTGTTATAGAGATTTTGAAAGTGAAAGTAGACTGTTCCGCCAAAAAAAGGGAAATAACGAATGCAAATCAAGCCGGATGACCCCGTGTTTGGCATTGACATAGAACCGGCTTAGGTCACTGACTCCAGGAATGGAAGTAACACAATTTATTTGTCCGCAGGTAGTGTGCGATTTCCATGCTTGTGTGAATTTTGGTCTATGGGAAATCAATTGTCTACCTGTTTCCTGCAGAGTTACTGCAGAGTTACTGCCCGAAACTCTCTGGCGGCACTGTGACCGTTGTTTATTGTTTTCAGATATGTCTGGTCTGACGGCGCCTGACGGAACAACAGTGGAACAACAATGCTACGGTACGTGTATAAGGGAAAACAGAAAATGTTGCAAGTGACTAGCTCGTCACTTGCAACACTTTCTGATTTCCCTCTAAACCGGGCACCGAGAACATATTTACTTTTCTAGTTTGATTGGTTTTAATGGCATTTATATGTTATTGTCTGTCAATGATTGCAAAGCACACACACATATGCTGCGATATATCTTGTCAACATCTCGACATCTCGATGGCAAATATATGCCACCATACCCCGAGTCGTCGCAGGATACAACACTTTTTATCAGTACGTATTCGGTCAATGCAACCCGATAACGTGGATTGTACTGGCGTTGGTGTAGTATATCTGAGCTCGTATATCAATCAATCAATCAATCAATCAATAAATCGATCAAGTTTCCAAACACTGCACTGTTTAAAATGTAAAATAAATTTAAAAACAAATGCGTAACATTCTATATTATAAGTAAGAATATAACATCCGAACATTATGTTGGTTATGCAATAAATTCAAAGATAGAATCTAACATTTCTGTTGATTTAATGTATTATAACTCGGCATAGCCTCATTTCTATAAAAGTTTTCTCTATACCATTACACTGCAGCTAACAGTATATATTTGCGAAAGAAGGTTTCACTTTCGCGCACTAAAACTTAGCTGTAATCCGCTAGACGTTCACATTCATATTTCGCTATATTGTTATTGAGAGTAACGGCAACACTATGAGACAAACACATTATTATGAGCTCACATAAAACGTGTTTGTTAGCAACTTTCATAGATCACTTGCCTGCGTGGCAAGTGATCTATGAAAGTTGCTAACAAACACGTGTTATGTGAGCTCATTGAAGTAAACAAAGAACGTTTCAAGCGCAGGGGCTCGTTTAACTAAACTTCGTACGACTAAAATGTTCATAAGTACAAATTCAGGATCGCCTGCAAATTTCAATTGATGGATTTACATATATTGAGACAGAGTACAGGCTGCATACTCAATAAATGTAAATCCAATAAAACATTGTTAAATGTACATGCCCACTCAGTAGTCACAACATGTTCTTCATATCAGACACATCATCTGAGACATTTTCTGGCAAAATAAACATTAATTCACCATTACCCCACATATTGATTGACATTAGTATGCATTTTATATCATACGTAAATTTTCACACTGATATCAGGGGCGATAACCGTGTTTCCTTAAAATGTTAACGGATGTTACTATTTATTATCTGTATTTATGTTTTGATGTGCAATGATCATACTTTATAATCTGTCGAAAATATTATTTTTCAGGTGACGCATTTAATTAGCATAAATAATTAAAAAGTATCATGCCTCATTTGCATATGAAAATAGCCTGATACCACCGCGAGTCACTATCAGTAACATAAATATTATTAAAAAAATTATATTTGTATAGCGGGCATTTGTAATGTTTAGAACTGGTGGAATAGTGACACAATTGTACACTTATTTAAATCGTATAAAGAACAGTTTGTGCCTACTGAGTGTGCATGTACATTTAATGTGAAATTTACAGACTATAATACTTTTGCACTTACGAACATTTTAATCGTACGAGGTTTAGTGAAACGGGTCCCAGATTTGTAAACCGTGACACTGCTCCATCATAACTAGTATGTACTGCAATGTAATGTAATGTAACCAACATTGCAAAGTATGCTTTCCTAGCAAAGTATACATTGAGGGAGTAATCATTTATTTTTCCTGAAATGCATTATTTCATATAGAACTAACAAATGCATATATTTCATGATTAAAAGTATGCAGAATTATTATACTGAATTCATTACATTATCACAGCCAAATTGGCTGTGATAATGTAATAAATTCAGTATAATAAAAATTAATAAATTTATCCTTAAATTGAAAATTTCTCCCTCAAAGTATACTTTGCTAGAAAAGCATACTTTGCAATGTTGGTGAAATGGGCTACTGGTATGAGAGTTATCTACTCAGAACACGTCTCAAATGTACCCTTGTTATATTGACAGATGAACAGAGATGCGATAAATGCCTTGAGGAGCTGTCCGTTGTAGTCGAAACAACGGCGGATCTTTGTTCGTGAGTACAGTGTAACTCCCTAATCCCGACACATCAACACCATCACTGTGGTATAATGAAACACGCCATGCGATTTTGTACCTTCGGACATCTGCGTAATTTCATGAAATACAGTTACAAAATTTACAATATTTTTCGTAAATGGCGTCAAAAGTTGACAAAACTTTCAGAGTACTCTGACAATTTTGTAAATGTAAATGCTTTGATTTAACGACGGCACTGGCTCGATGACCTTGCATGACCTTACATGACCGACTATTTAAGTCCACATCCGATAGGACTAGGGCATCACGGGACGGTTCAAAATAGCCAAAATTGACTGCTTTTCTGAGGGCGGCGGGTGACTTATAACAATCACCGCCTCTCACAATCAGTTAAGGAGGCTCTTGGGACAAGTATTGAAAAATACTCGCAAATGAAGTACAAATCGCTCGCCACAATAAAAATTCAGTAACCGCATCAGATGTGTTCAATTAATTTTTTACAAAGTTACCCCACCCACCTATTTTTGGCCAGAAATTTCAACACGACTGAATTTTTCGGAATTGTTTTCATGAAAATATGAGGCACAGATACTTTGTTATGTCTTGTTCTATCACTTGTAACACCACACCATTTTCTGAAAATGATTTCAAAGCGGGGTCATAACAAGCTCAAATTTTCGCTACAAATGCCCGAAAAATACCTTAAATTCTGACGCGAAACCGTACCGGCGAGACAGCATAGCAGGCGACATTTTCCAAGATGTCAAAATCAACCGGAGCTAACATTCAGTTTTGTAGAATTATGAAATACTCTAAAAAATACACCTAGTCAAGCCTCCCTAAGTCAAGAAATATCCATAAACCTATTTTTCTAGACACACTGGTGTAACTTACAGGGTCGGTAGTGAAGTATATAGAAAATCGTCCACCTCCTTTTTAAAGCTAGCTGCCCACTGTCCCGTGAGACCTTAATTAAGGGGAAATATTTTTCTCCCGAAACGGCTCGTCTCGCTCTATATTGCTAATTTCATCAATTTTACGTAAAACGCAAACAAAGAAAAATGTACAAAAAGAAAGCTGATGTCGAAATGGGGCGCGGATATCGCCCACCCCCAAAATGGCGAAACGCCAAGTTTCATTTCGGTATATCGACAGCAAAATACCATGCTTACCTCCAGCCCTGCTGAACCCTGCATATTTGAGTGCAGTAAACTAAAACTGCTGGATGTTATCTTGGGACATGTTCTTCTGTCAAACAATACTGGTTAGAGGTGAAATATGACACCTTGAAATATCAGACTTTTCCATTAAGGCATCACGGGACGGTTCAAAATAGCCAAAATTTACTGCTTTTCTGAGGGCGGTGGGTGACTTATAAAAATCACCGCCTATCACAATCAGTTAAGGAGGCTCTTGCGACAAGTATTGAAAAATGCTCGCAAATGAAGTACAAATCGCGCGCCACAATAAAAATTCAGTAACCGCATCAGATGTGTTCAATTAATTTTTTACAAAGTTACCCCACCCACCTATTTTTGGCCAGAAATTTCAACACGACTGAATTTATCGGAATTGTTTTCATGAAAATATGAGGCACAGATACTTTGTTATGTCTTGTTCTATCACTTGTAACACCACACCATTTTCTGAAAATGATTTCAAAGCGGGGTCATAACAAGCTCAAATTTTCTCTACAAATGCCAGAAAAATACCTTAAATTCTGACGCGAAACCGTACCGGCGAGACAGCATAGCAGGCGACATTTTCCAAGATGTCAAAATCAACCGGAGCTAACATTCAGTTTTGTAGAATTATGAAATACTCTAAAAAATACACCTAGTCAAGCCTCCCTAAGTCAAGAAATATCCATAAACCTATTTTTCTAGACACACTGGTGTAACTTACACGGTCGGTAGTGAAGTATATAGAAAATCGTCCACACCCATTTTAAAGCTAGCTGCCCACTGTCCCGTGAGACCTAGGCTAGCACGAAGTTGTCTTGCCCAAGGACACGCCACGTCATTCGCAGCGGTGTGTGAATCGAACCCGGGGTCTCCCGATCCGTAATCCGACGTTCTACCTACTGACCTAATCCGGCCACCTCTGACAATTTTGTCAACTTTTGACTTTATTTATGAAAGACTTTGTAATCGTATTTAAAGAAATTACGCAGATGTCCGAATGTTCACAATCACCTCGCGTGTCTCTAATATGGTACGTAATAGTTACTGCCCTAATCGAGGTGTTCATGTGTTTGAACAACCTACATGTGCCCATGGAACACCGAGTCGCGAAGCGGCGGGGTGTTTCATGGGCACATGTAGGTTGTTTAAACACATGAACACCTCGATTAGGGCAGTAACTGACTTACACACATCGACTTACCAACTACCGTTGGCTAGTATTCAGTGGAAATTTTGAATTTCCATTTGACATTAAAGGAACTGTCTCTACAGTTATGACAGCCGATCCCATTGACACATTTCTCATTAGGGTTGAGGCGGCTTTCAGCTGCGCCGAAAACCTATTGTATTCATTGTTTTTTTTTGCGTTTTTTTTGTTTTTTTTGCGTTTTTTTTATTCAACCGTTCAGTCTACAGCCCAAACCGCTGGTCGGATCGACTTCAAATTTTGCATGCCGATTCGGATCAAGTGTGAGTCGAGACTTAGAGATTTTCAGAAGTCTCTTAATGCCACTTTCCACGAAACCGGAAGTGACGTCATACTTTCTATAACTTCCTTATTTTCCAACCGATTTCAAAACATTTTGCATTGGAAAGCTGACAACATTCTCTACCTCGGATTCGCTGACAGTTCTCGGCTATCTGGTCAAATAAGAGAGCTATAGGCATTTGAAGTTGAAAAATGTACATACTTTTCAACGATTTTGCCGAATTTTTGCCGAAATTCGGCTGATAACGGGTGGTCTTTACAATCGTTTTCCAATTTGTATAGTAATGTCAGCAACATAATTTCTTGCCAGTGTGATAGGGGAGTGTCAGGCGCATAAAAGATGATAATTTTCAGAGCTCTATCTTGACTACTTTCGGTTCTATTGGATGTCAAAGATGAACGTCTTTTTGTCAAGTTTTCAAAATAGAGCAACGGATGTGACGTCAGCTTCGTTATTTATCAATATATTTCAAAATTTCTTGCTGCGGTCGATATTTCAGTCCTTTAGCTAAAACTTACCCGCTTTGTGCCCGGCCTATGGTGAAAAACAAACGAAAAGTTCACTGGCGGAATATTGCACATATTTAATTTCCGTTTTATTAGGTGTATTTACAAATGGCGTAAACTGCATTTTAAGGGCGATAACTATCGAAAAATAATCATCCGCTGACTTACGGGCTCCCTCCATCTACACCAAACCGCTGGTCGGATCGACTTCAAATTTTGCATGCCGATTCGGATCAAGTGTGAGTCGAGACTTAGAGATTTTCAGAAGTCTCTTAATGCCACTTTCCACGAAACCGGAAGTGACGTCATACTTTCTATAACTTCCTTATTTTCCAACCGATTTCAAAACATTTTGCATTGGAAAGCTGACAACATTCTCTACCTCGGATTCGCTGACAGTTCTCGGCTATCTGGTCAAATAAGAGAGCTATAGGCATTTGAAGTTGAAAAATGTACATACTTTTCAACGATTTTGCCGAATTTTTGCCGAAATTCGGCTGATAACGGGTGGTCTTTACAAACGTTTTCCAATTTGTACAGTAATGTCAGCAACATAATTTCTTGCCAGTGTGATAGGGGAGTGTCAGGCGCATAAAAGATGATAATTTTCAGAGCTCTATCTTGACTACTTTCGGTTCTATTGGATGTCAAAGATGAACGTCTTTTTGTCAAGTTTTCAAAATAGAGCAAACGGATGTGACGTCAGCTTCGTTATTTATCAATATATTTCAAAATTTCTTGCTGCGGTCGATATTTCAGTCCTTTAGCTAAAACTTACCCGCTTTGTGCCCGGCCTATGGTGAAAAACAAACGAAAAGTTCACTGGCGGAATATTGCACATATTTAATTTCCGTTTTATTAGGTGTATTTACAAATGGCGTAAACTGCATTTTAAGGGCGATAACTATCGAAAAATAATCATCCGCTGACTTACGGGCTCCCTCCATCTACACCAAACCGCTGGTCGGATCGACTTCAAATTTTGCATGCCGATTCGGATCAAGTGTGAGCAGAGACTCAGAGATTTTCAGATATCTTTTAATGCTACTTTCCACGAAAACTGAAGTGACGTCATATTTCCTATAACTTCCTTATTTTCCAACCGATTTCCATTCTTTTTGCATTGGAAAGCTGACATAATTCTCGTTGACAGTTTTCGGCTATCTGCTCAAATAAAAGAGCTATATGCATTTGAAGTTGAAAAATGTACATTCTTTTCAACGATTTTTCCGAATTTCGGCTGATAACGCGTGGTCTTTACAAACGTTTTCCAATTTGTACAGTACTGTCAGCAACATAATTTCTTGCCAGGGTGATAGGGGAGTGTCAGCCGCATGAAAGATGATAATTTTCAGAGCTATATCTTGACTGATTACGGCTCTATTCGATGTCAAAGATGAACTTATTTTTTCAAGTTTTCCAAATAGAGCAAACGGATGTGACGTCAGCATCGTTATTTATCATTCGATTTCAATTGTTTTTGCTGTAGTCGATATTTAAGTCCTTTAGCTAAAACTTTGGCTGAGGATCGAACCCGGTATCCCTCGCTCCGAGTCCATCGCTCTACCTCTAAGCTAACCGGCCCCACATCGGTGTGATGATGCGAACACAATAATGTTGGACTGTTCATTCTGAAACTTCAGAAATTCTTTTTGCAAACGATAGTTTACACCTTGGGCTAAAGCTTAGTTACACATGAAATCATTGTTTCAGGCTCAAACCGTTGATGCAGCTCAAGCTGCTCTAGTTACTATTTGTGTTTGATGTCTAACGCATGGGTATACGAAGCAAGCACTCAATATGCTGTATAATATGCATTGGAACGTGCTTGCATATATCATACTAAATCACAGAGAATACCAGGCTAGTGTAGTTTGATATCCAGTTTATCAGGCAAGGCTATGCAGTTTCCGATCCGAGCCACATTATCTTGATATCGAAAGACACTAGACTAGTATTTTATTTATCAGTTAACATTTTATGCTAGCGTTGATCAAACTTAAAACAGTTTTCGTTAAAAAGAACACGGACCTTTTTACGTTACGTGATTAGTCTGAAGTCGTTCGGTAACGTCGTGTGACGTCGTTCGTCCAATAGAACGCCACTTTTCAATTCGTTGTAACCCGGGTATTCGTATCATGTCGATTCCTTATACGGTAGTATGTTATCAGTCAGTACGTATTGGGTCAACACAAAGCTCGTTTCCCGATAACAAATAAGTAAACAGTACATTGGAACCTCTCTAAAACCGTCATCATGGGAGGTCCGCAGGGTGTCCAGCTTAGATAGGTACCACTATAACAAGAAATGGAAGCGTTAACTAAAGCTTATGCCCTCGCTGTCTGCCTTGATAATAATAAAAAACACTAGTCCTCGGTGACCTTGACCTTGGGCGGTAGCCTTGATAATGAAATAAGGACATCAACAGTATTGCCTTACACATTTGCCTTCTTACAAACAAGGTGCACATAAGTCCTCAATGACCTTGACCTTGGGCGGTCGGATGTGGACAGCATGCACAACAAAGCACCATCACAGTGTGACCAAATAGTATCAAAATCGGTGAAGCGGTGCATGAGCTTTTGAAAAATGAAAGGTGTTACTAACGTACGTACGCAGTACATGGACTAACGCTATATCCCACCTTGCCTATCGGCAAGGGGATAATTAAACAGTCCATGCAGATGTGTTCTCATTTTCAATCATGAACAAACTACAATCAATGCCATATAAATGAAACGCAATGGGGTCCCCAGGGTGTCCGGTTTAGACGTGTTTACATAGCCTATCACGTTTACGTTCATCAGTTCTCTGTCAAAACATCAACGAAGTGATCAGCACCCTGTCATATATTTGTAATTGAAGGGCCTCTCATCGCCTGGTGCAGTACGTACAACTGTACAGACACGTGCAGCATATGCATGCATATATCTATTATTGGGTGGTCAGTTATAAAAGTAATTTACGAGGGATGTTCAATAATTAATTTCCCAACACATACATGATCCCAATAAAATGAAATGACATTAATTTAGCATAATTAAAACAACACTCAAATTTAAAGACACGTGGTCTTAGGTATGTGCATAAAGTAATGAAACATGTTTAATTTAGGAAACAATAGTTTAATGGTCGATTTACATGGACTGTCTTAACCAAATCGTGCATATAAATCGTCTTGAAAAGAAACAGTATTTGGTAATAAAATATGTTTATTATACCAAATCATAAATAGCGTTGCGAACGCTAGTTTGGTTGACAGTCGATGGTACTATTTTAATTAGTTAAATTAATTCCACACGTGTGTATACATAGCAACATATTATATGTGTGGAACAGTATTTTTATTTCAAACTAAAAAAGTTTTATGTTTCACAAAGTGTGCTTCCTGGTACTGAAATAGCGAACGGAATGCGTTACCAACTTATCTCCCCGCTTCATCAAAGTCAATGGTAGTACAGTGTATATGGTATAAGAAAACACACAGTCCTTGACCTTTGGTTGAATAAAATAGTGCGGGTATATGGCATTTGGAGTCAATAAAGAGAAAATAAAAGGAAATGAACATTTAATATCTTCGACATCATCTGAAACATCATGTGAGGCACTGTTTCTTTAAAATACGTTAGGACATCTCTTTTGTCATATATCATCAGTTGGGTCTCTGTAGAGTGCACATCATTAACAATGTAATACTTCAAATGTTTAGCCACTGTGTTTTCACATGTAGTTTCGGAAATAAACCAACTTAAGTGATTGAGGCAGTTGTCATTCAACAATGAAACGTGCCCTTTTGTACGATAATAAAACTATTCTCAGTCAAAACACAGAATATATCATAGTTGTATGTCAGTTCACGTGTACATGCATTGTATTATTATAATGCATAAACTTGAGATTCGTAGGTAGCGTATTAACATATTATGTCCTATTTTTATATAAACAACTGGGATCAAATGAACAATATTCTCGAGGCAAAAAAAGCAATACAGCTATTTTCTTATATATGTATAATGTTCGACTCGTATGTTATAAAAGGCCGGCACTATTTTATATTCAATACCCCCCCCCCCCCCCCTGAATTTAAATGCCGTAAAACACACGAAAGTGCATTTCTGTACATACAGATTTCAAAATTTGTCTCGGAGGGTCATTTTTCCGGACCCGTCTAGTAGCATATGCTAGTGGGGGTGGGGGGGGGGGTCCGGGGGTATGCCCCCAGGACTTATATCCGTGGAGCTCGAAAATAGGACACCCCCTCCCCGTTCCCCAAATGCTGGATCCATCCCTGAAATATCATAGTAAATCATC
Organism: Conchocele bisecta; assembly: GCA_029237695.1. Lineage (NCBI taxonomy): Eukaryota > Metazoa > Mollusca > Bivalvia > Lucinida > Thyasiridae > Conchocele > Conchocele bisecta. Next base: position 49,216,234 of record CM055271.1, on the reverse strand, counting down.
ACGCAAGTAAGATCCTCTCTCTATATATATATATAGCACTGTTTTTGAGACCTGATGAAATATGCCACTTCACGAGTGGATGTAGGTTTATAACACTTGTATGTTACTTACTGAACGCCCCTCATTTATGTCCCTATTTTGTCGGTGACAATTGTCTTTCCACGTGCTAAACTATACGTAAACAGAAATATACTGAATACTACGTGTGGGAGATTCACCAGGTAAGCTTTTATTTAAAGTATTTCAACAATGTTCGACAATATAGTTTAGACATTTCTGCCGCCGTCTGTATATATATTTGTGTTTATACATCTGTCCACGGCATTGTCACGATCTGTGATTACATATGCGTCACTTGTACAGCGACGGACCTTGCAGCATTTGTTAGTCGAATATGTGTACCTTTATCATCATTCACCATCCAAATTAGCGTTTTATGTACTAATGTAATCATTCCTCTGATCGCAAAACATCAACAATTGCTACATTGGTGACATATCGTAAATATAGGAAATTGTCTTCATCGAATGGCGACCAACATATGCAATGATCAAACTGCGCGGATGCGCAGACTGATCTGGGCTACGCTAGCCAGCGCTAGACCGCTTTTCTTAGCCTGTGTTCCCTTTGTCACAATGACCAGAGACACATAATTGTGGTCTGCCGTGAGGCACGACTTTTTCGTTTTCGTGCCCAAGTTTGCATATAGATGCAAACTTTTCTTTTGTCTACAGAGGTGTTCAAATTGCTTACCAACCTCTGACAAACAATAGAGTCGATGTGTAAATGTAGGTTTCATTTTTATGCCACCGGGTTTCGAAGAAACGGGTGGCATATAGTGTTTGGACCGTCCGTCTGTCCGTTCGTCCGTCACACTTTTCGCTTAACCACTTTTTCACAGTTTCTCAAATATGCTGCAGGTGGCATCCGCGTTCGACAGACGCATTTCTTGTTATCTGATATTATCCAAGAGTCATGCTTGCAAATCACATTATCAACATGCCTTGGCGAGCTCACAAGCCAGAATTTTACTGGAACCTCTCTAAACCGGACACCCTGTGGACCTCACCGTGTGTCCGGTTTATGGAGGTTCCACTGTACATGGAACAGTATATGCTATATATAGCTAATACGTGTGTATGGTTCCCAAACGAAACAAATGAAATTGAATAGAAAACGAAGTGAAAACGAAATGAAAACGAAGTGAAAACGAAGTGAAAACGAAGTGAAAACGAAGTGAAAGTGAAAACGATCGTTTTGCGCAGCGAATTACAAAGAAGCGATTATCGTTTGCGTTTTATGTTTGTACGCGAAAACTATATTGGCACCCAGGGGGCCGTTTCACTAAACTTCGTACGACTAAAATGTTCGTAAGTGCAAAATTGTCATAGTCTGTAAATGTCACATTAACAATGTTATCTTGTACACAATTATTGGATTTACATGTATTGAGCATAGGCATTAAGGAGCTATTGAAAACCTAAACGCAGTCGCCAATTTGGCGACTGCGTTTAGGTTTTCAATAGCTCCTTAACTCCTTCACAAATTTCAATAATATTTGCCCACAATGTCGAGGGATGTTGCTTTGTTTCGCATATGACCCGCCCAAACACCCAAGGTTATTGTCACTGGGGACTTATGTTCACCTTGTTTATAAGGCAACTGCGTTGTTAATGTTTTTATCAAAAACTCCTTATCTTGTTTGGAAGGCAAATTCGTTTATGTTTTTAATGTTTGCTCAATAACCTTTTAAATTATTTCACCAATTTCAATAATATTTGCCTATACTGACTGTCTAGGGATTAGCTTCGTAATAACGATGCCCTTTTACTGTCAATGCTAACGGTGTGGGCATGCGTGTTCTAGTTTTCATTAGAACACGATTTTTAGTAGGTTTAGACGTGACATACTGAATCCAACGAAAACATCGTTTGCTAATTAAAAAAGCTAAAACGATGTGAAACGACATGAATGTACACAATAATCAATCGTTCATTTCTGGAACCAGGAAGACACTCGGGCTGCCGAAAATACCATGCTAGTGTCTGTTTCAAGAAAGCTGCCCAAATATTACAGCCATATAAACAATGCAAAAACATTTTTTTTTTATAATTTTAAATTAAAGGAAAATTTAAGAATGAGCCTTCTTTTATTTCGTGAAATTTGGTCCCATATTGATTTTATTACGAAAATACAATTTCCCCATATTAAATCCCCATAAACATCTTCACAGAGTGAAGATGTCTATGAGGATTTAACATGGGAAATTTTTCTAATTTCAGAAATAGTGGACCGATTTTAAAAATTTAACTTGTTGTCTTAGTTAGATCATTTCCAAGCTGCTATCTAGCTAGATTTCAGAATCAAATTCCAAATTTTTTCGTTTTTCGACTCCTCCAGGTTCTCCACCTCTTTTTTCCCCATGTTAAATTCCCATAGAGAACCATTTTTTCGTGATAAAATTATTGGACCAAATTTCACGAAATAAAATGATATGCTCATTCTTAAATTTTGCTATAATTTATTATTATCGAAAAAATTATTGTTTTTGAATTGCTTATATGGCCGTAAAATTTTGGCAGGTTTCGTGAAACAGACAGTAGTGTATTTTCCTATCGCGTTTATTAGACGAGGCTATGAAACGTGTAGGAATTCTGGGGGCCGTTTCATTAAACTTCGTAGGACTAAAATGTTCGTAAGTGCAAATTTAGGATCTTCTGGAAATTTCAATTGATGGTTTTACATTTATTGAGCATATATAGGCTGTATATGCAGCCTATGCTCGATAAATGTAAATCCAATAATTGTTTACAAGAAAACATTGTTAATGTGACATTTACAGACTGTCATAAGTTTGCACTTACGAACATTTTAAGAAGTTTAATGAAACGGGCCCCTGAGGCTCGCCGAGCCGAGCCGAGCCGAGTCGAGCCTGATAAACCTGATATCAACATACACTCGGCTGGTATTCTATTAATCAGGTAACGTTTGTGTTTGCCGACGGTCAAATATAAAATAGTTTTCGTTGAAAAGAACGCGGACTTGTTTGCGTTGCCGGCATTACACTGTCGCCATTAATTTTGTAACGCCCATAGGTGATGAGAAAACATAATCTTATAATCCCCCATTGTATAAGTAATATACTACATGTATATACATATGTGCTGTTATGCGTTTTTTTCCGTCGCCTGTGCTGTACACTAAGCGTATTGCTTGATAAGATAAAATGTTTGAACGTTTGGATTTTTCAATCCTAGGTTATGTTTTTCATGACCTTTTTCACACTTCCACGAGATAAGCCATAAAGGGGCCGTTTCGCTAAACTTCATACGACTAAAATGTTCATAGGTACAAAATTATAATCATGATAATAGTCTGTAAATTTCGCATTAACAATTTTTTCTTGTAAACAATTATTGGATTTACTTTGTGTAGCATTTTGCACGGTATATTGTCACGTGTTGTTTTCTGTTCGCTTGCCTTTGCTACACTTTCATTACAGCGGTGAATGTAATCCTCAATGTACGATTTCTAAAGAAAGGCGACAATCATATATACATCAGTAGCCTATTTCACCAAAATTGCAAAGTATACTTTCCTAGCAAAGTATACTTTGAGGGAGAAATTTTCAATTTTAGGATACATATATTAATTTTTATTATACTGAATTTATTATGCTGAATTTATTACGTTATCACAGCCATTTTGGCTGTGCTAATGTAATACATTCAGCATAATAATTCTGCATAGTTTTAATCATCAAATATATGCAATCATTAGTTCTGTATGAAATAATGCATTTCTGAAAAATCAATGATTACTCCCTCAAAGTATACTTTCCTAGCAAAGTTTACTTTGAGGGAGAAATTTTCAATTTTAGGATAAATATATTAATTGTTATTCTACTGAATTTATTACATTATCACAGCCATTTTGCTAGATAAGTATACTTTGCAATTTTGATGAAATCGGCTACAGAGCTCCAGTTAAGATGTTTAATTTAACGAAATATTCCAGGTATTTTTCTTAGTTATTCACCAAAAACGGCAAGTTGGGAGTTCTTTAGAATCGTCTCAACAGCTAAGGTCATGTAAGGCCGGGCAAATTGGTTCGATCCCGTTTTAACCTGCTGCATTGGGGGGGAAATCACAAAATCAGAACGGAATATTTACATCAAGAACAAATATATTCAGCCCTGAAATTAGAATAACCTGACCTGGTGCCAGGCATAATTGGATGAAAATAGAAGATCGTATAACATATCAAAAAGCAATTCAAATGTTTAAGTGCATGAATAACTTATGCCCAAATTATCTAAACAATGCATTTAAGCAAACAACAGCAATTCATGGGTTAAACTTGCGGTCAGCAGATAAAAACAATATATATCTACCAAAACCTAATATTGAACTATGCATGTCAACCTTCGTCTATTCTGGAGCCAAAATATGGAATGATCTACCAGTGTATGTTAAAACTGCCAAGTCCGTGGAAGATTTCAAGAGCAAATACATAGTACGTGTTCATACAAGTACTCAACATGAATAGCTCTTAATTTAATACTCATGTACGGTTTCATCATACATGTATATATAAGAAAATCATACTCATGCGATTGTTACATTGTGACTATGGAACGCCAAATCTACATAAACTGAAATATATATTGCTAGCAACAAATATTTGGAGCTAGCAATAAATATTTGGAGAGTTCTCGAAATCATGTGGAGAGCTCTCGAAATCAATTAATGATATCTGGAAATCATTTGGAGAGCTCTCGAAATCATTTGGAGCGAGCATTATATAACATTTGATTTGGAGAGCTCTCTTAATCATTTGGAGAGCTCTCGAAATCAATTAATGATATCTCGAAATCATTTAGAGAGCTCTCGAAATCATTTGTAGCGAGCATTATATAACTTTGATTTGGAGAGCTCTCAAAATCATTGGGAGCTATCTCTAAATCATTTCATTTCAGTCATGCTTCGAACAAGCAATGTAGGTCGTTACCAGGCTACAGAAGGGATCTATTTAATCGGAACCTACACTGGTCACAATTTCGATAAGCCCCATTTATCCAGTCACAGCCACATATACATATTAATGCAGTATTAGTTTTAAAATATTGGTAGTTTATATATTTAAATTATATATTACTACCGTATATAAATATATAATTATACTAGTTGACATAACAGTTTTCACACACTGTCTCCTTGGATGTCAACATTAGAGAGGTTCTACTGTTTTTATGAGTATTTCAATTAAAAATCATCATTCCCATTTAACCATTATAAAGTGCATTATATTCCTTTGCTTACTACACTCCCGCCTGCGATTCGCTTACCAAGAATTGCAATCCAGCGGTCCTTGAATTGCAATTCTTCCCCTCTGGAATTGCAGTCTAATTGCGGTCCAAACGCGGTCCCGTTTTTGCGGTCATTCTTTCGCGATACCGTTTGTGCGGTCATTCTTTCGCGGTCCAGTGTGTGCGGTCATTCTTTCGCGATACCGTTTGTGCGGTCATTATTTCGCTATTTGCGGTAAAAACTTACCGTATCATCGTATAGTACAGTTTGTTTACATTATCAGTGATTATACAAACGTACTATACGAATATTATACAAACATACGATATCCGTTCGTATATACATGATATACGATATATCCGTACGGATATGGTATGAATATAAAGTGGGTCATCCTGTGGTTAAAATATACCGATGCACCGGTTGATTTCGAATGTAAACATCCGGTTTTCATGTCGATTATTTGCCACAATTTTAAGTTTTTCAAAATGAATACATTTTCAGTTTTACGATACAGAAACAATATTTAAAACTGAGGATTGTGAAGTACTGTATCACAGTACATATACATGTGTGTCCAATATACAGTAATTCATCACTGTACTCCGCACCACCGCCGGGGACACAAAACAATGATCCCCCACGCACACCAGCCATCTACATTTGGCGTCCTAAAAGTTCCGGTCTATATCCCACAGTGGGAACAATGTGTATCACCACCACCACCAGTTTTTGTCTATGACTACACTACACCACCCCCCCCCCCCCCGGACCACCACTTCTGTCTGTAACGCAGGATGACGTGGCCGACTGATCAAGTGCTAAACTATAGTCCTGGTGCGATGACCGACTGACCAAGTGCTATACTAGTCTTGGTGCGATGGCCGACTGATCAAGTTCTAAACTAGTCCATGGTGCGTGGCGACTGATCGAGTGCTATACTAGTCCAGGTGCGATGGCCGACTGAGCAAGGGCTAAACTAGTCTTGGTGCGATGGCCGACTGATCAAGTTCTAAACTAGTCGTGGTGCGATGGCCGACTGATCAAGTTCTAAACTAGTCCTGGTGCGATGGCCGACTGAGCAAGGGCAAAACTAGTCTTGGTGCGATGGCCGACTGATCAAGTTCTAAACTAGTCCTGGTGCGATGGCCGACTGATCAAGGGCTAAACTAGTCTTGGTGCGATGGCCGACTGATCAAGTTCTAAACTAGTCGTGGTGCGATGGCCGACTGATCAAGTTCTAAACTAGTCCTGGTGCGATGGCCGACTGATCGAGTGCTATACAAGTCCTGGTGCCATGACCGACTAATCAAGGGCTAAACTAGTCTCAGTGCGATGGCCGACTGATCAAGGGCTAAATTATTCCTGGTGCGATGGTCGACTGATCAAGTTCTAAACTAGCCCTGGTGCGATGGCCGACTGATCAAGTTATAAACTAGTCCTGGTGCGATGGCCGACTGATCAAGTGCTATACTAGTCCTGGTGCGATGGCCGACTGATCAAGTGCTAAAGTAGTACTGGTGTGATGGCCGACTGATCAAGTTCTAAACTAGTCCTGGTGTGATGGCCGACTGATTGAGTGCTATACTAGTCCTGGTGCGATGGCCGACTGATCAAGTGCTAAAGTAGTCCTGGTGTGATTGCCTATGGTCTAATGCTATACTCGGCATGGCCGACTGATCACGTGCTATACTGGGCATGGTGAGATGGCCAACTGATCAAGTGCTATACTGGGCATGGTGCAATGGGCGACTGATCAAGCGCTATACTAGTTATATGGTGCGATGGCAGACTGATCAAATGCTCTACTAGTCCTGGTGCGATGGCCGACTGATCAAGTGCTATACTCGGCATGGCCGACTGATCACGTGCTATACTGGGCATGGTGAGATGGCCAACTAATCAAGTGCTATACGTACTTGTCATGGTGAAATACTACACTCCCGCCTGCGATTCACTTACCAAGAATTGCAATCCAGCGGTCGTTGAATTGCAATTCGTCCGCTCTGAAATTGCAGTCTAATTGCGGTCCAATCGCGGTCCCGTTGTTGCGGTCATTCTTTCGCGATACCGTTTGTGCGGTAATTCTTTCACGGTACAGTTTGTGCGGTCATTCTTTCACGATACCGTTTGTGCGGTCATTCTTTCGCTATTTCCGTAAAAAACTTACCGTATCATCGTATAGTACAGTTTGTTTACATTATACAAACGTACTATACGAATATTATACAAAAACAGACGACATCCGTTCGTATATACGATATATCCGTACGGATATGGTATGAATATACAGTGGGTCATCGTGCGGTTAAAATATACCGATGCACTAGTTCATTTCGCATGTAAACATCCGGTTTTCATTTCGATCATCTACCACAATTTTAAGTTTTTCAAAATGAATAAATGTTCAGTTTTACGATACAGAAACAATTTAAAACTGAGGATTGTGAAGTACGGTATCACAGTGCATATACATGTGTGTTCAATACAGTAATTCATCAGTAATTCATCATTGTACTCCGCACCACCGCCGGGGACACAAAACAATGATCCCCCACACACACCAACCATCTACATTTGGCGTCCTAAAAGTTCCGGTCTATATCCCACAATGGGAACAATATCACCACCACCACCAGTTTTTGTCTATGACTACACTCACACCCCCCCCCCCCCCCACGACCACCACTTCTGTCTGTAACGCAGGATGACATGATGGCCGACTAATCAAGTGCTAAACTATAGTCCTGGTGCGATGGCCGACTGATCAAGTGCTATACTAGTCTTGGTGCGATGGCCGACTGATAAAGTTCTAAACTAGTCTTGGTGCGATGGCCGACTGATCAAGTGCTTTACTAGTCCTGGTGAGATGGGAAACTGATCAAGTTTTAAACTAGTCCTGGTGCGATGGCCGACTGATCAAGTTCTAAACTTAAGTCCTGGAGCGATGTCTGACTGATCAAGTGCTAAACTAGTCCTGGTGTGATGGCCGACTGATCAAGTTCTAAACTAGTCCTGGTGTGATGGCCTACTGATCAAGTGCTAAACTAGTCCTGGTGCGATGGCCGACTGATCAAGTGCTAAACTAGTCATGGTGCGATGGCCGACTGATCAAATCGCATGCCATAATAACTAGATGGCCATGGCCTGCATGTCGTGCCCGCCGAGACATTTGATAGTACAAACAATTTTTTTTATTGCAACAAAGCTTTAGCCCGTCGACGTAAAAACGGGCCGCACCCGCCGAGGCTTTGATAGTATACCCAAAAACTTTAACTAAAAAACACTTTACCCAAAAACTTTATCCTGAATGCACACCAATGTGCCAACTATATCGCTCTGTCTGCAAGCGGGCCCAACAAAAACTTTAAGGGAAATTTCAAAGTAATTTGACCGTGACATTGGTCACATATATTTAATAATGAAAATGTGGGTGACAAATACACCGTATGTGAAGTTTCGAGTGAATTGGTGAAGCGGTTTCAGAGATATAGTGTTCTTAAAGGTACATGCCCACTCAGTAGGCACAAAATGTTCTTTATATCAGAGACATCATCTGAGACATTTTCGGGCAAAATAAACATTAATTCACCACATATTTATTGGCATTATTATACATTTTATATCAGACGTAAATTTCCACACTGCTATCAGGGGCGATAACCGTGTTTCCTTAAAATGTTACCAAGACATTACTACGGTATTTATTTTTTGATGTGCAATGATCATACATGTACTTTATAATCTGTTGAAAACATTATTTTTTCAGGGAAACACATTTAATTAGTATAAGTAATTAAAAAATATCATGCCCCATTTGCCTATGAAAATAGCCTGATATCACCGCGTGTCACTATCAGTGAAATAAACATTACTAAATGATTATATCCATATAACGGGCACTCGTAATGTTTAGAACTGGTGGAATAGTGACAAAATTATACACTTATTTAATTCCTACAAATAACTGAGAATACACATAACTTTAATTGTTGTGCCTACTGAGTGGGTATGTACCTTTAAATTAGCATAAATTATTAAAAACAAGAAATGCGTCTGTCGAACGCGGATGCCACCTGCAGCATATTTGAGAAACTGTGACAAAGTGGTTAACCGAAAAGTGTGACGGACGGACAGACGGACGGACGGAAGGACGGTCCAAACACTATATGCCACCCGTTTCTTCGAAACCCGGTGGCATAAAAATATCATGCCTCATTTGAATATGAAAATAGCTTGATACCACTGCTAGTCATTATCAGTAAAATAAATATTACTAAATGATTATATATGGATAGCGGGCAGACATATTTTTTAGAACTGGTGGAATAGTGACACAATTATACACTTATTTAATTGCTATAAAGAGCAGTTTGTGCCTACTGAGTGGGCATGTACCTTTAAAAACTTTAACCTTAAATCAAAAAAATTTAACCGGACGCACGAAGTGACGTACATATGGATGTACGTACGTATATAGGCCAATGTGACAACTATATCGCACTGTCCACATGCAGGCATGTCAAAAATTTTGAGGTAAATTTCAAAGTAATTTTACCTTGATATTGGGCACAGGGGTTGCAGGGGTTGAGCATAGAATGAAAATATGGATGATGATAAACACACATGTGAAGCTTCGAGTGAATTGGCGAAGCTGTTTCTGAGATATAGTGTTCTTAAAAACTTTAACCTACGGTAAATAAAAACCAGATGGCCATGGCCCGCATGTTGAGCCCACCGAGGCATTTGATGGTGTCCGAGTATATTTATTTGAAGTTTGAATTAACGTATGTAAAAGCTTTAACGCAAATTTGAAAGTCATTTGACCTTGATCTTGGGCATGTGGGTCGCATGTGTGGGCTATAATATGAAAATATGGATGATAATAAAGAATTATCTGAAGTTTGAAGCAAATCTGGGTAAGTGTTGTGGAGATATAAGGTATGCAAAAATTAAAAAAAAAATTCAAAGTCATTTGACCTTGGGGCACAGGGGCCGCATAAGTGGGACACAGAATGAATATATGGATGATGACTAATAAGCATTTGATGTTTCAAGTCAATGTGACTTTAAAAGGATATGGTATTTAAAAACATACACCGATTTCGAACGGACTGACGCTCAGACGTCATTGTGATCACTAAGTCTCGCTTTCCGCAAGCAGGCTCGGCAAAAAAAATACCAGATGGGACGTCAATTAATGTGCAGACTATATCGCACTGTCCGCAGGCGGTCGCGACAACAATTGTCCAACCCCTTTTTAAAGGTGCAAGCCCATTCAGAAGGCTAAAAATGCTCTTTATGGGAATTAAATAAGTGTATAATTGTCACTATTCCACTAGTTATAAACATTACGAGTGCCCGCTATACAGATATAATCATTTGGTAATATTTATTTTACTGATAGTGATGCGCGGTGGTATCGGTATTTTCATGTGCAAATGGGGCATGATATTTTATAATTATTTATACTATTAAATTAAGTGCATCAACTGAAAACAAAATTGACAGATTATAAAGTATGATCATTGCACATCAAAAAATAAATACAGAGAATAAATAGTAATGTCCGTTAACATTTTAAGGAAACACGGTTATCGTCCCTGATATCAATGTGGAAATTTTCTTCTGATATAAAATGTATAATAATGCCAAACAATACGTGGGTAATGGTAAATGATTATTTATCTGGCCAGAAAATGTCTCCGATGATGTCTCTGACAAAGAACATTTTGTGCCTACTGAGTGGGCATGTACCTTTAACGATAGCTCCGCCCTGTCCAGTGAGACCTATGCATGTGTTAAGTTTCATAAAAAATATTGCAAAGGGTGTTCGCGTTATGCTCCGGACAAATCAGTGCGCGGAAAAACAAAGGGAGATAACTAAACTAGAAAATGTGTTCATAGAACACGGATACCCCACATATCGCTTTGATAGTAAACAAGGCAAAATTACAGTGTCCAAAAGGGAGAGCTAATCCATGACACGGGGTTCGAATCAAAAATCAAAATCTACTCATCATAAGGAAGCTACATATCAAATTTCAGTGCTGTAGCTATTACAAAAGTTTTACGAGTTACAAGGCAAAATTTTCAAATTCTAATTCAAAAAGAGGGAGATAATCCATGACTCGGGGGTCGAATGAAAATAACTTTACAAATCTACTCATCATAAGGACATACCAAGTTTCAGGTGTGTAGCTATTAGGGTTTAAAAGTTTTACGAGCTACAAGACAAAATTGGAAAATTCGAACTTGAAAAGGGGGAGATAATCCATGACCATGGGGTCGAATCAAACATACATGTACCAAGTTTCAGGTATGTAGCTATTACGGTTTAAAAGTTTTTCGAGTTACTAGGTTGGTGACGGACGGAAGAACGGACAAGGTCAAGGGTAACACTAAATGCCCCCTCCACTATCGTGGTGAGGCAAAAGTTGTCATATACAAGTAACTTACCTTAATTCATCAGTTACACATCAGACGATGAATGAACTTTAATTCTGGTGTAGAATATTAAAGTTATTCATTATATTCAATAGTGCTGCTTTGACATGACGTGAAATTAAAACATGCATGACATGATCTGGAAGAAAAACCACAGACCAAGCACGCATATTCAGAATCACGTCTGTCGGTTCTTATCCAGCTCCGATTTCTGTCACCTGTCCACAAAATCCAGAATCCAACATTGTCGCAAATTTAATCCTCTATGTTGGTGTACGTTAGAACAAAATGTCACTTAGTATATGATCCAATCCATTGTAATCTCTTGTTTCTCTAAATAAATGCGTCCAACAATCCCTGTAGCATTTTATCGTGATAAAAAATGTTAAAGGTTCCGTCAGCGCCTCACATATTGATCTTAATATCCACCATTTTGATTCCAAGTACCAGAATAATGATGTTTCCATGCGCGTCGTAGTGTTATCTGTCGGATTCCGTTGTTTATTTGATCAAATTGATGGACAAATTTGTGTCCGCTAATGTCGCCAAGAGCATAATCTGTGACGTTGACTGTAATAATTTGGCATAACTTCTAGCTTGTGAATTTTTGGTTGAATGAAGTGATCACTATGGTGAATAAGTGTGTATTTGTGCCCGGTTTGCTCAGCAGGTAGAGCGATGGTGTGGTAAACCAGAGATCCCCGGTTCGATTCCGGGCTGGTGCACATCTTTCTCACCCTGTGACATTTAGCGCCCAACGTAGTTGCGGGAAGTAACTCTGCAGAATACTCCCGCATCGTCCGTACCGAGAGTTTATTATGGTGCTCTCCGTAGGTTTCCCCTGCAAAGTACCAAATCACATCTGATTTGCACTTCCAACTGTTAATTGCGACATATTTTCTGTATTTTTCAATTGAAAGAAATGTCAGTATTATCTTTATTCATTTCTGTGTAATAAGTACAGAAAAATATGTCACAATTAACAGCTAAAGCGCGAATGAGATCCGATTCGGTACTCTGCAGGAAAAACCTATGGAGCACCGGAACTCTGGGTACGGACAATAATTGAGTATTCTGTTGCCCAACAAAGGACCGCGACTGATAAATACTCCCAAATTGTACCCAAACATATGGAATTTGGAGACAAAAATTAAACATAGAATTCGAGGACGAATCTCAATTTGGCGGAGAAGAATATCACAGTACGCAACTGACCATGGGGATGAAGTGTGTATGATCTGTGCCTTGTTAGCTTGCTCGGTAGAGTCATGGGCATGGTACGGTAAACATGAGGTCCCTGGTTCGATTCCGGGCCGTTATTTATCTTTCTCACTCTGTGACCAGGTGACACAAGTAAACCGTTTTATTTTAAAGAAATGGCTATCACCGGAATAAATATTATCTTCACAAAATTTGATTCGGGCCAATAGAAATCAACAGCCAGAACAGAACGTTTGCAGTAATATAAATCTAATTCCAAAATAAATTTTTAATATTTTTTTTATGATCAGGTTTCGAAAATTAAAATATGCTTTTCTTTTAAAAATTATTATCAATATGTTCACCATGTTATTATGGTTAATATGCAATTCACAGTCTCCTTGCAGCTTGAAATTGAAAGACATTATGAAAAGTTGACTTGTGTTGATCTCAGAAATTGTCATGTCGACTATAGGATCGCGTCGAAATAATGTCAACATAATAGGAAAACGTAATTTGATACCGACAAAAAAGTAAACAAAACGCAAAATTGATGCTTTGTTTTGCTATATTATACCGTAGACCACACATTATCATTTGATTTTATATGAAAATGAAAATAAATATATTGTCAGCATGGTGGTGTCTATTAATTTGTTCTTGATATTCGGAACGGCAGTGAGTGAGTGACGACATTTTGTTTTGTCCAAGAAATTGTCAAGGTCAATGTTTCACTGTTTGACTAGAAATAACCCGCCGATTTATATTTGCGCACCAACAAAACAGATCACAAATACCGCTGACTTTCTAGGCTAGTCACTTTGAATTAAATAGATGGGATAAAATTTTAGATTGGAACACGGATACGTTTGTCAACTATTTCGATTGTATTGCCGCATTGGTTAAGCAGAGCGGACCGCTGGTTTGACCGCAGAGCGCAGCGTAAAGCGGTCATTCTTTCGCAGTTTAAAGTAAACTGCAATTAAAAGCGGAGCGCAGCGCTAACTGCGCTATAAGTATTGCAATTCCGCAACCAACTCTTTGGACAGCAGTCACATGATTGCAGTCCGATTGCGGTCCAATTGCAATTAATGGGAACGCGAATTGCAATCCTGCGCTCCAGGAATTGCAATTCGCCTGGTAAGAGAACCGCAGGCCACTCTGTAGCATAAGTGAATCGCGGTATTCTCCCTTTATTTCATGTACAAATATTTCCATTTTGCATCAAAACATTAAAAAAGTCCCTGGTATAAGCACATTAATGACATATATTATGTAAGTACAGTCCAAACATCATTATTATAATGTGTATAGCTTTATTTATTAACAAATATAGTAATTACATGAAGATTTGGGTAGATTTGGGTAAATCGTGCCATCCCAAATTTAGTGCGACTTTACCTAGACCGGAAGTCGCCTGTCACACGTGTAGTAGTATGTCGAGCATGTTTACAGCACAGGTTGAAGTAACGGACCGAGGTCTATAAATAAATTAAATATGCCTAAAAGCATCAATAAATGAAAAAGAAATAAGCTAAACAATTTTTTTTTTACTCCATCCATATACTCCATATTGAAGGTTACGAAGTTTTTAATAGGCTCGGTGTACATGCGTACAGAGATTTTAAAAGCGCGGGAAGGGAGCGCGTATTGTTTTTTTCCTCCAGTTCCCACGTGGAGTGGTATTTGGAGCTAGCATCAAATCAAGTTTATAATGCCCTCTCTAAATCAATTTGAGATATCTCCAAATGATTTCGAGAGCTCTCCAAATGATTTAGAGATAGCTCCAAATGATTTAGAGAGCTCTCCAAATCAAGTTATATAATGCTCGCTACAAATGATTTCGAGAGCTCTCTAAATGATTTCGAGATATCATTAATTGATTTCGAGAGCTCTCCAAATGATTTCGAGAGCTCTCCAAATGATTTAGAGATATCTCCAAATGATTTAGAGAGCTCTCCAAATGAAAGTTATATAATGTTCGCTACAAATGATTTCGAGAGCTCTCTAAATGATTTCGAGATATCATTAATTGATTTCGAGAGCTCTCCAAATGATTTCGAGAGCTCTCCAAATTATTTAGAGATAGCTCCAAATGATTTAGAGAGCTCTCCAAATCAAATGTTATATCGCTCGCTCCAAATGATTTCGAGAGCTCTCAAAATGATTTCGAGATATCATTAATTGATTTCGAGAGCTCTCCAAATGATTTCAAGAGCTCTCCAAATATTTTTGCTAGCTCCAAATATTTGTTGCTAGCAATATATATTTGAGTTTATGTAGATTTGGCGTTCCATATGTGACTCATGTTTACATGTACTTGTATCGTTATTATTTGTTAAATATACGTGTACTTGTAGATAGATAGATGATCTCAGGGAAGATTGGCTAGGCCAACTGAGCTTCTTCTATAAATAAAGACGTTACTTACTTACTTACTTCTTACTTACTTACTTACTTACTTACTTACTTGCTTGCTCGCTCACTCACTCACTCACACTCACTCACTCACACTCACTCACTCACTCACTCACTTACTTACTAATACAAAACGAAGTACAACGAGTGCCTTTTTGTGTCGTTGACCTACGTCTCTTTGTCAAGGTGACTGGGAGGCATTATGGCATTTACATGTACGTCCCGTGTCTGGTCAGGACCTGGGGGATGTTTCACTATACTTCGCAGGACTAAAATGTTCGTCAATGCAAAATTATGATAGTCTGTAAATTTAACATTAACAATGTTTTCTTGTAAATAATTATTGGATTTACATTTATTGAGCATAGGCTGCATATGCAGCCTATGCTCAATAAATGTAAATCCATCAATTGAATTTTACCAGACGATACTAAATTTGCACTTACGAACATCTTAGTCATACGAAGTTTAGTGAAACAGCCCCCTGGTGCTGTACCGAAGAAGAAGTGCGATTCCTTATGACAAATATTTACAGAAACTGTGATATACTCTGTATAAGACGTCGGTAGTTGATTATATATAGCAACAACGGAATGGCTCAGACAATTTCATTAACATTCGACGTCATTTACGAAAATATCGTACATTTTGTACATATCTGTACATATTTGTCATGCGGTATCGTGCGTCTTCTTCGGTACACACGATCTGCTAACCTGAATTATCTGTCTGTAAAGCATGGTGACTTGTCAGTCGGCCTGCGTTACAGACAGATACTTCAGGTTAACGGTCTGCATACATTGATATATTCGTATATTTAGTGCTCTGATGGATGGAACACCGTTCACCTGTCTGTCCGGCTGTCCGTCTGTCTACGTCCGCCTGTTCGCAGAGAAGTATATCAACTACGACTCGATGTTCATTGATACAACCATAAGCGACTACAGCTCACTCAAGATTGCTGTTATTGACCAGTGCAGTCGTAAGTCTTATTAATAAGCATATCAAAAACAACTTAACCTTCCATTGTTTTGGTTGTAATCAATATTGTATTACTTTACGCGGTGCAGTGATAAAGTTATCGGGCGTTTCTGATAAAAAAAAAGTTTAATGTAACTGCCACAGTTATTTACATATTGTCAATTCAAATACATTTGAAAATAAAAACCTACTTTCCGACAAACCGTTCGCACGTAATGCGTAACTATAGCAACGAAATAACGTCACTACGGAGCAGTTGAAAAATCCAACGTTTCATAAAATACTTGTGTTTTTAGTTTGATAGTTGCGCGGAGTATGGCGCCTTTATTGCTCGTTCCACCAAAGAAAGGTATTAACTATGCGCTAGCCAAGTTTCGACTTCGTTCGTTTGAAAACAAACATATTATGTAAAACCAATGTGCATGATCACATGGTTACAACAACAACAAAGTCGCACAGTCCAAAGTAAGTATTATTTGATATGTGGCGCAGCAAACGCGTTTTCGTGAGCTACATTTGGTGGTCTATGGCTGAGTTTGGCACATACTTATGTCGTTTTTGCGATTCTTCACAAAAAACGACAGAAGTTTGGGCGAAAATACAGAGACCACCAAATGCAGCTTAACAAGACGCGTTTGATGTGCCATAGTTCATCAAATTCCATTACGTAATAAGGAAACTATAAAAGAATACGTACTTTGAATCGGTACTTGTTGTTGTTGTTAGTACCACGTGATCATACACCTTGAAAACAGATGCACCTACAATGTATTGCATAATATTCAAAGTTAACATTGAAAGTAACGTCAATGTACGGAACAACGTTCGGTGGCTATTTCTGTGTTTGGTTGCAAGTGACTCCAACTCACACGTGTTTATTCTGACACGGTGATAAAATATCATTGCAGGTCTATTAAACATGTATATTGCAATTCTATGCATAATGGGCCAAATAATGTGTTGAATAGCAATATATTATAGTGAATAACCAAACCTGCAATGAATACAGTTAATATATACAAGTACCACTCCATCAAAATTATTTCGAGCACTGGTTGAAAAAAGACTTACATACAATGAAACATGTTAACCCTTTCAACCCTAAGGAACTGGAATGGACTGTGATATGTTAATGTTCCGACCAATCCAATGGTCACAAAATGATTTTCAGATTCGTCCATTTATGAAAAGGGGGTGTTTTTGTTCTAAAAAATATGAAAATTACTTTCAAACAGTGCAGATCCTGATGAGAAGGCTCGTTACGAGCCGGCTGATCTGGATCTGCACTGTTTGCATAAACCGATATAGCGGGCTTTCAGGTTCAAAGGGTTAAAGTCGACAACGATTTCGTGCATTTGCGATGACGCAGTGTATTTGGGCTTGCGGATAGCACATTGAAAGCGAATATAACAACGTTATTTAATCATTTAAATCGGTTATGTTAAGTAATGTTAGACGACGTCAAACTGCTCCGTGGCAAAGTCAAGGTATATGATCACGTGGTTACAACAACAACAACAAGTACTGAAACTTCCAGAAGTCCTCCGATTCAAAGTACTTATTTCGTCCTTATTGTGTAACGGATTTTTATAAAATTTGGCGAGTCTAGTTAAGCTGCATATTGTGGTCTCGGTACTTAGTCGTTTTTGCGAAGAATCGATGTCCGTGTCTACTGACACGGAAATCGATTCTTCGCAAAAATGACATAAGTATGTGCCGAACTTCCGGGATCACCAAATGCAGCTCATGAAGACGCGTTTGCTGCGCCATATTTCATCAAAATCAGTTGCATATTACGGAAGATATCAAATAATTCTTACTTTGGAGTGGGCACGCTTTCAACACTTTCAGCCATTATTGTTGTTGTTGTAACCACGTGATCATGCACCTTGGAAGTAGATGCCTGTAAATAATAATAATGTACACAATTATACGATGTACTTCATGGAACCGATATGTTATTGTCTGCAGAAGTAAACCAGCTTTCAAATGACATATTCCACAACTGAGTTGACAAAATAGTTATTTAGATATAAACAGAGACCTATAACTTTATTATGACTGCACCTCGTAGTTCACTTTTATCTGACACAATCTTCCATATGATAGGTACAATGTTGAAATAGATGCATACAATATTTAGCAGGCCCGTACACACCCCCCTTAACCCGTTCAACACCACATGCCTGTATAGTGGTATTGGCAAAAAGTGTAGATCTAGATGAGCCGGCTCGTGACGAGCCGTCTCATCAGGATCTGCACCTTTTGCAAGTAATAATTTTGAGAACAAAAACACCTCATGTTCATAAATGGACTGGTCTCAAAATCATTTTGTGATGATTGGAATGGGTTGCAAAATTAACATATCAAAATCCATTCCAGTTATTTAGGGGTGAAATGGTTAATCTGCCGAGGTCTGTCGTGAATGTGCCGTGAATGTGCGAAAACAACAATGTTTAGCCCTTCGCGCCGTCAATAACGCACTCCCCTAAAACAATTTCTGCGTACTGGCCTGTTAATTAGTGATGGTAGACACCAGAAATGAATCCACACTGCAACTGAATCAATTAGTTATGTGAGCGGCCATATACGTTTTGATCAGCCATCATTCAGTCTCTCCGGGTTTGTTTTCTCCATTATTTTTGGTTTTTATCACCAAGGGGTCATCAACAAACCTTTTATATTTCGGATAAGCTGGATTAATATTAGGAGGCTCAGTTTTTGTCTCGCCTGCGAAAGCGGAAATCAGACATAGGTTTTGCTTTTCCGGAGTCGTCATCATTCAATGTTAAGTTTGCATGTCATAGAGAATAGTAGGTTAGTGCCGTGAATGGGACAACATATCTGTCAAGGCTTAGGAAACGGGATGGGCGAGGCTCTGCCGAGCACATCCCGTTTACGTGCCTCGCCAGATATTTTTCCCATTCACGGCACTAACCTCCTATTCGATTTATCCCGTCAACACATACAAATGACTTTAAAATGCAAGTAAATAACGCCAGCGGCATCGTGAAAATCGGAGAATCGACTGGTATGACACCGTACATATTCATACACAGTGATTAGGTCGCATTGACAGGATATCAAAAATGTTTCACGGCACATACTACGCACTGTGTTGACGGGATAAATATAAATTCCTTCACGTCACATTGCCTTGATTAATGCCTTTACTATCAACAGGTACAGACAAACTGTTATTCTTCTATACGTGATTGTGAGTGGAAAAATGTGGCTTATGAATTTACTATCCAAATAGCTACTGATCAAATAGCTCACTACCGCAACCTGATAACAATCTATAGTTCTTGTTAGAAACATGGCGGATGTTTCATTGATGGAATGACGACCAGCGCAGATCCTGATCAGACTGTGCGGATGCACAGTCTGATCCGGATCTGCACTGGTCTCAAAACCCATAAGCCCCATTTCTCCAGTCACAGCCATATATATCACTGTTATTTTTTTCAGCGACGCGCTAAGTTATGGAGACAGGACAAGCGATTGAACAAGACCACCAAACACTTCATATACATAACCGCCTGTGTTAATCTTGCCCATGACCCTGAGCTGCAGCACAGCTCTGGCTCAGCTAACCCAGTATGCAGTATTCAAGTATCAGAAATAAATTGACAAATATTGGCAGGATTAGCTCAAGTGGTTGGGTACAAAATAATTATGTGCCATATTTTGTGAAAAAAAAATAATGTTTTGAAAATTTGCATAAATTTGTGAATCATGTCAAAATTCGCCACGAATGTTTCTTCCAAATTCAAATTCCCTTTTCATTTCTACATGGAACACAATTTACAGACCAGTATATTCAAGGTGTATGATCACGTGGTACTAACAACAACAACAAGTACGTATTTTTTTATAGTGTCCTTATTACGTAACGGATTTTGATGAAATATGGCGCATCAAACGCGTCTTGTTTAGCTGCATTTGGTGGTCTCTGTATTTCCGCCCAGACTTCTGTCGCTTTTGCGGAGAATCGATTTCCGTGTAAAAACTACATAGGTTTGTGCCAAACTACTGGACCACCAAATGCATCTCCTGAAGACTCGTTTGCTGCGCCATATTTCATCAAAATCCGTTGCATATTAAGGAAAATATCAAATAATGCTTACTTTGGAGTTTGGAGTAGGCGACGTTGTTGTTGTTGTAACCACGTGATCATGCACCTTGATATTGATGTCTCATAAGTTGATATTGGTCAGTGCCGGAACTACGTTTCACCTCCTAAAATAGTTCCTTGTAAATCAACATTTGTTTATTTTAATTTACATTTTTATACTGTGTGTGATGTACGTATACATTGGGGTCAGCGTTTAAGTGTACACACGAACGAACACGACAGGTTGGAACCAACCTGTCGTGTTCGTTCGTGTGTGCACTTGCACGCTGACCTCACTGTATAATGAAAAAAAATGTTGTTTGATTTGTATTTCGAGATATGTCACTCGTTCCACCGCACAACGATATTGCGCTCCTATTACGAAATCCGTGCATATATCAACAAACGAATCAATCAACCTATACTTGTTAACGAGTCCCTATCAAGACGACCTTAGTACACGGTTATGGTGTTGATGTGTAGTACAATGCAATGTTTATGTCCTACCACGATCAGGGATTCCGCTGGGGAAAATAAAAAAATCGCCACTTCAAAAAAAAGGAATAACCAATAGGATAAAAAATAAACAATTGGCGATAAAAAATTCCAATTTTCGAAAAAAACAATAATATTTATTTTGTTTTCTAAAATTGTAATTTTGTATCGCAAACTGTTTATTTGTATCGCCAATTGCGAAAGTGGCGATCGCCAGCGGAATCCCTGCACGATAGTGGAGCAGAGCACTTAGTGTTACCATTGTCCTTCCTTCCGTCCGCCCGTCCGTCCTTCCGTCACAGGGTTAAAGGTTTTGTTTGAGCTGGTACATATACATTTGTATGTTCAATAGTATTAGGCCTACAGCCACCATACTTGCACGCTATTATTATTCAGTAGTGTGCACCGCAACTCATTGCGAATCAAATTTGATTATATACCTACCCATGAAATACATAGTTATACGATGTAAATAAAAGTCATATGTTCTCATCGATGAAATAAACAACTTCCGGTGAAAATACGACTACTTCCGCTATCTATATTCATAAAATCTATGTTCGGGAAAACAGCGCAAATAGGCTGCAAATACATATTCATTACCGTATACAGTCTAAAAAACTGCTAATTTCCATGGAGCGTATATAATAAATAGAATATTCATATTTTTGTAACGCCTATGACATATATGTTCATCTCGTGGTGTGAAATGTCCATATTTCACTCGTGCCTATATGTCATATTCGTTGCAAAAATATGAATATCCTCTATATATTTGTGTGACGACCTACAATATCAATATTTACATAGCTATATCCCTTGGTTAATTGTTTTGTTTGAGCTTATATGTTCAAAGTATCAGGCCTACAGCCACCATACTTGCACAATATCATGAGTCAGTGATGTTCATCGCCACCCGCTGCGAAACTCATGACCTCCAAGTGACCTTGATCTACAATTACAATATTTACATGATTACCTCCCTTGGTTAAAGGTTTTGTTCCAGCTTGTATAATGAAACCTCTCTAAACCGAATAACCTTGCGACATCGATGTGTTAAATTATGACCTATTTACTGCCAAATATCGCGGATGGGTATCAGTGTTCGTGATTCAATGCATACTGGAATGTGTGTTCAGTGCTCTTACATCGGAATTACAGTGGAACCTCTCTAAACCGGACACCCTGGGAACCAGGGTGTCAGGTTTAGAGAGGTTCCACTGTATATCCTTATCAGTGTTCATGATAATTTCAATACACACAGGCATGTGTTTCAGTGCTCTTATATAGGAATTACAGGGAACATCTCTAAACCGGACACCCTGGGAACCTCCCAGGGTGTTCGGTTTAGAGAGGTTCCACTGTATCGGCAATAGCATTCAGTATGCATCCCTTCACAAAGCTGTAGGTGGGGATCCTTTTTCTATGAACATATATTCTACTGTCTCTTCCACGTTTTTCTGCCGACGAACTTTTGGCTATTAAACACATTGAATCTAAACATTATTTAAATGTAAATACTTTTTCATCAATAACAAAAAAGGCACACTCCTCATAAATATCAACTATTGATTTGATTGCGAAAAAACGATTTTCCTATGGGAATTTAACATGAGGGCTAAAACTAGATTATATAAAATAATTTTTAATTTGTGGACCGATTTTCAAAATCTAACTTTTTTTTTCTTAGTTACATCATTTATAAGCAATCTCGGCGGGTTTCGGAGTCAAATTCCATTTTTTGACGGTCAGCCTCCTCTTCCTTTTTGCCCCATGTTAAATTCCCATAGAAAAATGTTTTTTTTCGAATTTAATCAAATAAAATGTTTTGGGGAGGATGACTTTTTTGTTATTGATAAAAAAGTGCTTACATTTAAATATTTTTTAGAATTAATATGTTTAATAGCCAACAGTTTTGCCAACAGACAGTAGTTCGTTACAGTTGAAAGTTCCAAAACGAAACAAATGAAAACGAATGGAAAACATCGTTAATTAAAAACGGTGTGTAGAAAACGACACGATATGCGTTAAAAGAAGCGACAGGCGTTTAAATAGCTGGGAACCGGGTATTTAAATGAAAGTATCGTTTTCGTGCACAAAACCACAAACTATATTAAATATATAACACATTTTGTTTCTACGTGTATGCATATCGTTGTACAAACCCATCGTTTTCACATCATCTTTTTATTTTTTTTCGTTTGAGAACTTTTAGCAAATATTCGCTGTACACTACCGCCTACGCTAATCTTGCCAATATGTGTCAATTGTTTTATTTAATAAAATACCTGAATGATGCGCTTTAAATGAAGCAGATCGATTGACTGATCCTGAGTTGTGCTACAGCTCAGGCTCATATCAAGCTCAGGCTCAGTCAATCAAACTGCGTGATTGATTGCTAGTTGAGATTACAATCATGTGTTATCAAACGTATGCATCGTGGCAAGTTTAACGCAGGAGGTTGTGTAGTTTTTAATTGTGTTTCATCAACTTCTCCGTATGTGCGATCCAGTGCCTTTATAATCTTGTTAACCAGTTTACTAACATTTCGTCAATATAAACGGTGAATGGATTGACTGGTTTAGTTTATTTTCGCCCCTCTGTATCATATAGAGTTCAACCTCTCTACAACAGCCAACCATGGGAAGACGCAAAACTGGCTGTTGTAGAAAGGTGGCTGTTGTAGGGACGTTAATGTTGAATTAAATTTTGTCATCCGCTGTTTATTTATTTTCTTCGATAATTCTCAACAAAACATGCTTTGGCAACATTTTAGAATCATTTCCAATGGAAATGATTCTAAAATGCTGTCAAAACATGTTTTTATTGAGAAAGAAGGCAAAAACAACAGCAGACGACAATGTTCGTGCTCAGCAGTCGAAGAGTTAGATACAGAGGAAATCATCCATTTGGGATATAAAATAGCGGCTGCTATAGAGAGGGTGTTGTTGTAGAGAGGTGGCCGTTCGGGGAGGTTCGACTATACTACTACACTGTATAGAGAATACCAGGCCTGTGTATGTTGTTGATATCACGTTTATCAGGAAAGTCTAGGAAACGCGTAGGAAGTCCGAGGCCGTGCCTGATGTACTTTATATCAAAAGACACTAGCATGGTATTCTGTTTATCAGGTAACGTTGTAAGCTACATTATGAGCAATTATGACGTTGGTTTCGTTGAAACGAACGGATAAATGTTTCCGTTACGTCATTCCATAGACGTCATTCGGTAACGTCATGTGATGACGACGTTCGGCAAATGAAACGTCAGTTTTCAATGTGTTGTTACCCGGATATTATCAGGTTAACCCTTTGAACCCGAAAGTGTTTATGGAAACAGTGCAGATCCAGATGAGCGGCTCGTAACGAGCCGTCTCATCAGGATCTGCACTTTTTGCAAGTAATTTTCATATTTCTTAGAACAAAAACACCCCCTTTTCATAAATGGACGAATCTGAAAATCATTTTGTGACCATTGGAATGGTCGGAACATTAATATATCACAGTCCATTCCAGTTACTTAGGGTTGAACGGGTTAATGCCTCATACAGCAATATGTTATCAGTCATTACGTATTCGTCCAGTTCAAAGCTGGTTACCTAATACATAACATATTTCGGCATTTGTCACTTGCATCAAATTTGCTCAGTATGCCTACCAAACACTCCCACGGTTCTGAGTTCGATTATTTGACCAGTCATATGCTCCACCACGATAGTGCAGCGGATATTTAGTGTCCGTCCGCCCTCCCTCCGTCCGTTGGGTACCTAGAAAACAAATGAAATGCCCAACAAGTGCCCTCTCGCATGAACGTCCGTCCCCGTCCGTCCTGGCTGACGAATTGATAGTTATGTGGATAAGAGAACAATGTAACTGTAAATTCCATTAATTCCGTTTTGTTGTATGGCTATTTTTGTTACGTTTATGCGGCTGTCTTAAATACAAAAATAGCCACTTATCTATCCATTCGCGAGATCGTCTGTCCGTCCGTCCGTCCGTCCGGGTTGACGTATGGATAGTTGTGTGGCTAAGAGAACAATTGTAACTGCAAATTCCATTCAAACATTCCGTTCTGTGGTGTGTCTATGTTTTACTTGTATGTGACTGTTCTAAACCAAGGAATAGCCGCCACAATTCGTGAGAAGGCCTGACCGTCCGTCCGTGGTCCGAGCATGCCCGCCCGCACGCCGGTCAAGCATACTTGCCTCAACATTGATGTGCACCGCAAACCACTCTGAAATAAATGACCTTCATGTGACATTTACCAACAATTGCCATATTTACGTAGTTATTTCCATTGATTAAAATTCGTGTTTAATTTTGTACAGTGAAACCTCTCTAAACCGGACACCCTGGGAGGTCCCCAGGGTGTCCGGTTTAGAGAGGCTCCACTGTAAATCAGGCATAGTCGCACCGCAAAACATGTATATGTGGTTTGCGATCATGAACATACGTTATCAACGGTGAGAGATGACAATACACATACAATTAAGCCAACTTAGATTGCATGGGTGTCGGTTTAACGATGTTCTACTGTAGTTCAATAGTATGAGGCATGCAATGCACAGGTGGAAGACTCGGACCTATGACACCAAAAAAATGCCTATTAAAAAAAATCCCATTACCCCACCCACTTGGTCTCGTACAGTACATAACGTTAAGTCAAGGTGAGCATAAATAGCGCTATTATAGAAAGAGCCCTCTTTTTTCCGGCTCGCACAAACACAATAAACATCGATTAAATGTATGAAATATGTCTCTGGCAATCGATAAAGGTATTAGGTGTGTGAATATACTCACTTCAAATCGCTGTTTCAAGTATTTATTGAGTTATTCGCGTTTTGATTACCCCATCCAAAGCGAAAGTTGCGTGTACGAAAGAATCTCACACAGAATCTGAGGCCGTCCGGCTGGATTATCGGTCATATTTGGCCGATAGCTGATCGCCAGCTCAAACTAAAGTCGTGCACCATGATCATATACATTAGAGACTCCAACCATACAAAGTTCGTCCAATTGTGATCGTTCGCCGATCTAAAAAACACTTTTTTCTAATTTTATTGACTTTCTTTCATGATTCGCGTACTATCAGATTATGTCTTCCGGAAACCCTGAAAAGGGAAAGTCCTCGAGTCTATTTTTAGGTTTAACCAATCAGAGATGTTCTTACATAGACGCTTCGGTGGTTGTATTATGGAAGATAGTGCATTGACCCAGTTCCAGATAATGAACGAAATTATAGAAAAAAGTGTTTTTTAGATCGGCGAACGATCACAATTGGACGAACTTTGTATGGTTGGAGTCTCTAATGTATATGATCATGGTGCACGACTTTAGTTTGAGCTGGCGATCAGCTATCGGCCAAATATGACCGATAATCCATCCGGACGGCCTCCGATTCTGTGTGAGATTCTTTCGTATACGCAACTTTCGCTTTGGATGGGGTAATCAAAACGCGAATAACTCAATAAATACTTGAAACAGCGATTTGAAGTGAGTATATTCACACACCTAATACCTTTATCGATTGCCAGAGACATATTTCATACATTTAATCGATGTTTATTGTGTTTGTGCGAGCCGGAAAAAAGAGGGCTCTTTCTATAATAGCGCTATTTATGCTCACCTTGACTTAACGTTATGTACTGTACGAGACCAAGTGGGTGGGGTAATGGGATTTTTTTAATAGGCATTTTTTTGGTGTCATAGGTCCGAGTCTTCCACCTGTGATGCAATGTACACTCACCGTCCTTGCGCACTATCGTGAATAATCGTAAGGCCCATTTCATCAGCCTCTGGCCAATCTACGTTAATGGTATATGTATACTCAGTAGGTACAAACTGTTCTTTATAGGAAATAATTCCAGCACAAAAATATGTACACAATTCCCTAACATTTGATTGGCCCGTAGCAAGTCTCTGTCCAAAATGTATATCCCAGTAAACTCGCACGCCGAACTACTTTCCGTAACCGTAAGGCGCAGTTAAAATAATTCTTAAGAAAACGGAAAATATTTCAAATGCTGGAATTATAAGGAATGAATGGCCTTTTTTTTTAATTTATCGGGGATATAAACTTGGAAAAGTCGCGGGAATACAGGACGAGGCCTTCCGGCCTTCGTCCAGTATTCCGGCGACTTTTCCAAGTTTATACCCCGATAAATTCCACAAAAATGCCATTCATTCCTATAATGAATCGTTGTAAGGCCCATTTCATCAGCCTCTGGCTAATCTAAGTTAAAGGTACATGCCCACTCAGTAGGCACAAAATGTTCTTTATAGGAATTGAATAAATATAATAATTGTGTCACTATTTCACCAGTTCTAAAAATCACAAGTGCCCGCTACATGTACATGTATACAGAAATAATCACTCAGTAATATTTGTTTTACTTGTAGTGACTCGCGGTGGTATCAGGCTATTTTCATATGCAAATGAGGCATGATATATTTTAAGTATTTATATACATGTATGTACTAATTAAATGCGTCACCTGAAAAAACAGACAGATCATAAAGTATGATCATTACTCATCAAACTAATAAATAAAGAGAATAAATAGTAATGCCCTTTAACATTTTAAGGAAACATGGTTATCGCCCCTGAAAGCAGTGTGAACATTTACGTCAGATATAAAATGTATAATAATGCCAATCAATACGTGGGGTAATTGCGAATGAATGTTTATTTTTCAAGAAAATGTCTCAGATGATGTCTCTGATATAAAGAACATTGTGTGCCTACTGAGTGTGCATGTCCCTTTAATACATTTGCAGAATCATCTTTCCATCGTCTGGCCGGGACAATCTCCGCGGACATCACCATTAATGCTATTATGATATAGTATAAACTACCGATATCTGACATTATTGTTTAAGTACCATGCGGCACATTGAATTCTGTTTTAAGACACATCCGCGTGCACAGGTCATCGGATGAAGGACGTCACGTTCTGTAGCGAATTAGCTCTTGATATTGGGTACAGGGGCCGCATGGGTTGGGCATAGAATGAAAATATGGATCATGATAAAGACACATGTGAAGTTTCGACTGAATTGGCGGAGCGGTTTCAGAGATACAGTGTTCTTAAAAACTTTAACCTAAATCAAACAACCTTTAACCGGACGCACGAACGTACGGACGTATGTCAATGTGCCGACTATATTGCGCTGTCGACAAGCCGGCGCGACAATAACAATTATATATGCAACAAGGTCGCATAGCGGGCGTATTTTTCTTCGTACGTTTGGGATCGGCAGTCATCCCTCCTACATGTAATGCATAACGAACTATTTTCAACAGCGGATGCATACAGGTAGTTATTGTATGCATCATACCGCTTCCTGTGTAGACAGGAAGAGACGATATTGATAAGCAGGTTTTACAAGAGAAATTGATCCGTGCCATAAATATAATATCCAGACAGAAAACGAGTGGAACTATCGCTTAAATTAGACGGCACTAGACAATCAAGTATAGCAGGCGATACGAGATAATATGAGGTACGCCATGAGATTTTGTACCTTCGGATATCTGCGTAATTTCATTACATACGTTTACAAAATTTACTATATTTTTCATAGATAAAGTCAAAAGTTGACAAAATTTACAGAGTACATGCGGAATATAATTCCGCATGTACTCTGAAAATTGTGTCAATTTCTGAAGTACTATACGAAAAATATCCCATTTTCTGTAAATATAGTTCAGATATGTTAACAAGCTGGGCAAGATTTACTCAGGTGGTTGTGGAGTAGACGGTCAGTTTGTATGGAACGTCAAACCTGCCTCCAAATAATTTGAAAAGCTCTGGGTGTCCACTAATAGCCCACCGTGCGCTCGGACGTACATTTTCTATCATACATATTATATATTATCGGACACCCAGAGCTGTGATGTGTTCGCAGACGACAACCACAGAAGCACTCACTGGCGGGACTTGGACGAGCGTCTGTTGTATCAAACGTGTAACCACAGATACACGTGTATCCATAAGACAGAACCACAGAAGCTCACAATCACTGGCGGATCGTGGGCGAGCGTCTGGTGTATCAAACATGTAACCACAGATACACGTGTATCTATAAGACAGAACCACAGAAGCTCACAATCACTGGCGGATCGTGAGCGAGCGTCTGGTGTATCAAACATGTAACCACAGATACACGTGTATCCATAAGAGAGAACCACAGAAGCACTCACTTACTGGCGGGACTTGGGCGAGCGTCTGGTGTATCACATATGTAGACACAGATACGCGTGTATCTGTAAGAGGAATAATCCAAGACTCCAATTTAATTCAGGGCGAGATATCGAGTTATTCCTCCTGTTATATTGAGCTTTAAACAATTTGAATGTGGCTAGTTAGGCACGTTTGGCCTCTTCCTTTCCTTGCCGCGTAAACGATTACGACACTTAACCCTTTGAACCAGACAACCCGTGTATAGCGGTATTTGCAAACAGTGCAGATCCAGCTGAGCCGGCTCGTGACGAGCCGTCTCATCTGGATCTGCAGTTTTTGCAATTAATGTTCACATTTTCAGAACAAAAACAACTCGTTTTCATCAATGAACTAGTCTGAAAATAATTTTGTGACGATTGGATTGGTTACAAAATTAACCTATCAAAATCCATTCCAGTTACTTAGGGGTGAAAGGGTTAAAGTATTTACCATCGTTTCCATTTCACAGAGCCTAAGAAATCCTACGCGAAAATACGAAATCGCGTGCAAGTTAAACTCAAAGGAAGAAATCAACATTTACAAAGCAAACATTCAAATACTCGAATGGAGCGATCTTTTACAAATTGCTAGATACAAATCGAAAACTATTCAGTGTTTACAGTTCTACACAAATGTTATATAATATTTATTACATAAGCTCAGCATCAACCATTGAGGCTGTACCGTTCGCTTTGAAATTTCCAGTTCAATAAATTCATTCTGCTCTAACTTATTTACCGTATGAGCTGTGGCGTGATAATACGTATACATGTATGTATGTTTGGCAGTTTTCATATCTGATTCAGTAGATGAATGATCGTTCCTCTGGGGGCAGTTTCACTAAATTTCGTACGACTAAAATGTTCGTAAGTGCAAAATTATGATAGTCTGTAAATTTCACATTAGCAATGTTTTCTTGTAGATAATTATTGGATTTACATGTATTGAGCATAGGCTGCATATGCAGCCTATGCTCAATAAATGTAAATCCATAAATTGAAATTTATAGACGATCCTAAATTTGCACTTACGAACATTTTAGTCGTATGAAGTTTAGTGAAACGGGCCCCTGTTCTCCTATAACGTGTTTACCTATCAATGTGCATGTTTTATGATCCAGGGGGCCGTTTCACTAAACTTCGTACGATTAAAATGTTCGTAAGTGCAAATTTAGGATCGTCTGAAAAGTTCAATTGATGGACTTATATTTATTGAGCACATGCAGCATATGCTCAATAAATGTAAATCCAATAATTGTTTACAAGAAAACATTGTTAATCTGAAATTTACAGACTATCATAATTTTGCACTTACGAACATGTTAGTCGTACGAAGTTTAATGAAACGGGCCGCAGGCGCTCTTGTATTTATTAAACTGCGATACGTCGAAAAACTCGAAGAAACCAATCCACTTTTAACCTATTCATCAATCACGCAGGCCTCTATCGTACCGTTTGCGAACAGAATATGTACTATTTGCGGATATTTTCTCATATGAGCGTTTATAAAATTCCGCCATTTCAGATTAATAAGCTAGTCTGACAAAAATTTGTGCCATGGTCTAAGTAGATACGGGGTACGTACGGTGCCCCTACTGGCTGCCAAACTTTTTCGGGCGATGAAATCGTGCGGACATAGTAAGGTGACATTACGATCGCGACTTAGTACGTACATCGTAAGGATGCCTTGCGGGCTTCCTACGATCGGGGATCGTGCCTCCGCAAGGTAACCGCAACATGCCTCTACGATATTCCTGGCGTGAGTTCCCGATTTTCAAAATCTTACGGTCTTCATTAAAAGTTGCCGATGACCCCTGCGATGCCCAAACATCTGTTTAAATGTCACCGCTGTCTGTAGGATGTCGCCGATTCCCGTAGGCTTCAACAACACATCGTACGGGCGCCTTATCCGCTTACGATGCATTTGTGACTAATATATTAGTCAGGAATGAAAGGGTTACAATGAGAAAACTCGAATATTTGAAGGACTGCACCGCCTACGTCAATCTCCCCAATAGTATCAACGTTTCTGAACACATATTTGACGATACCAACTCGCAATTAACATTCGTTTGTGCCTGAGCGTAGCTGTAGCAATCAAGCTGCCTGATTATATCCAGCGCAATATTCAAGTACAGTGAAACCTCTCTAAACCGGTCACCCCGGCGCAGCAAACGCGTCTTCATGAGCTGCATTTGGTGGTCTAGGGAGTTTGGCACAGACTTATGTCGTTTTTGCGAAGAACCAATTTACGTGTCGGAGACACGGAAATCGATTCTTCGCAAAAACGACAGAAGTTTGGGCGAAAATAAACAGACAACCAAATGCAGTTTAACAAGACGCGTTTCATGCACCATATTACATCAAAATCCGTTACGTAATAAGGACACTATAAAAGAATACGTACTTTAAATCGGTACTTGTTGTTGTTGTTAGCATCACGTGATCATACACCTTGTTAGTCGGGGAAAATCTTCTAAGGTACAGAATCACATGGCTTCAGAGCTCCAGATAACTTTTGTATTTAAAGAGTATTATACCCCCAGATTTCAAATTCAATCCGTATTTAACTTTTACAAATCTATTATTGATTTACCGTCCTTATTAAATAATAAGGAACAAATGATAAAAAATAAAACAAATTAAAAAACTCGCTTTTTTGAGCAGCTCAACTCAGTAAATTTTCAACTTTATTCCAGTATTTTCACGACTGAATTTGAAAATCAATGCGTATTTTCACATTAGTGTGAGTACATGTATTTTGTAATCCCATTTTGATAATCAATGCGTATTCTGCTAAAATAAGTGCGTAAATACGCCAGCCAATACGCACTTTGGAACCCAAACAACTACGATATTGATATTACTAAAGACTGTTTCGATACCACCGTTCAAGGAAATAATAATTGTATTTGATGTGTACGCTTCTTTCCACCGTTTATACAATTGCAATTACAAGACAGAGTCAAGGGAACCGTTCCACTAAACTTCGTACGACTAAAATGTTCGTAAGTGCAAAATTACGATAGTCTGTAAATTTCACATTATCAATGTTTTCTTGTAAACAATTATTGGATTTACATTTATTGAGCATAAGCTGCATATGCAGTCTATGCTCAATAAATGTGAATCCATCAATTGAAATATCCAGACGATCCTAAATTTGCACTTACGAACATTTCAGACGTACAAAGTTTTGTGAAACGGGCCCCTTATCCGGAGCTCTGCCAGGCTTGTCTCAATTTGCTGAGCTGAG
Source organism: Conchocele bisecta (assembly GCA_029237695.1). Classification (NCBI taxonomy): domain Eukaryota; kingdom Metazoa; phylum Mollusca; class Bivalvia; order Lucinida; family Thyasiridae; genus Conchocele; species Conchocele bisecta. The sequence continues at coordinate 49,183,791 of CM055271.1, read as the reverse complement.
GCGGCCGGTATACATGTACGATACCTCTGGCGGGACAAAACAGCGCGAGTGTTACGTATCGACCGGACGGCTTCGTCGGCAGCGGCACTGGGCACTTCCCTGAGATTCCGTATAGATTCACATCCGAGACGGCCGCCGTATAAATTCCAATACTCTACTCATGGATGGAATTGATTTTGTGAAAACGATGCAGGATATTTAACGTAAACATGAGGAATATAAAAACATATTCACAGATGATTACGTGTCTGTGCTAGCAGTATGTGTATAGCTGTCGTTCAACCCATTGCGTTCCGAATACGCTTTTAGACATGTGTGATTTTTGTTTAAATATTTTATTTTCTAATTTTCTTGTTTCTCAATGAAAGTATACGTTGTTACCATTCATTTGAACCGTCTCGACGAGACGGTTCAAATGATGGTCACAGCGTATACGTCTGATGAGATGTAAAGAAATTATTTGAAATTTTCCGTCAGTAAAATTGTCTAGCTCAAGAACTTAATGTTTTAAGAAGCGTGTGTTGTGTGCTCTGTAGAGGATTTTCTGAATATTCTAGGATAGCGGATATCCGATCGTGTATTTGTTGTGTATATCTCGAAGTTGTGGCTAGTAATCCAGGGCGACTTATCCCGATACTAAAAGTGGACTAGTGTATTAGTGTACATGTAAGTTGATGGTGATACATGTACATGCCCAGTCGCTTATAGTCTGTTTCACGAACGCTGCCCAAATTTGACGGCCATATAAACAATTAAAAAACCATATTTTTTTCGATAATATTAAATTAAAGGAAAATTTAAGAATGAGCCTTCTTTTTATTTCGTGAAATTTGGTCAAATATTGATTTGATTGCGGAAACAAAATTTCCCCATGTTAAATCCCCATAGACATCTTCACGGAGTGGAGTGAAGATGTCTATGGGGATTTAACATGGGGAAATTTTTTAGAATTTCAGAAATACTGGACCGATTTTTAAAATTTAACTTTTGTTTTCTTAGTTAGATCATTTCCAAGCTATCTATCCTCCCACACTCCTCTACCTCTTTTCCCCCAATGTTAAATTCCCATAGAGAAATAAATTTTTCGTAATAAAACCAATATTTAACCAAATTTCACGAAATAAAAAGAAGGCTCATTCTTATATTTTGCTTTAATTTAATATTATCGAAAAAAATATTGTTTTTGCATTGTTTATATAGCCGTAAAATTTGGGCAGGTTTCGTGAAACAGACTATTGACAGTATTCAGCATAGCGGTAAATTGATAGTATTTCTGCCGTAATATGAAAACGCGATAGGCATACAGTCGAACCTGTGCTAAAGACCACCTCCGAATAGCAATCACCTGGCTGTAAAGGCCACACTTTTGTTGTCCCAATGGCACAATTACTATATAAATGACCCTGCGAATAAAGACCACCTGTGAAGAAAGGATCAAATTTTTTACTTTCCATGGCTGGTGTTTATTCACAGGTTTGACTGTATATACAAATATACGAACTAAATACATGAAGTAGATGGAAATAAGATATCGAGAATAAATGAGAAGGAAAGATTCAAATGTTTTTAAATATCACAGAATAAAAACAAAAGTACATGCATAGACTCAGGTGGGAACGATCGCTTAGGCAATGCAGGGTTTATATTGGGGACGTACAGTATTCTCTCGAGTTTATAACTGTCACGCAGGGTGACTTATAAAGAGACCCGCAGGGACGTATAATTCTTTTATTTATTAATTCGTTCCCACGAAATAACAATTCGTTCCCTCAATTTAACAATTCGTTCCCACGAATTTGCACTTCGTTCCCTCAATCTAATAATTCGTTCCCACGAAATAACAATTCGTTCCCACGGGAACGAATTGTTAATTCGTGGAAACGAATTAATAACAATAATCCATGTACCCTGCGCGGCTCCGTATGCTTATCCTGCATCAGTTATCTGAAAGTGTTATGCATGTTAGACTGAAAATCCGTATCGCTTTTCTTGTACGGTAAATGGACAAACATACAATTTATTTATTGACATCAAATTATCAGTAAGCATCGATACCACGGAAACTATCGTTGGGACCTCTAGCTATTTGATTGATTATATGTCACTGTTGATTGGAGAAATGGGGTTTATAGGTTTTTCGACCACCGTGGATCCAGATCCGCCTGTGCATCCGCGTATTCTGGTCAGGATATGCACGACTCGCCATTGCATCAATGAAGCACCCGTCATGCTTCTAATGAGCAATATGTATCGTTGTTCGGATACGGGAGTTTGCTAATTGATCAGGAGCTACACTGGTAACAAACCCTATAAGCCCCATTTCTCCATTCACTATAGGAACGAATAGCATTTTTGTGGAATTTATTGGGGTATAAACTTGGAAAAGTCGCGGGAATACTGGACGAAGGCCGGAAGGCCTCGTCCAGTATTCCCGCGACTTTTCCAAGTTTATATCCCCGATAAATTCCACAAAAAGGCCATTATTTCTTTTATTTTCCGTTTTCTTAAGAATTATTTTAACTGCGCCTCACGGTTACGGAAGGTACTTCGGCGTGGGAGTTTACTGGGAAATAAATTTTGGACAGAGACTTGCTACGGGCCAATCAAATGTTGGGGAATTGTGTAAATATTTTTGAGCTGGAATTATAGCCACATATTTGTTTGAACGAACTCAGACAGCTTTTATGGCTGCTCATCAGTGTATACATTGTACGTGTGCAGAAAAAAATAAGTTCACAAATCTACAACTAAATTAAACGAGCTTATTGCATAAATAGAGAAAAGTAGGTTAGTGTCGTGAATGTGAAAAAATATCTGGCAAGGCTTAGGAAACGGGATGGGCGAGGCTCTGCCGAACACATCCCGTTTCCGTGCCGCGCCAGATATATTTCCCATTCACGGCACTAACCTTCTGTTCTATTTATCCCGTCAACACCTACAAATGGCTTTAAAATGCAAAACAATAACCCCAGTCACCGCACATATTCATACGCAGTGATTAGGTCGTATTGACAGGATATCAAAAATGTTTCACGGCACATACGCACTGTGTTGACGTGATAAAATGGGGGTTGCATATGAAGCTGCTGCGGCAGAAACACGTTAGATGATCATTGCAGTTTCAATGTAATATTGTGCTTATGCGATAAATAGATGTGTTGATTTAATACGAGATGTATTAAACTGGCTGACTGATTTCATAAGAAACTCGGCATAGCCTCGTTTCTTAGGAAATCACTAAACTTGTTTAATAAATACATGTATCATATTAAATCATCACTCATTTAATATTCGCCATGTACTGATTTCATCAGAAACTAGACCATGGACAACTTCCAGTTTCATAATCATCATACAAGCCAACCAAAAGTGTATGTGCTATGCATCATGCATTGAAGCTGTACTGGCCAGCTGTATGTAACGTAATCAATTTTCTGTAGCTGTCTGATTTACATACTTATTTCGAAAAACGAACACAACGATACTAAATCTACAATTAGAATATTGCTCTTGACCCTTTCACCCCTGAGTAACTTGAATTAATTTTGATATGTAAATTTTCCGACCAATCCAATCATCATAAAATAATTACCAGACTTGTCCATTTATGATAAGGGGGCGTTTTCGTTCTCGAAAATGTGAACAGTTCTTGCAAAAAGTGTAGATCCGGATGAGACGGCTCGTCACGAGCCGTCTCATCTGGATCTACACTTTTTGCCAATACCACTATACAGGCCTGTGGTGTTGAAAGGGTTAAAATGTGTAATACATGTACACATGTATATGAGTGATGACGCTGTACACATGTATATGAGTGGTGACGCTGTACACATGTATATGAGTGGTGACGCTGTACACATGTATATGAGTGGTGACGCTGTACACATATTAGACGGATCCTTTGAGAATTACGGAAGATATCACACTTTTCAGTTAACTTTTTAATCATCTCTCGTATTTTCTGATCTGATTAATTTTCTTCTCAAATCTGATACATTTAAACGTTACAATGTGCGAACAAAAAACTGTCCTCTACTGCTGTTTAAAGGTACATGCCCACTCAGTAGGACAAGCTGTTATTTATAGGAATAAAATAAGTGTTGAAATTGTGTCACTATTCCACCAGTTGTAAACATTACGAGTGCCCGCTATACAGATATAATCATTTAGTAATATTTATTTTATTGATAGTGACTCGCGGTGGTATCAAACTATTTTCACATGCAAATGAGACATGCTGTTTTTTAATTATGTATACTAATTAAATCCATCACCAGAAAAAATAATATTTTCGACAGATTATGAAGTATAACCATTGCACATCAAAAAATATATACAGCTATAATAAATAGTAATGTCCGTTAACATTTTAAGGAAACACGGTTATCGCCCCTGATATCAGTGCGGAAAGTTTCGTATAATATAAAATTTATAATAATGCCAATCAATACATGGGGTAATAGTGAATGAATGTTTATTTTGCCAGAAAATGTCATATCTACAGAATATACAAAACTTTCTCCCTATATAATAACCAGGGCCTGGTTGTTCAAAACACCAGTTAGCTTAACGGACTCTTAAATCCTTAACGGACTGTTAAATCCTTAACTGAATGGTTAAAATCTCTGTTAAAACAGAGATTTTAACCATTCAGTTAAGGATTTAACAGTCCGTTAAGCTAACGGATGTTTTGAGCAACCGGGCCCTGGCATTGTGTGCCTACTGCGTGGGCATGTACCAATACTATTGTGTCGTCTCTCTCAATAAAACATGGTTTGACAGCACTTCAGAATCATCTCCAATGTAAATAAGTATAAAGTGATGTCAAACCATTCCTCTGATGAGAAAAAATGAAAATAATATGTAAACAGCAGACGACATGATTTTATTCAGCATTGTAAGGGTCAAAGATGTATGTACTTTCTTAGAAGAATGACGCCTGTTTTACATCTACATGTACTTAAAGACTTGAAACCATGTTACCGCGCAAATCTGATCTAGATCAACACTGGTCGCCATGGTGATCGGCTTCATTCCACCAATCACGATCACGTACCGGCTGTACATGTAGCTGCCGAATGCTGTTCCAAAGGTGCCAACAATTTACACTCACGTGCGCTAATCTTGTCAGAACAGAACAGAACAGAACAGAACATATGTTTATTTTGCAAATATCATACCTCAACATGCGGTATATGAGTACATATTGATTTTCATGTCAATATTTACCAATTTCTTTATTTCAAAATACTTGAATATTTTGCCTGAAATCTAGCAGCTCGATTGTCTGAGCCTGAGCTGTGCTACAGCTCAGGCCTAGCCAATCACATTGCTCGATTGCGAGTTGGCATTGTAAATATAGTTACACCTTGATAATCTGGACAAGACTAACTCAGGCGTTAGTTGGCATTGCCAATAGATGTTCAGAAACGTTGATACCGACTCTCCTTCTTCTTCTTCTTCTTCTTTCTACGTATTTCCTTCCTATTGAGGCACACCGAAGTGCAGACTGCACACCGTCTAAATGATTTCACATTCACGGCTACACATTGTCACTTCTATACTTCAATCTTTCGTTAGTTAGTACATGTCAGATCACGGTTCGTCCGCATGTACGAAGAGATAATACGCGAGCTTTAGCGAGCGGATTATCGCTCATACATGCGGACAAACGTGATCTAACTTATTCATCACATCCCCATGCACATACCTTGCACACGAGCTGTGTTAATACAGAAACAACACCCGGAAATGTGTCAAAGATGTGATAATACATGTAGTCATGCTGGCATGTATACAGGCTGGTACAGTGCAACCTCTCTACAACAGCCACCCATGGGAAGAGGCAAAATTGGCTGTTATAGAGAGGTGGCTGTTGTAGGGAGGTTAATGCTGAATACAATTTTATCGTCTGATGTTTATTTATTTTCTTCAATAATTCTCAATAAAAACATGTTTTGACAGCATTTTAGAATCATTTCCAATGGAAATGATTCTAAAATGCTGTCAAAACATGTTTTTATTGAGAAAGAATGCAAAATCAACATCAAACGACAATGTTCATGCTCAGCAGTGTAAGGGTTAGATATAGATGAAATCATCCATTTGGGATATAAAATAGCGGCTGTTACAGAGAGGTGGCTGTTGTAGAGAGGTGGCCGTTCGGGGAGGTTCGACTGTATATACACTGTGACATTTCGGGATGGACAAGATCAACGCAGGTGACTGTGTACCCAACACTTAGTCATATTCAAAGGTACTTAACCCTTTAAACCCGAAAGCCCGCTATAGCGGTTTATGCAAACAGTGCAGATCCGGATGAGCCGGCTCGTAACGAGACGTCTCATCAGGATCTTCACTTTTTTAAAGTATTGTTCATACTTTTAAGAACAAAAACACCCCCTTTTCAAAAATGGACTAGTCTGAAAATAATTTTCATATCAAAATCCATACCAGTTACTTAGGGGTGAAAGGTTGAACTGACACACATTTTAGTAGCCACTAAATGCAGAAACATTCCCAGGGGTCTGTGTCTGTGTTAACATGCATAAATATGTCCGTGTGTAACGTTCTATTGCCGTATTAATTTTATCGTCTAGACGACGAGTGTCTAGTACATATTCGCAGCAATATAAGTTAATAGAACCCTGGGGGCCGTTTAACTAAACTTCTTACGATTACAATGTTCGTAAGTGCAAATTTAGGATCGTCTGGAAATATCAGTTGATGGATTTACATTTATTGAGCATAGGCTGCAGATGCAGCCTATGCTCAATAAATGTAAATCCAATAATTGTTTACAAGAAAACATTGTTAATGTGAAATTTACAGACTATCATAATTTTGCACTTACGAACATTTTAGTCGTACGAAGTTTAGTGAAACGGCCCCCAGAATTACTTTATCTCGTCTGCCGTTTATGGGTTACACGTTTTCGTTAAGTAATATGTTGAAATGGAAATCGACAGACGGGCATATTTGGCTCCCGCTTATTTAAGACTTAACCTTAAAGGGTACATTCACCGCTACAATTGAAGAAGACCTGGGGCCCGTTTCACTAACAAATCATAGTTTGTTCATAAGTTCGAACTTAAGTTATAACTTATGACAAAAGTTATGACCGACTTAAGTCATTGCTTATTTGGTTTCACAACACAAACTTAAGACGGTTATAACAAGTCCGTCATAAGTTACAACTTAGTTATTGTTTGCAGCTTTGGTATGTGCCGCGCGGGTTAGAATCCCGCTCGGGGCTTATATTTTTATGATGACTTTACTTTCCCTTTATGTGTTTTGACATCTAAAATAACGGATTTGCAAGCCTAATGTTGAATATTATTAATTTTTAAAAATAATCTCGTGTAGAATATAAATTTTATCTCAATATTCCGACGCCATTGAATACATGTGGATATATTTATTGCCAACTAGTTAACCTTATACTGTAATATAAACTGGCATATGACATGAAACAGCAACAAAATAAGCAATTAACAATGTTTTTATTTTTACATTCCAATAAAATTGTAGTTCGACCATTTTTTTAATTTTACTTAGATTACCTCATTAACTCAGAAATCACGTTTCACAGTCAGCAGAACACATGTACTGTCGATGATTAATGGTATGCCCGGTCAGATATGGATGTATCTGATACAACTACCGAATGACATATTATATTTATTTGAACTGGACACGGGTAATGTGTTGATTACATGTAGAAATGCATGCACTGTGTGAGTCAGTGTCACCCATATAGGATTGCCCCTGAACATGTTTACCAGTATAGGACTGGATTAATGCGCACGTGCGTTCAGCGGACGGGTCTGACATTTTTGTTAAATGCGTCAGGACTGTTTCTCCATCTAGTCTGAAAACCAGGTATCTCCTTATCAGAAACGAAACACAGGCTAACACTGTCCACAAAAGTTATACTCCACTTTCTAGAACCACTTGATTTGCTAATGTTGTATATCTCTCCAGTAACCGCCAGGGTACTACCAGTTGCGTAAAATCGCAATGCAGTTAACACTTGCAATGACACTGACAGACTGTGTGATCTCAGGGCTGACCGTATAATGTCAGCATGTGCAATGTTGCATACTTGTAGAAAAAAAATCACGAGACAGCCTGCATTTCGATATTTGGTCCTCCTTATCCATGAAGTCTAGGGGATTGGTTCGGTCCTAAAGACTCGTTCCCATGGTAAATTGCGCGCCTGGATTATAGCAACTGCAGCTGCCATCGTTTGTATGTTCTGTAAAGAAAGAACAAACAACAGTAGGATAGTCAATCAGACTGATGGACGGACGGACGTTCATACATGACACACCATTAGGTTGTATATTCATCGTTTTTATAGAAAAGAATGACCACTTAAGACACAATAGGCTTCGGTTACGGAATATGTTGCATTGTTTTCGTTTGTCATAGCCAACACCTCCAACCACCTACCGACCGACCGACCGACCGACCGACCGACCGACCGACCGACCGACCGACCGACCGACCGACCGACCGACCGACCGACCGACCGACCGACCGACCGACCGACCGACCGACCGACCGACCGACCGACCGACCGACCGACCGACCGACCGACCGACCGACCGACCGACCGACCGACCGACCGACCACGACCGACCGACCGACACCAACCGACCGACACCGACCGACACCAACCGACCGACACCGACCGACCCGTACCGACCGACCGACTGACCGACTGACCGACTGACCGACCGACCGACCGACACACACCGACACCGACTGACACCGACCAACACCGACTGACACCGACTTACACCGACTTACACCGACCGACCGACACCGACCGACTAACACCGACCATGCGAAACCAACTGACCGACACCGACATACCGACACCAACCGACCGACACCGACCGACACAGACCGACACCGACTGACACCGACTGACACCGACCAACACCGACTGACACCGACCGACCGACACCGACCGACCGACCGACCGACCGACTGACACCGACCGACTGACACCGACAGTGCGAAACCAACTGACTGACACCGACATACCGACACCAACCGACCGACATCGACCGACCCGGACCGACCCGGACCGACCCGGACCGACCGACTGACACAGACCGACACCGACTGACACCGACCAACACCGACTGACACCGACCAACCGACCAACCGACACCGACAGACCGACTGACACCAACTGTGCGAAACCAACTGACCGACACCGACATAACAACATACCGACATAACGACACCGACCGACCGACCGACACTGACAAACATACACCGACGGACACCGACTGACCGACACCAACCGACAGACTGACACCGACCGACTGACACCGACCGTGCGAAACGAACAGACCGACACTGACCGACGACCGACCGATCCTACGACCGACCGACCGATGAGTCGACCGACCGACGACGACCGACCGACGACCGAACCGACCGATCCGACCGACTCCGACCGACGACTGACGACGACCACCGACCGACCGACGATACCGACGACGGACGACGACGACGACAGACCACCGACCGACAGACGACCACAGACCGACCACCTACACCGACGACCGACACCAAACCCGACGACCGACCAACGACCGACACCAACCGACCGACGACCGACCGACCACGACCGACACCTACACCAACCGATCCGACACCAAAGCCGACCGAACACCGATACGACCGACACCGACCGACCGACACCGACCGACCCGTACCAACCGACCGACTGACCGACTGACCGACCGACCGACCGACACACACACACCGACACCGACTGACACCGACCAACACCGACTGACACCGACATACCGACACCAACCGACCGACACCGACCGACCTGGACCGACCCGGACCGACCTGGACCGACCCGGACCGACCCGGACCGACCGACCGACACAGACCGACACCGACTGACACCGACCAACACCGACTGACACCGACTGACACCGACCAACCGACAGACCGACTGACACCAACTGTGCGAAACCAACTGACCGACACTGACATACCGACATAACGACACCGACCGACCGACCGACCGAGACCGACCGACCGACACTGACAAACATACACCGACGGACACCGACTGACCGACACCAACCGACAGACTGACACCGACCGACTGACACCGACCATGCGAAACCAACAGACCGACACTGACCGACCGACCAACACCGACTGATCGACCGATACCGACTGATCGACCAACACTGACCGACACCAACCGACACCGACCGACTGACAGACCGACAGACACCGACCGACACTGACCAACTGACACTGACCAACTGACTGACACCAACCGACACACAGACATACATGAACAGCATACACACGGTTCGTTACGAGCCGGCTCATCTGGATCTACAGTGGTTGTAAATGTTGTCGATAACTGGGCATAACGAATACTGGTAACGACATGACCTACATCACAAATAGCAATACACGGGTAACTAGCACAGGTGTGGCTATCTATATGTAAGCATATATGGTTTATATGGCAGATACTTGCTAAAATAGTACGTATGAAGTGAACATTTACCTGCTGTCAGTGAATTGTTTTCTCCACCTCGGCTCACATGGGGGCATCCATCTTTGTTTATTTCATAAGTTCCGACTTAAATATTTAAGTTATAACTTAAGACTGCCAGCTACCTGTCTTAGTTTTCCATCGTAAATTTCGATTGTCGTTCTTGCTAAGATGTTTTGTGAAACGGACTAAGCACGTACTCCGGACTTAAGTTATAACTTATGACAAAAGTACTTGCTTAGTTCGTTAGTGAAACGGGCCCCTGGACCCGGTTGCTCAAAACCTCTGTTAGCTTAACAGACTGTTAAATACGGAAGCACAGAGGTGACATGCAAACTCTTTTTTTCTAGGTAGGAGTTGTTTTTTTATCTTGTGGGAACAAGATATTATTTTGAGGGAACAACATAATATCTTGTTCGCACAGGATAATATTTTGAGGGAACAGGATAATATCTTGTTCGAACAAGATATTATGTTGAGGGAACAACATAATATCTTGTTCGCACAGGATAATATTTTGAGGGAACAGGATATTAACTTGTTTGAACAAGATATTATTTTGAGGGAACAACATAATATCTTGTTCGCACAGGATAATATTTTGAGGGACCAGGATATTAACTTGTTCGAACAAGATATTATTTTGCGGGAACAACATAATATCTTGTTCGCACAACTTAATATTTTGTTCCCACAGAATAATATTTTGAGGGAACAGAATATTAACTTGTTCGCACAGGATCCTAACCCTAACCCTTTATATTTAAGTCCCATTGAGAAATAACGGTTAATTAGAAGCTCTCTATCCATGACAAAGTATTGAGGCTAAATGGCGGCGAAAGGATGCTGTTCCCTCAAGATAATATTTTGTTCCCTCAAAATATTATCTTGTTCGAACAAGTTAATATCCTGTTCCCTCAAAATAATATTCTGTGGGAACAAAATATTAAGTTGTGCGAACAAGATATTATGTTGTTCCCTCAAAATATTATCCTGTGCGAACAAGATATTATGTTGTTCCCTCAAAATAATATCTTGTTCGAACAAGTTAATATCCTGTTCCCTCAAAATATTATTCTGTGGGAACAAAATATTAAGTTGTGCGAACAAGATATTATGTTGTTCCCTCAACATAATATCTTGTTCGAACAAGATATTATCCTGTTCCCTCAAAATATTATCCTGCACGAACAAGATATTATGTTGTTCCCTCAAAATAATATCTTGTTCCCACAAGATAAAAAAAAAACTCATGCCTAGAAAAAAAAGTTTGCATGTCACCTCTGTGCTTCCGTAGTTAAATCCTTAGCAATGCTAAGGATTTAACTGTCTGTTAAGCTAACAGCAGCTTTGAGCAACCGGGCCCAGTCGTTTAAACGGTCTTTCTAAAAACAAAACTAATCAAATTACCCCACCCACTAATGCACAGTACATACATGTATACAATAGCATTGTCGAATGAACCACTCGTTTCAACATTGTCACTTGGAATTTCACACAGTTTTTCCACGATCAAATATGTTTTCTACAACCGCCTGGTCAGACTGCGTGGATATGCGGACTGATCTGGATCAACCCTGACCGCCACGTCGTATTCTGCGTAATTTAAGTTGTCGTCTGCTGTTTATTTTGTATCCCGTCAACACAGTGTGTATGTGCCGTGAAACACGGTGCCGTGAAACATTTTTGATATCCAGTCAATACTATTTTTGCATTTTACAGCCGTTTGTAGGTGTTGACGGGATAAATAGAATAGTAGGTTAGTGCCGTGAATGGAAAAACATATCTGGCGCGGCACGGAAACGGGATGTGCTCGGCAGAGCCTCGACCATCCCGTTTCCTGAGCCTTGCCAGATATTTTTTCCCATTCACGGCACTAACCTACTATTCACTATCTATTTTCCTTATTTCTGAACCAAAATATATGTTGTGACCACTCATTTGAACCGTCTCGGCGAGACGGCTCAAATGAGTGGTCACAACATATACTTCTGATGAGAAATAAATAAATTATTGAGCCTTGCCGGATATTTTTTCCCATTCACAGCACTAACCTACTATTCTCTATATATTCATTCGAGCGCTAGCGAAGAATTATACAACCAACATCCAAATTTGAGGTCTTTTATGCAATGAGCTTTTATGCAAATGTCGGTCACAGCACATATTTTGAGGGTTGAACTTTTTTAAAATCACGGGCCTTACACCATAGAAATAGTTATAACGACTTAGCCTGATCGCCTTTTCAGTGTGATAAATGTTGTGTTTTTTTTTGTGTGCTAAATTTATGTTATTGCACATGTTTCCGTAGTCTGAGAGTGCGACATTAACCGCCATAATCGATTATTCGCGATTCGTAACTCCATGGTTCGGTGCACGAATACAATCTTAGATTTCGGTTCAGAATAGGTCTCAGAATAGAAATATAGTTATGATGTTGGGTTTTCCAAAAATCTATTTTTAACTCGTTGTTGTTGTTGTTTCTGCTGTGAAATTTCCGCACTTATTTTTCGCGAAACGCTTTCCACTCGAGATAAATTATTAATATATGTGTCATCCACAAACACATACTGCTAACAACTTCAGGAGTTCAGTACTTTGATTTCTATTTTTCTCATCAAAAACATGGTTTAACAGAACATGAGAATCATTTCCAATGGAAATGATTCTAAAGTGCAGTGAAACAATGTAGTATATTTAGCAAACTATTAAATAACAACAGACGACAATTTCGGTTCCACGTATTCTAAGGGTTAACACATGTTCTCATCCATCGGGCAACAATAGTCCCTCTGGAAAACAGCAGCCGATCGCGAACTTCAATTGCTTTTCCAAAAAACCAATTGTATGCCATCCGCCACAATATCCCTCATCCACTATTTACTTCAAATTGACAAATACAATTTGAAAAGAAGCTTTTTAATGACAGGCACGTATCGTATTTTGCTGATTATCGAGACGGTTTCTATAACGGAGTCACGTTCATGTTTCCTAGTTAGAAACGTCGCCGTTTCTGGTCAGAATAATTTAATGAAAAATGACAACAAAAAATTAAGCAACTTTCCAAATAATTATTCCGAACCACTGATGGTAAGAGTTTTGGGTTCAGTTCGAGTTTGTCAACATAACTGTGTCAAGTACATGTATCAAGATACAGTGAAACATCGCTAATCCGAACACTTCGACAAATCCGATTATTCACTTTGAATGTTTTTCACCGCAATGCCGCTCTAATTATAAAGTGCGTTCATGATCGCAAAGCATAGAACTGTGTCACAGAGTGATCAGAAGCTTGATTTACAGTCGCGCCTCTATAAACAGGACTCCCTGGTGATCTCCCAGGTTGTCCGGTTTAGAGAGGTTGCACTGTAGTTCATTTCAATCCGCATAGCGATAGGGCCCATACCGTGTTCCTTTGAATATTGACAGTGTCGACAATATCTACCCATGTACATACACTTGCGCGAAGTTCTAAATGTCACCCAATATTTGGGATGTATTAGACAAATACCAGATGTCATCAGAAAACTATGTGATTTATATGTAATATTAATAAATTAGAAAGGCATTGTAGAAACATTTTATTAATGCATTATGCATATATTAATTCATTAGAAAAGTAGTGTAGAAAAGATTGTATTAATGTATTATGTATTATCTAAAATGATTGACCAAAATTGACCACCCCCACATTCAAATTCACACACGTGCAACATTTCCGATTAGAATGGCTAATACCGCACGCGGTATTAGCCATTCTGCTCGGAAACGTTGTAATTTGTGTGAATGTTACATGTGATGGTGGTCCACTTTGATCAATCATTTTAGAATGATCGCATAATGCATTAATACAATCTTTTCTACACTGCCTTTCTAATGAATTGATATTACATATAAATCACATTTTACACTGATTGCGGCTTGTATTTGTCCAAAAACATCCCAAATATTTGGTGACCAAATACAAGGTGTATGATCACGTGGTACTAACAACGACAAGTAATGAAATTTCCAGAATCCATCTGATTCAAAGTACGTATTCTTTGTATAGTGTCCTTATTACGTAACGGATTTTGATGAAATATGACGCATCGAACGCGTCTTGTTAAGCTGCATTTTGTGGTCTCGGTATTGTCGCCCAAACTTCTGTCGTTTTTGCGAAGAATCGATTTCCGTGTCTCCGACACGGAAATCGATTCTTTGCAAAAACGACATAAGTCTGTGCCAAACTCCCTGGACCACCAAATGTAACTCATGAAGACGCATTTGCTGCGCCATATTTCATCAAAATCAGTTGCATATTAAGGAAAATATCAAATAATACTTAATTTGGAGTGGGCGACGTTGTTGTTGTTGTAACCACGTGATCATGCACCTTGACATAGAACTTCACGCAATTGTAGTTGACCAAATTCAGTCATGTCGTTGCTTTCGTGTAACCTACATAAAAGCAGGTTCTGTTCTGTTCTGGCCGACTGTTTTGGAAATGCTATATATATATGCGACATAGTTATGAAACATCGGATGGCGGAAAGCAATTGTAGAGATGGAATACGTCGAAAGAGACGTTATTGTTATTGTTTTATTGGCGTCGGGGCTTATGTCACCCTCACATACATCCTTAACACGTGGCTGTTACTGGAGAAATGGGGCTTATAGTATATGTGACCGGTGTATCTCCTGATCAAATAGCATGCTCACGGAGTCTTATCAGGATATACACTGTACGCGATTCCATCAAGCAAACATCCGTCATGCTTCTAACAAGAAATATAGATCGTTATAAGGTTACAGGGGTGTGCTATTTGAGCAGGAGCTAAACTAGTCACAAATCCCATAAGACCCATTTCCCCAGTCACAGCCACAAATGTGTTCAGTCGGGAAATGTTTTTTGTTGAGCGGTCGCGGGGGCAAAGGCCAAACTGATGCTCATTTGTTTCACGATTATATCACAATAGACCGTTCGTTCTTAACCCTTTCAACCCTAAGGAACTGGAATAGACTGTGATATGCTAATGTTCCGACCAATCCAATGGTCACAAAATGATTTTCAGATTCGTCCTTTTATGAAAAGGGGGTGTTTTTGTTCTAAGAAATATGAAAATTACTTGCAAAAAGTGCAGATCCTGATGAGACTGCTCGTTACGAGCCGGCTCATCTGGATCTGCACTGTTTGCATAAACAGATATAGCGGGCTTTCGGGTTCAAAAGGTTACATGTGGTGATGACTGTAGAAATGGGGATTATGGCCATTGCGACCAATGCAGGCCTGGACCAGCCTGCGCAGTCTGATTCGGGTCTCCACTGGTCGCCATTCAGGCACTGAAACCCACGTCATGCTTCTGACAAACAGCATACGCATTAGTCGCACAAATATGATATAATAATAGTGGCAAATGCGATCCTGATGTACTGGTTGGGTATGAGCCGGCTCATCTTGATCTACAGTATTTGCACATGTTAGCTGTATACATGGTTTGTGTGATGGAAAGTGTTAAGCATGTCTGCTGATTTTGGAAGATTGCTGCGTGTTTCTGTTATATAATTGCGAACTTTATAGACCCTGATATCTGACTACCGCGCAACCAGATAAGATCTAAACTGTTCGTATCAGCTTAACACATGTTGCATAGGCGTCATTCAAAGACACAAAAAGGCACTCGTTTTTACTTCGTTTTGTTTTATGTTAATCGCAATGGATAATCTGCTAGAGTATCACGATCAGAAGCAGATTATTAAAATCTTAGTTGTAGATTTGCATTGTATGTCTCAACCAAATTGTCCCTATGTGACACCTGATAAAAGTGAAACAAATTTTACAATTGAAAAATAACTAGTTTTCGAATTCAATGCTAGCTTTCGTGCGATCGATGATTACTTTAGTTTTCAAACACCATATTTAAGGATATGCTTTGCTCCTGTTTCAATGGCACGTTGTATGCTTGCAAGTCACTATTCCCATTGTACATTTGCAATTGTAGCAAACATAACACAATTGAGACACGCCATGTGATTTTGTACCAACGGACATCTGCGTAATTTCATGAAATAAGTTTACACAATTTACAATATTTTTCGTAAATGACGTAAAAAGTTGACAATATTTTCAGAGTACATGCGGAATTAAATTTTTGAAGAAAAAAATGTAACTTTTGTAAACGTATTTAATGCAATTACGCAGATGTCCGAAGGTAGAAAATCACATGGCGAGTCTCAATTATAAAAATAACTGAATGCTGGCGGGTGAGTGATTGGTTAACAAAGCATGCATGCTTCCTCCAGATTAGATTTCAATGTATCAGAGCTCCAGTTAAGCTGCGTAATTTGATCAACTTTTGGGGGAATTTTGTTATTTCTTCACCAAAAATGGCTAGTTGGGAGTGCTTTAGAATCGTCTCATTGAGACGATTCTAAAGAACTCCCAACTTGCCGTTTTTGGTGAAGAACTAAGAAAAATACCTCGAATATTTGGTCAAATTACGCATCTTAACTGGAGCCCTGATGTATATATGATTTTCGCCTTTCTTTAGAAATCGTACTTTGAGGATTACATGCACCGTTGTAATGAAAGTGTAGCAAAGGCAAGCGAACATAAAACAACACGTGACAATATGCCGTGCAAAATGCTACACAAAGTGGAGTGCAATGTGTAAATATAATTCATAACGAACTAACAATTCGGAAATTTATAATTGATAATATATTCCATGGAATAAGAACATATCATCAGCAGCAAATATGGGATTACTAAACGTGTTCCAAGTTTTAACAATAGTGCTTCTGTTGTGTTGTAAATGTTATGGAATAAAAAGCAAGAACCTGACAATTGGCGGCATATTCCCGATGTCCGGTAGCTGGGCTGGCGGCCAGGGCTGCTTGCCGGCAGTGCAGATGGCGCTGGAGGACGTCAACAGTCGGCACGACATACTTCCGGACTACCGCCTCAACATGGACTATAACGACAGTCAGGTAAGTAAACGAAACATTCGTATGTGGCTGTAGCTTATGAAGACTAACTTATGCATGTATTGAAGAATAACTTATTCATGTATTCGTGTGGCCAGGCAAGTCAACAGCTAATCGGTGATGGTGTCATTTCCGGGACCCACCCGTTGGCGCCTTGGCTGATTCCGTCGATCCGTGAGGCGCCAACGGGTATATTTATAGCAACGACATCATTACCCAACACCCACATGTATTTATGCTGATGTAGCCTCTGATGAATAACGTCTTCATGTATGTATGGGACAACACATGTATGCGTAACGGAATACGTTTTCATGCGCATATTAGCGGCGCATTTCGCGACAGAAAATAGTTCGCGTATCTACGGTCTGCTGATTTCTATTTCTGGTATATTTCTATCATAGGCGTTACAAAATACTTGCATAGTATTTCCATCCCACGGGTCTGTCTGATGAGACTTTAAACCGTGGTTCCGTCTCTGTATGACCCTAGCTGTTGCTGGGACGTTAACCACATTCACTCATATAGCTAAGTCAGTCTGAGTACACATTATAAGTCGCCTTAACTACATAAGTTGCATCGTCAAGTTAGGTTTTGAATTGGTCATGCCAAGATAGTTTGGACACCCACGAAATAATTATTAACCCTTTCAACCCTAATTATCTGGAATGGACTGTGATATGATAATTTTCCGACCAATCCAATCGTCACAAAATGATTTTCGGACTGGTCCATTTATGAAAAGGAGGTGTTTATGTTCTAAAGAATATGAAAATTACTTGCAAACAGTGTAGATCCTGATGAGACGGCTCGTTACGAGCCGGCTCATCTGGATCTGCACTGTTTGCATAAACCGATATAGCGGGCTTTCGGGTTCAAAGGGCTAATAACATAAAAAGACGATCAATATGTACAAGGTACCAAGCGTAGCAAAGTTAATTATATGTCAACTAATTATATGACAATATATGTCAACTATATTATATTACTGACATACACGTTATAAATCACATGTATTACGAATTACGAGAACAGAAGGCAGACCTCTTTATCTTTTTTCTCTTTCCTATAACTCTCTTCTTAAAAAACGCACTTTCTAAATACATTATGTATGCTCTTTTCTAGTAACATATCATGTGATTTCAACTGTGTTTTGTTATACAATATGTACATGATACATGATGTATTTAAAAATTGAAAATAAACCATTTAGTAAAAAAAAGAAGATAGTTTTGACGAGATAAATAGCACGAAATCTCGTGAAAGACCAGAACTAACGACTGCATATATTTGATGATTAAAAGTATGCAGAATTATTATACTGAATGTATACTCAACAAAATTAGAAACGTCCCTGTTTTATAGCCGGTGTAGCTCTGTCTATGTATGTACCACATGTTCAAAGTACATGCATTTTAAACCGTGGCGATGTTCAGAATACGATCTTGTAGAGTTTAGCCGATACACACGGTTTACATAGCGGCCAGTGACCGGAACGTTGATTTCCACTTTTTGCACGTGCACGCTATACTTGTCATCGATAAGGTGATTCAGTTCATGTCGTAACATTCATGCGATAGGGGCTATTCGGAAAATTAAAAAACTTTTTTAATTTTTCACTGTTTTCGATATGCCACGGCTTTCCGAAAACGAGCGAAATCAGGCAATTGGGATGCTTGCGGGTCGGATGGCCGCCAGGGCGGTCGCGCTTCGGTTTGGTTGCTGTCGGAAGACGATTGATCGTCTTGCAGCCCGGTACCAGCAGACTGGGGCTGTTCACGACCGGCAGCGACCTGGTAGGCCTCGTGTAACGACGGCTAGAGCCGATCGCTACATTACGTTGACGCACTTACGTCAACGTCGATTGGCAGCCACAGTCACTGCTAGGCGATACGGTGTCTCAGGGCAGACCATTCGCAACCGGTTACGTCGTAACGCCCAACCAATCCGGGTACGCCGCCCGTACACTGGTCAGATAATGACCCAACGTCACCGTGCTGCCAGACTGTTATGGGCGCGACGTCATCTGAACTGGAGAAGGGCTGACTGGAACCGAGTTTTGTTCACCGATGAATCTCGGTTCACAGTTAGTCATGCTGACGGAAGATTACGGGTATACAGGCGTAAAAATGAAAGATTCACCGATTGTTGCATTGTTGAGAAGAACAGGTTTGGGGAGGGAGCGTAATGGTCTGGGTGGGATCATGGGAAACCGGAAAGACAGATTTGGTTGTTGTACAGGGTAACATCAATGCACAACGTTATTGTTGCAGATGTGCTAAATGCACATGCCTTACCATTTATCCGTCAGCATGGTCCTGGTGTGACATTGATGCACGACAATGCCCAGCCCTCACGTAGCCAGGGTCACCACTCAATACTTACAGCAAAACACCGTCGACGTCATGCCATGGCCCGCGGTCTCCCCGGATCTCAATCCCATTGAGCACATATGGGATGAGCTGGGCCGCAAAGCACGAGCTAACCATCAGATTGACAATGTTCGCGATCTTACACGGGCGTTACAACGGGAATGGAGGAATTTGCCCAACGCACTGGTATTGCGTTACGTCACGTCGATGCGGCGTAGGAACATTGCATGCATTCATGCAAATGGTGGCCACACTCGGTACTAACGAGATTTACTGAATTTGCCACATTACTTATTGAAATTCCATCTCTAAACATTAAGTAACACATTTCTGAGTTTTTGTGATTTTTGATTTTGACCCCTACCGCCCTTGGCCGGTTATCTCTCGAATATTTAACAAGATATCCAAATGCAATTTATTGGCTTTGATACAGAAATGAATGAACTTGTTTTTCCATTTTGATTTTTAAAAGTAACCCTTTTGGTTTTTGATGAATCTTTCCTTAAACATGGAGGGACGTTTCTAGTTTTGCTCAGTATATTACATTATCACAGCCAACATGGCTGTGATAATGTAATAAATTCAGTATAATAAAAATTAATAAATGTATCCTTAAATTGAAAATGTCTCCCTCAAAGTATACTTTGTTGGATAAGTATACTTTGCAATGTTGGTGAAATAGTCTACTGGTCTGCACCATTCAATATCTTCTGAAGTGCACTTTCGCACACTCTCATACGTGTTTTCATGTTATACAGTAGAACTTCTCTAAGCCGGACACTAAGAAAACACCTGTGATCTTCTTTTTGATGAGTTTCTTGTTAATTTATCTCTGGGGATAATGTCCGGTCGTGATCGCATAGCACACAACTATGGCTTATAATGATCAAATTCCTGATTTACAATGAAACCTCTCTAAGCTGGACACCCCGTGGGGTGTCCGGTTTAGAGGGGTTTCACTGTATAAAACAAACGAATGGTCACATAGACCAGAGAGATTTATGTAATGTCACAAAAAGGTTTGACGATTGCTTCTTGTATGAAATGTCCATAGTTCGCAGAAACTCGTCTTAACTGCACTAGACTGGACATCTGTTTTGATTTATTTAGCTCTCGTTTTATCTCGCCAAGTCACGTCAAACTCAAGGCTTGTGATATCACATGCTTCACAATGTTGAGATACGCTGCTAGACTGCTAATTACACAGGCTGATGCACTTCAGACATGCAACCATATAAACAATCGTGTACGAAGCGTTCCCTGCGTTCCCTGACCACACCATTAATCTGTATTTATCCCGTCAACACAGTGCGTATGCGCCGTGAAACATTGTTGATATCCTGTCAATACGACCTAATCACTGCGTATGAATATGTGCGGTGGCTGGGATTATTTTTTTGGCATTTTAAAGCCATTAGTAGGTGTTGACGGGATAAATAGAATAGTAGGTTAGTGCCGTGAATGGGAAAAATATCTGGCGCGGCACGAAAACGGGATGTGCTCGGCAGAGCCTCGCCCATCCCGTTTCCTAAGCCTTGCCAGATAGTTTTTCCCATTCACGGCACTAACCTACTATTCTCTATATACGGCGACGGTACATAGTCTTACCAAGGAGGGCTGTATTTAAAAACGGGGTTTTCTACATATGAACAAGCCACGTGCTGTTGTACCTACGTGCAAGAAGATGGGCGATATCTCATGAAACGAATTTGCAAATTTGACGATATGTTCCGTAAATGACGTCGAAAGTTGTCAAACTTGTCATATAAGATATGCTTAACACTGTTGACATACGCTGTTAAACTGCTGATTATTAGTCAGGTGATTTTCAGACGTGCATGTCTGAAAACCAGAGAACAAATAATGTAAGAAGCGGTCCTTAAATATTTTACAACACTTATTAAATAAATAAACCTCTCTGTGTTCCCTAACCACAATAAAATTATATTAACTCTTTTCATGCTGAGGATACTAAATATTATCATTCTATGCGCTCAAAAGTATATGTCGCGACCACCATTTTTTATTTTTGTCATTTCTCAATGAACGCATATGTCGTGACCACCATTTGAACCGTCTCGTCGAGACGGTTCAAATGTGTGTTGACAACATATACTTTCATTGGGAAATGACAAAAATAAAAAATAAAATATTTAATAAATTTCTTACCCGTAAATGTGTATTACGTAAGGAATGTGTTAATGTTTATATACGATGCCGGTACATAATTTTCGCTAGCCAAGGAGTACTGTACATGTGTATGCATAAATACAGATTTTCTCATATGAGACATGCCATTGGATGGTGTACTTCAGAAGATGCGCTATATATCATAAAAGAATGTATGTGCTCAATTTACGATATCTTCCGTAAATGACGTCGAAATGTGACGGAATTTTCAGGGCAAATCCTTTCGACGTCATTTACAGATAATATCACAGGTTCTGTAGATACATTTCAGGGAATACCGTACATCATCTTAGGTACATAATATAGCTTGCCTCATATAGATCGTACGATTCTCCAGTGAATGCAATTCCGTCAGAACTTTCTCACATGACTTGCGCCAACTCACTCTAAATTACATGAATTGTCAGCAGCGGCGTTCCCCACGCATATTCAGTCTGGTATATGGACTGCCGACTGAGACAGTTCCATAGCACACTGGATGCACACGATGAGAAAATGGACCTTCCTCATCGAGTGTCCGTACTATGACGAAGGACGTAAACGGTATCAAGCCGTTCTATTTTCGGTGGCCAAATACATTGAAATTCAGACAGCCAAAAGAATTCTGGAAAGCAGTTAGAAACCTAGCCATTTTTATAACAACATCGGTATAAATGTAATATTTCAAAGATTCTGAATATGTAAATTGTACCCATCTTACATGTACGAGGGTACATACTGTATTCTCATATATACCTACTGTCTGTTCCACGTTTTGCTGCCGACGAACATTTGGCTATTAAACACATTAAATTTGAAAATTAGAATTTGACTCCCATGTTAAATTTCCATAGGAAAATCGCAATAAAATCAATATTTGATGGAATTTCATCAAAACAAAAACAATTGGGGAGAGCGTGACTTTTTGTTATTGATGAAAAAGTACTTACTTTTAAATATTTTTTTGGATTTTATGTGTTTAATAGCCAAAAGTTCGTCGGCAGAAAAACGTGGACAGACAGTAGTATTTTTTATGTACGTAATCATCATAAGGCATCCGTTCTCAGCCGGCGACTCATGTGTGGCCAAGATAGATATTGATCGTCATGTGTACTTATTCCATGCGAGATTGAACGAAACTATTATTCACGAGAACAAACACTGTTCATTAGGGAATGACGACCAGCGTGTGCCCTGACAGGAATGCGCGGATGGGCAGAATGATTTAGGAACATGTTCACAGTCTCGACCCATGTTATACCCAATTTCATGCAAATATAATAGCTATTGCACTGATGAAAACACTGTAGGTGAATTGGAATGTAAACTAGAATGTTTGGCGTTTGTGCAGGGCGGCTGAGTTACACGAATTGCATGGTGTCTGTGTAGGGCAATTGACTTAACTTGAATTGTATGGTGTTTTTGGCAGGGCGGTTAAGTTAACTAGAATTATCGTTTGCACAGGACAATTAACTTAACCAGACGTGTATGGCTTTTAAACAGGCATTTGAGTTAACTCGAATTTAATGGCGGTTGGCATGTCAATGCGACCTAATCACTGCGTATGAATATGTGCGGTGGCTGTGTTATTATTTTGTGTTTGCCTTTTAAAGTCATTTGTATGTGTTGACGGGATAAATAGATTAATAGGTTAGTGCCGTGAATGGGAAAAATATCTGGCGCGGCTCGGAAACGGGATGTGCTCGGCAGAGCCTCGCCCATCCCGTTTCCTGAGCCTTGCCAGATATTTTCCCCATTCATGTCACTAACCTACTATTCTCTATCTATTTTCCTTATTTCTGAACCAAAATATATGTTGTGACCACTCATTTGAACCGTCTCGGCGAGACGGTTCAAATGAGTGGTCACAACATATACTTCTGATGAGAAATAAAGAAATTCTTGAGCCTTGTCGGATATTTTTTCCCATTCACGGCACTAACCTCCTATTCTCTATATTTCCACCGTAAATCTAAGATAACAAGGGCATCGTTATTACGAAGCCAATACCCTCGCTGGCAGCCTTGATAATACATATTGGCACGCATGTAAGTGTGCGCTCTTGTACAGAACCGTCCGCGTTAATATGTTGATTGGTAACCTAATACTTCAATGCCATCTGTAGCCTATTTCATCAACATTGCAAAGCATACTTTTCTAGCAAAGTATACTTTGAGGGAGAAATTTTAAATTTTAGGATAAATTTATTAATTTTTATTATACTGAATTTATTACATTATCACAGCCATTTTGGCTGTGATTAATGTAATAAATTCAGTATAATAATTCTGCATACTTTTAATCATCAAATATATGCAGTCGTTAGTTCTATAGGAAATAATGCATTTCAGGAAATATAAATGATTACTCCCTCAAAGTATACTTTGTTACAAAAGTCTACTTTGCAATGTTGGTGAAATAGGCTACTGATATAACGTCATGGATCTGCAATTTTTGCAAGTAATTTTCATATTTTTGAGAACAAAAAAAACGCACCCTTTTTGTCGAGCCCGCTTGCTGAAAGCGAGACATAGTGATCACAATGACTTCCGGGTGTCCGTGCGTCCATCCGTCCGTGCGTCCGAAATCTGCGTTAAAGTTTTTAAAAATACCATCAAATGCCTCGGCGGGCTCGACATGAGGGCCGCGGCCATCTTCATAAATGGACTTGTCTGAAAATAATTTTTGTGACGATTGGCTTGGTTGTAAAGTTAGCATATCAAAATACATAGTTACTTAGGGGTGAAAGGGTCGTATCATAAAAGATACCCAACATGGAAATTGACCAGAAACTTCTGTTCAGTAAACTTTCAGGGCATCTGTGACATTCGGTTCTACTACGAACAAGGGCATCGCTATCAATAAGCTAATCTCCTCGCTGGAGGCCTTCATAATAACACTAACGAAACAAAAATAACTTTAAACATATTTACCTTACAAACAATGTGAACATAAGTGACCCTGACCGTGGGCGGTCGGACGTGGATCGTATGCAAAACAAAGCATCGTCCTTAGACACACATTGTGGCTAAATATTATCAAAATCAGTGAAGTGGTTCATAGGTTGTTGAAATATTAAAGGTGTTACTAACGCACGTAAGCACGTATGGATGCACATGGACTAACGGTATATCCCTCCTTGCCTATCGGCGAGGGGATAACAATGGTCGTATATTAACCGGCGAATATTTTTGCGCCAGTTACTAGACAAACATCAGGGGCCCGTTTCACTAAACTTCTTACGATTAAAATGTTCGTAAGTTCAAATTTAAGATCGTCTGTAAATGTCCATTTATGGATTTACATTTATTGGGCATAGGCTGCATATGCAGCCTATGCTCAATTAATGTAAATCCAAAAATTATTTACAAGAAAACATTGTTAATGTGAAATTTACAGACTATCATAATTTTGCATTTTAGTCGTACGACGTTTAGTGAAACGGGGCCCTGTTTATTATGTATTATCGTTGGCATGTATCTGAACGGTAATTCGTCAGGAATCCGGCGCCTACTTCGACGTGAAACATCTTAACACCGGCGCTGAGTGCGGATTCAGTTATGTAATAAAAATGTATATTTCGTTAGAGGCATCGACGCGATGCCTCTAACGAAATATACATTTTTATTGGATCGTTCCTGCTAAAACAATAGACAATGTTGTCACGAAAGGCTAGAGGGAACATAATGGCTTACTTGCGTCATAACTCAATTCCAATAAAAACACAAGGAATAAGTGGCCTCATTTGTGGCGGGGAAGAAATCCATAACATAATGGCACCATTTGTTTCGTTTTTGATTAGTTTTGTCAGCCGCAGAATGGCCGCAATAAAAGAACAAATTATTTAGCAGGAAACGGCCACTTTATTACTCTGTTTTTGTGACTTAGTCATGAAAGGAAGCCATAAAAAGGTAATCACGATAGGCGAAAATATGGTATATTGATATGGTAGAACCTCTCTGAACCGGACACCCAGACAGATTTGCATTCTTAATTATGGTGTGTTTAGCTTAGAGTTATCTATTATGTTAATGCGTGTTCCTGTTCTCATAGCAAGCACTCATTTCTTGGAGCGCTTATTTGCCTGTTTTACAGTGGAACATCTCTAAAGCGGACACCCTGGGGACCTCCCATGGTGTCCGGTTCAGAGAGGTTTCACTGTACATGTACACTACCGCCTGCGCTAATCTCGCTAATATATGTCAATGGTTTTCTTTCAAAATACTTGAATATTGTGCTTTATTTAAATCAAGCAGATTGATTGACTGAGCCTGAGCTGTGATACATACAGCTCAGGCTCGGTCAATCAAACTGCTCGATTGCGAGTTCAGATTGACAATAGATGTTCAGAAACGTGTACGCCATGACAAGTCTAATGCCAGTTCCACCTCTCTTGTGGCGTTTGACAACGAACTGACAATGCTATGTAGCACATATACCACTAGGTAGCACACATAGAAACCCCAGGAAGTCACTATTCCCTGTACTGGAACACGGAACCAAGTGGTCAATATTATGTTTTGATCCCGTCGACACAGTGCGTATGTGCCGTGAAACACGGTGCCGTGAACAAATGTTGATATCCTGTCAATACGACCTAATCACTACGTATAATATGTGCGGTTGCTGTGGTTATCTTTTTGCATTTTAAAGCCATTTGTAGGTGTTGACGGGATAAATAGAACAGTAGGTTAGTGCCGTGAATGGGAAAAGTATCTGGCGCAGCACGGAAACGGGTTGTGCTCGGCAGAGCCTCGTCCATCCCGTTTCCTGAGCCTTGCCATATATTTTTCCCATTCACGGCACTAACCTACTATTCTATATATATACTAACGTCGCAGAATATTGGTCAGTGCCACTCGGTCAATCAATCTGCTTGATTTAAGCACAATATTCAAGTATTTTGAAATAAAACAATTGACAAATATTGGCAAGATTGGCGCAGGCGGTAGTGCAATTTTGATGAAATCGGCTACTGCGCAGGCGATAATGTGCAACTTCAATTACCTAAAATATTGTGTTTGTTTTCTCGTACAAAATCTGTGATGAACTATGAAGTGGAATTCTGGAAACGCCCGAGGGGGCATGCACGTGACATGTTTAAAATTGGAACTATCGTTAACCATTAAAAGACACAGCATCATTTACAATAGGCGGTGTTAGAAAAAAACTCGCAGGAAATAAGGTTAGTCCGCAGGGGACGTAGAATTCTTTTTTGTATTCGTTCCCACGAAATAACAATTCGTTCTCTCAAATTAACAATTCGCTCCCACGAAATAACAATTCGTTCCCACGGGAACGAATTGTTAATTAGTGGGAATGAATTGTTCCACTAAATAACAGTTCGTTCTCTCAATGTGACAATTCGTTCCCACGAATTAACAATTCGTTCCCTGAATTTAACAATTCGTTCCCACAAATTAAAAATTCGTTCCCACTAAGTAACAATTCGTTCCAACGAAATAACAATTCTTTCCCACGGGAACGAATTGTTAATTCCTGGGAACGAATTGTTAATTCGAGGGAACGAATTGTTAAATTGAGGGAACGAAATATAATTTCGTGGGAACGAATTGTTAATTCGAGGGAACGAATTGTTCAATTGAGGGAACGAATTGTTATTTCGTTGGAACGAATTAATACAAAAAATCCATGTGCTCTGCGGGGCTCCGTATAGTCCTATTAAGGACAATACGCTGAAGCTAATTGAAATTTACTGTCTGTTTCACGAAAGTTGCCCAAATTTTACGGCTGTATAAACAATACAAAAACAATGTTTATTTCGATAATATTAAATTTTATCAAGATTTAAGAATGGGTCCACTATTTCTGAAATTGATTTGATTTGAAGAGCACAGTATTCATGTATTCTGAAGTAAAGAAATGTACAAATATTGCCAAGATTAGCGCAGGTAGTAGTGTATATAGAGAATAGTAGGTTAGTGCCGTGAATGGGAAACGGGATGGGCGAGGCTCTGCCGAGCACATCCCGTTTCCGTGCCGCGCCAGATATTTTTTCCCATTCACGGCACTAACCTACTATTCTATTTATCCCGTGAACACCTACAAATGGCTGTAAAATGCAAAAATAGTATTGACTGGATATCAAAAATGTTTCACGGCACCGTGTTTCACGGCACATATGCACTGTGTTGACGGGATAAATTGAGTTTGGCTTCGGCTTCTGCTAGGAAGCGTCTGTGTATTGGACTGAACATCCGCATATAACGCGCGCCGCCGCATATAGCACGCTGCCGCATATAGCGCGCGCCGCCGCATATAGCACATTATCTGTATGCAGTAATGTTTAGTAGTGGCAGTGACGGTTGCTTTCTTTCAATATCATCAATATCATTAAATGAAATATGATTAGAACTTAAATTATATTTTAAAATGTTCGTAAGTGCAACATTCTGATAGTCTGTACATTTCACATTAACAATGTTTTCTTGTAAAATGTTATTGGATTAACATTTATTGAGCTCCAATAATCCATCAATTTTAATTTCCAGACGATATTATAATATAATAATTCCAGCACAAAAATATTTACACAATTCCCTAACATTTGATTGGTCCATAGCAAGTCTCTGTCCAAAATTTATATCCCAGTAAACTCCCACGCCGAACTACTTTCCGTAACCGTCAGGTGCAGTTAAAATAATTCTTAAGAAAATGGAAAATAAACACATTTTCTGGATGAATTTAATTCAAATGCTGGAATTACAAGGAATGAATGGCCTTTTTGTGGAATTTATCGGGGATATAAACTTGGAAAAGTCGCGGGAATACTGGACGAGGCCTTCCGGCCTTCGTCCAGTATTCCCGCGACTTTTCCAAGTTTATACCCCGATAAATTCCACAAAAAGGCCATTCATTCCTATAATATTCGAGAATGTCCAGTCGTGGTAAGGTTTGCCGTGGCACGAGGGGACTGTTTGAACCCCAAGGTCGTAGGCCGCTGGTTCAAAGAGTTCCCGAGTGCCATGGCAAACCTTTACCCAGTTGTGGGTAAAGGTTTGCCGTGGCACGAGGGGACTGTTTGAACCCCAAGGTCGTACATGTAGGCCGCCGGTTCAAAGAGTTCCCGAGTGCCATGGCAAACGTTTACCGACGACTGCACATGGTAGAGCGTTATTGTTACATTTCCGTCGGAAATATCATGCAATTTGACCATATATGCAGTACTTTCGGTACTTTGATAACCTCGTCCATTTACAGGTGCCCTATTATCAGCACCAATTTCAAATTTCAGTGCGACGTTGTGAACTGGTCTGGTGATGCAATGGCGTGTTCTAGTGACGTCATGAGACACAATGCATTATGCAGGTGTAGGCTTGGCCCCGGAATTAGCATTGTCTACAGCCATGGTCAAACAGCACGCGATGTACGTTTGAACAATGCACAATAGAGAACAAGATACTCAAAGGGGACGCATGAACCCACGTAAATAGAGAATAGTAGGTTAGTGCCGTGAATGGGAAAAAATATCCGGCAAGGCTCAATAATTTCTTTATTTCTCATCAGAAGTATATGTTGTGACCACTCATTTGAACCGTCTCGCCGAGTTCAGAAATAAGGAAAATAGATAGAGAATAGTAGGTTAGTGCCGTGAATGGGAAAACATATCTGGCAAGGCTCAGGAAACGGGATGGGCGAGGCTCTGCCGAGCACATCCCGTTTCCGTGCCGCGCCAGATATTTTTCCCATTCACGGCACTAACCTACTATTCTATTTATCCCGTCAACACATACAAATGGCTTTAAAATGCAAAGAAATAACCACAGCAACCGCACATATTCATACGCAGTGAGTAGGTCGTATTGACAGGATATCAAAAATGTTTCACGGCACCGTGTTTCACGGCACATACGCACTGTGTTGACGGGATAAATAAGAAACTAACGCAATACATCATAAAACACCGATGACAAGCGCACTGCGGTGGCCGAGGAGTCTTCAATGCGACTAGAGGAGCATTCAAGCTGATAAAAGTTCAAGTTCCGCGGTGCATTAAATCTGTCTGAATGGCAAAAAATGATCCAGATTTTGAGAGGCTTTAGTTCCCTTCTTTGTGTGATTCGTCCATTAGTTGTTTTTACTGCCTTATACGGCTTGTAGTTCCAATACACTCAACTTCTATAGAGTTTAGAACTCGGTAAGTGTTATACCTTATGGATAAATAGATGGTATCTTAGATTCTACTAGACTAGTGTTGTAACCATGGTATGATCGGTAACGAGAGTTTATCAGATAACGTGTTTTGTATTGCCGTATTATGAGGGTTTTTTTTATTAATTCGTTTCCACGAAATAACAATTCGTTCCCTAAATATAAAAATTCGTTCCACCGAATTAACAATTCGTTCTCCCTCGAATTAACATTTCGTTCCCACGAACTGACAATTCGTTCCCTCAATGTAACAAATCGTTCCCACGATATAACAATTCGTTCCCACGAATTAACAATTTGTTCCCGTGGAAACGAATTGTTATTTCGTGGGAACAAATTATTAAATTGAAGGAAAGAATTGTTATTTCGTGGGAATGAATTAATAAAAAAAAAAGAATTCTACGTCCCCTGCGGGGCTCCGTAATAACGAGAGTTTATCAGATAACGTGTTTCGTATTGCCATTTATACCGCAACCATTGCTCCATGTAGCATAATAAAGGGGATTGAATAAATGCTGTATATATCTGAAGTAACCTAATATACCTGAAGTAGTCTAATCTACACGAAGTGCCGTTTTTGCCTTTATTTAATCACCTTTGACCCCTAATCGCGGCCTCTGATTGGTCGGTCTGAACAGCAAATTCAAAATGGCGGCGAATTTTAAAATCGAAATTGCTGTCTGTTTAGTTGAATTTTGTCCATTTTTACAGTATATGCAACGACATGGACGTGTCCATTATGATTGTAATGCTTTTTATGACAACTGTGTAGCCTAAAACTAGCCAATATTGAAGCTATTAAATGGAGATTTAATCGGATACAATACCGAATCTACCTAGCGTGGACGCCGCCATTTTGCTTTGAATGACGTAGCTAGATTTGTTACGTATGGCAAGGGAATGACGTCAACACATAACGTCACGCACGTTCAAGCGATTAAGTTTAGTATGCGGTATAAATTAAATACATGTACATGATTAGTGCCGTCGAATATAAAATATATTCGGTTTCACCTCGACAACTTTATAGGGGCTCGCTGAAGCTAGCCCCAGTAAAACTGTCTAAGGCTCAATCGAATATATTTTATATTCGACGGCACAAACCATGTATTTACTATATTGCATATTGTCTGATAACATAATGTCCGGGTTACAACGAACTGAAATCGACGGTTTCATTTGTTAGATAGACGCCACATTTGAAACCATCAGATTTCATTTCGTAACATGACGTTACCGAATAACGTCAATGCAATGATGCAGAGTAAACAAGCCCGCGTTCTTTTCAACT
Source organism: Conchocele bisecta (assembly GCA_029237695.1). Classification (NCBI taxonomy): domain Eukaryota; kingdom Metazoa; phylum Mollusca; class Bivalvia; order Lucinida; family Thyasiridae; genus Conchocele; species Conchocele bisecta. The sequence continues at coordinate 49,152,269 of CM055271.1, read as the reverse complement.
AGAATTATTTTATATGTGATCAACGGCTAGCATGATAAATAGAATACAATACATTTTATTCACTCTAAGCCACATGCGTGACACACGAGGTATACAACAGATTACATAATACAACGATGGGTACAAATACAAAATGCATATGTATAAGCTCACTAGTCATTATAACCATAAAGCATTTCTTATAAAAATAGCTAAATTTCTTAATTGCTTTCCAGATTTAAAATATTTGGTCTTCTAAAATAAAATGGCTTGATACATGTATACCGTTTTCGAACTTCATCATAGAAGCGGCACTCGAAAAGGAAATGAAACACGTCACCGAGAGCACCAGCGCCACATTTGTTGCAGACCCTGCTTGCTCTCGGCACACCTGCTGTACATCTACCAGTTTCGACCACCAGTCTAATAATTCCAGCACAAAAATATTTACACAATTCCCCAACATTTGATTGGCCCGTAGCAAGTCTCTGTCCAAAATGTATATCCCAGTAAACTCCCACGCCGAACTACTTTCCGTAACCGTGAGGCGCAGTTAAAATAATTCTTAAGAAAACGGAAAATAAACACATTTTCTTGATGAATTTATTCAAATGCTGGAATTATAAGGAATGAATGGCCTTTTTGTGGAATTTATCGGGGTATGCACTTGGAAAAGTCGCGGGAATACTGGACGAAGCGATAAAAAATTACAATTTCGAAAAAAAATCCCCCCCCAAAAAAAGGCCATTCATTCCTATAGTGTTTTTTTATATAAAGTATATCATGCTAGGTTGGGAAACGTTAGGTATTCCTCGGCGAGCCTCGGGGTTCCTACGCGTTTCCTAGCCTTGTCTGATAAACATGATATAAAAAGACACTATACTGGTATTTTCTATATATAGTGTGGTAGGAGAATGAACTAGCTAGGTTAAATTAACCATTTCATAACCTCCTTTATGTAAAGCACACATTTCGACTGCATTGCAACTAATACTAAATTCGGAAAGGAAAAGGAGCCAACGACCAGTGGCTTGGCACATTTTCTGGGTTCATATGCCCGGGTTTGTGAGGTCAGCGTACCAATTCCTACCCTTAAATGCAAGATAATAATTAGATTCGGCTTATATTTAAGGGTGGGAATTGGCTCGAAAACCTTCCATATAAGAAAAGTATTCTCCATATATGTATACAATTGATGACCCGCTGGCGTCACCTACAGTGTGGTCAGTGTGTAAGTGCACAAACGAACGAACACGACAGGTTGGTTCCAATTTGTCGTGTTCGTTCGTGTGTGAACTTACACGCTGACCACACTGTAGAGTAGTCTAGGAACTAAATCGGTTGTACTTTCTGCTGGCTATATATACTATAGTCTGTTTCACGAAAGTTGCCCAAATTTTACGGCCATATAAACAATTCAAAAACCATATTGTTTTCGATAATATTAAATTAAATTAAATTAAATTTCCCCCATGTTAAATTCCCATAGAGAAATCAATTTTTCGCAATAAAATCAATATTTGACCAAATTTCACGAAATAAAAAGAAGGCTCATTCTTAAATTTTCCTTTAATTTAATATTATCGAAAAAAATATTGTTTTTGAATTGTTTATATGGCCGTAAAATTTGGGCAGCTTTCGTGAAACAGACTATAGTACACTACCGCCTAATCTTGCCAATATTTGTCAACTTCTTTACATCAAAATTATATTGTATATGGTGCTTGAAACCAACTGGGTTGCTACATTCACCAATATACAGAGGATATTCATATTTTTGCAACGAATATGACATATATGTTCATCGAGTGGTGTGAAATGTTCATATTTCACGAATGCCGTTAAGCATTCGTGAAATATGGACATATCACACACCACGAGATGAACATATATGTCATATTCGTTGCAAAAATATGAATATTCTATTTATTATATACAGCTCCATGGAAATTAGCAGTTTTTGTTAGACTGTATACGGTAATGAATGTGTATTTGTAGCCTATTTGCGCTGTTTTCTTTCGATGCGCGTTATGAATATAGATAGCGGAAGTAGTTGTATTTTCACCGGAAGTTGTTTATTTCATCGATGAGAACATATGACTTATTTACATCGTATAACTATGCATTTCATGGGTAGGTATTATATATAATAAATGTTGATAATTGTGACAAGAGTAACAGAGTACATGTAACACATGCTGTTGTGTGTACACATGTAATGGGAAGGTCCTGAGTTCGAGCTCCAGACGGACGGCATGTTTTTGCCGATACCTGTTACAGTGAAACCTCGCTAAACCGGACACCCTGGGAGGTCCCCAGGGTGTCCGGCTTAGAGGAGTTTAACTGTAAATCAGGCATTGTTATACTGAGCCATGGTTGTGTACTATGCGATCACGAACATACATTATCACCTGAGATAAATGACTCATAAGAAATAATATCACAGGTGTTTTCTTGGTGTCCGGTTTAGAGAGGTTCCACTGTATATTTGGGTGCATTTTATCTTTTCGTTTCGGTTCCTATTGATCAAGCGATGCCGCTAGGAAATGTACATGTGTACATGGCTGTCGGTAAACAACAACAGTACAGTCTGCTAATACGCAGGAAACGTGAAGGTTTTGGTGTGTCACACGCCATTATGTTACATGCACCTTGAGGCAAGATCGGCTGAGTCTAGAATTTTACCATTGCGATCAGCGAAGACCCGGATCAGACTGCGCATCCGCGCAGTCTGATCTGGGTCTGCACTGATCGCCATACAGTCAGCGAACCAACTATTAATATTCCACTGAAGAAATTGTTTTTCTCTCGTGTCCTGTTAGTGTGTTGCTGACGGTCTAGACTGGTACGGACGAAGTAATCCCGGTTTTTTTCGGGTCCTGTGTCCATATCAAAGAGCGGATTGACACATATCACGTGGATTGCTATAATTAGAAGGAATTACTGTTGGGTAGTCACGAAACAACCGCGATACATGAAGCATTAATGAGAAGAAATAACCACGTGTAGGCTTTGTATCTTATTATTCGAGCGCTAGGGAAGAATTAAACCAGCCACCATTCAAATTTGAGGTCTGACCGAGTTTATGCAAATGAGCATATGTCGGTCACAGCACATATTTTGCGGGTTTAAATTTTTAAAAACACGGGTCTTACGACATTAAATAGTTCCAACAGCTTGACCGCTTTTTCAGTGTGATACATGTTTTGATTGTTTGTTATGCTACATTTATGTTATTGCAAATGTTTCCGTAGTCTAAGGGTGCGACGATTAATCGCCATACAATGTACTCGATTATTAGCGATTCGTAACTCCATAGTTCGGTGCACGAATACAATCTTCGGTTTCGGTTTCTATTCTCAGGATAGAAATCTATTTTTATCATATTGGATTTTCCAAAAATATATTTTAATTCATTCGGCAGATCTTGGCTACAGAACGAGCACTGGGAAGACCCTTTCCAAGTTTTCAAATAACTTTATATTGACTGTAATAAACATTAAGCATTTTGCATGGTGGCTCGTGGTTTCTAAGAAAACAGGCGCGCAATTGCGGGTGTTCTCTTCACTGTGTATTATTTGTAAGGAGTTGATTACGGGTTTTCTCTCACAGCGAAACCCGTGCAAATAACTCGCAAGAGTGTAATAAATGTACTACATGTATCATAAACTGTGCTAAAAACAAAGGAGAACATTTTCTAATGCTGATACATTTCCATCCAAATACATTTCCATCCAATACTTCTGTGAGAACTACATTGCTTAATAAAATTAAATGTGGCTGTGACTGGAGAAATTGGGCTTTTGGGATGTGTGACCAGTGTAACTCCTGATCAAATAGCACACTACTCCTGTAGCCTGATTTTGATCTATAAACATGTAGCTTGTTAGAAGCATGACGGGTGGCTGATTGATGAAATGACGAACAGTGCAGATCCGGATCAGACTGTGCGGATGCACAGGCTGATCTGGATCTACACTGGTCGCAACACCACAAGCCCCATCTTTCCAGTAACAGCCACAAATGTGCAATTAAACCAACTTATTGCGAAACGTGTCTATATGTAAAATAACAGTTTCTACATTAAATGTAAAAGCGTGATTTACATGGTTAACACACATAGTATTAAATCATCACTCATGTAAAAGATCCTCTCTATTCATTTATCATTGTCGATTTGTACCATTATCTGGTTCTATGAATACATAGGATGATCAACGACTACACTGGTGTCCAATTCAGTAAATCCTGTATCTCAATAACAGTCCACAAATTGAATGTTTTATCGGCAAGTCTACCGGTTGCTGGAAAACGTCACACTTTCCCGTAATTAATTACAATGTCTGTGGTTTATTGGAACCATCTCAAGTTGTTGACATTTAAACATGGCATTGTTGAAGAGGATTCACTTACAGATAGGACACAGCGTGTGATTTTGTACCTTCGGACATCTGCGTAATTTCATTAAATACGTTTACAAAAATTACAATATTTTTCTTAAATAAAGTTAAAAGTTGACAATATTTTCGGAGTACATGCGGAATATAATTCCGCATGTAATCTGAAAATATTGTCAACTTTTGACGCCATTCACCAACAATATTGTACATTTTGTAAACGTAGATATCCGAAAGTACAAAACCACATGGCGTGTCTCAGATAAGACTGGCCGGCTTTGGTATCGCTTAAAGGTACATGCCCACTCAGTAGGCACAGAATGTTCTTTATATCAGAGACATCATCTGGGACATTTTCTGGCAAAACAAACATTCATTCACCATTACCCCACGTATTGATTGGCATTAGTATACATTTTATGTCAGACTTAGATGTACACACTGTTCTCAGGGACGATAACCGTGTTTCCTTAAAACGTTAACAGACGTTACTGTGCATTATCTGTATTTATTTTTGGATGTGCAATGATCATACTTTATAATCTGTCGAAAATATTATTTTGTCAGGTGATGCATATAATTAGTATAAATAATTTAAAAATATCATGCCTCATTTGCATATGAAAATAGCCTGATACAACCGCGCGTCACTATCAGTAAAATAATGATTTCTAAATGGTTATATCTGTATAGCGGGCACATGTAACTTTTAGAACTGGTGGAATAGTGACACAATTACACACTTATTTAATTCCTATAAAGAAAAGTTTGTGCCTACTGAGTGGGTGTGTACCTTTAAATTAAAATATTTCCGCATGTACTCTGGAAATATTGTCGAATCTTGACGCCGTTTCCGGAACATATTGTAAATTTTGTAAACGTGTTTCATGAAATTACGCAAATATCCGAAGGTACAAACTCACATGATGGCGTGTCTCAGATAAGACGGACCGAATTTGGTATCACCTTGGGTGAGGCTTTATTTATCCCGTCTGCTCAGAATATGCATGGTATGCCATTCCATCAATGCAACGTAGCGGGCAGACATTATATGTTATATTAAACCAGATTTTTCCTTGATCAACACAGGCTAATTTGAGATCGAAGCCAGACAGCCAATCAAAAAAACACGCTTTAAATACGTGTAGTATCTTTGAATATTTTAGTCAATGAATCCAACGTCGAGCAACTTCGAAAGCATTGCATATTGCATTCACACGTGTTTAATTCACGTATACAATGTCGAACTCGTATGGAGCCCCGCAGGGGACAAGGATTATTTTTTTGTCGAGGCCGCTTGCGGAAAGCGAGAAATAGTGATCACAATGATGTCCGGGTGTCCGTCCGTCCGAAATATGCGTTAAAGTTTTTAAAAATACCCTCAAATGCCTCGGCGGGCTCGACATGCGGGCCGCGGCCATCTGGTTATTAATTCGTTCCCACGAAATAACAATTCGTTCTCTCATTTTAACAATTCGTTCCCTCTAATTCGTTCCCACGATGTAAAAATTCGTTCCCTCGAATTAACAATTCGTTCCCACGGATTAACAATTCCTTCCCGTGGGAACGCATTGTTATTTCGTGGAAAATGATTTGTTAAATTGAGGGAACTAATTCTTAATTCGTGGGAACGAATTGTTAATTCGTGGGAACGAATTGTTAAATTGGGGGAACGAATTGTTTATTCGTGAGAACAATATAATAGAACAAAAATTCTACGTCCACTGCGGGACTCCGTAAACTCGCGATGAACCGTTTTCACGTCCACCCCATCAATTCAAGTCGATATTGAGCAGACATTTTATTTCTTGTTATACTAATAAATCCTACAGTACATATTGTGTCATTCTCTTTGCATAACCACCTGAATATCTTGCGCAGATTGTATGTATCAACGGATCTGAACATCCATTGCCAACGCTAACTCGCAGTCAGCTAATTTGATTGACTGAGCTGTAGCACAACTCAGGCTCACTCAATGAAAATTCTTGATTACAAGCAGAATATTCACGTATTTTAAAATACGGAAATTCACAAGTATTGGCGGAATTAGCACATGCAGTTGTGTAGTCCTACAAATAGAGAATAGTAGGTTAGTGCCGTGAATGGGAAAAATATCCGGCAAGGCTGAAGAATTTCTTTATTTCTCATCAGAAGTATATGTTGTGACCACTCATTTGAACCGTCTCGCCGAGACGGTTCAAATGAGTGGTCACAACATATATTTTGGTTTAGAAATAAGGAAAATAGATAGAGAATAGTAGGTTAGTGCCGTGAATGGGAAAAAATATCTGGCAAGGCTCAGGAAACGGGATGGGCGAGGCTCTGCCGAGCACATCCCGTTTCCGTGCCGCGCCAGATATTTTTTCCCATTCACGGCACTAACCTACTATTCTATTTATCCCGTCAACACCTACAAATGGCTGTAAAATGAAAAAATTGTATTGACTGGATATCAAAAATGTTTCACGGCACCGTGTTTCACGGCACATACGCACTGTGTTGACGGGATAAACATAGGGACTGAGTCAGTCTTGTAAGGTGCAACCTGGAATTCCGTAAACAAGACAGAAATGTAATCGCCTTGAACTAGATATCAATTAGAAACGACTTAAGTGAAACAAATGGCCAGAGGTGCGTTCCCTTTATTATTTTTTACGATTATCCACTGTCGTGTTGCCACTGATTGCTTCTCTCGTCGGCGTCGGAAGAGATTGGAAATGGAGAACGGTGAAAAGATAACGCTGTGGCTTTTACTGGTGAAATGGGGCGTATTGGTTTTGTTTTGTGACCAGTGTAGATCCTGATCAGGTTCTGCATGGTTTGCCATTTCGTTAATGAAACGCGCGGCATGCTTCTAGCAAGCAATTGTGATCAATATCAGGCTACAAGAGTGTGTGATTTTATCAGGAGCTACACTGGTCATAATTCCTATAAACGCCATGTCTGCACTGACATCCCTAAATATGGCGTAAATGGTAAAAGGTAACACCCGGGTGTAACACGGCAGCTCGGAAATATTGATCGATGGGAAATATAAAACGCTGGCAAATATTGGACGCTGGCAAATATGGAACGCTGGCAATTATGGGACGCTCGGAAATACGGCACGCGGGGAAATATGGGAAGCTGGGAAATATTGGACGATGGGAAATGCGGGGCGCTTGCAGATATGGGATGCTTGGAAATATAAGGCATTGTGAAATATGGGACCGTGGGAAAATGCGGAAAATGCCGAATGCTGGAAAATATGGAACGCTGGGAATATGGGACTCTGGACATATGGGACGCCGGGAAATATGGAACGCTGTGGAATATGGAACGATGGGAACGCTGAGAATTATGCGATTCTACGAAATATGGGACGCTGGGAAATATGGGACGTTAAGAAATATGGGACGCTGGGAAACATGGGACGTTAAGAAATATGGGACGCTGGGAAACATGGGACGTTAAGAAATATGGGACGCTGGGAAATATGGAACGGAAATGTGGAACGCTGGGAAATATGGGACGTTAAGAAATATGGGACGCTGGGAAATATGGGACGTTGGGAAATATGGGACGCTGGGAAATATGGAACGCTGGGAAATATGGGACGCTGGGGACGTCGGGAAATATGGGACGCTGGGAAATATGGGACGTTGGGAAATGGGACGCGAAATATAACGTGGAAATATGGGACGCTGGGGATGCTGGGAAATATGGGACGTTGGGAAATAGCGCTATGGGACGCTGGATATGGGACGTTGGGGAAAATAGGGATGGGAAATAGGGGACGCTGGGGATGCGGGAAATATGGGACGTTGAAATAGGGACGCTGATGGGACGCTGAAATATGGGACTTGGGAAATATGGGATGGAAATATGCACGTTGTAAATATGGGACGTTGGGAAATATGGGACGTTGGAAATATTTAGCGAGAAATATGGGACTTGGGAAATATGGACGCTGGGAAATATGGGACGTTGGGAAATATGGGACGCTGTTAAATATGGGATGGGACTGGGAAATATGGGATGGGAAATATGGGACATATACTGGGACGCTGGAAATATGGGTACGCTGGGAAATATATAAAGGACGTTGGGAAATATGGGATGGGATAGACGTGAAATTGGGACTGAAATGGGACAAATATGGGAGCACGTTGGGAAATATGGAACGCTTGGGAATAGGGAGTGGGAATATGGGACGTATGGGATGGGAAATATGGGACGTGGGTGGAAATATGGGACGTGAAATATAGGACGTTGGGAAATATGGGATATGGGGACGCTGTGAAAAAAAATATGGTTATCGCTGGGAATATGGGACGTTGGAAAATATGGACGCTAAATAAATGGGATGGAAATATGACTTGGAAATATGGGATGCTTGGAAAATATGGAACCAGAAATATGGGACGAAAATATGGACGCTGGGAAATATGGACGTTGGGAAATATGGGACGTTGGAAAATATGGGACGCTAGGAAATATGAAACGCTGGGAAATATGGGACGCTGGGAAATATGGGACTTTGGAAATATGGGACGTTGGGAAATATGGGACGCTGGGAAATAAAGAACGCTCTGATATATGGGACGTTGGGAACTATGGGACGTTGGGAAATATGGAACGCTGGGAAATAAAGAAAGCTCTGATATATGGGACGTTGGGAATTATAAACGATGGGAACTATGGGAAATCTATGGGACGCTGTGAAATATGGTACGCTGGAAAATATGGCACAGTGGGAAATGTTGGACTCTAGGAAATATGTAGCGCTTGTAAATATCGGACGCGCTGAGAAATACGGGAGGCTGTGAAATATTGATGCTGGGAATTACGTAACGAGAAATGCCGGGAAAAAACGGGGAACGCTAGAAATAACGGGAATGCTTGGAAATGAAGAACGATTTGATTTTTTCACCGCCCACACCCGCCAACAAGGCCGTATATTACCAGTAAGTTATCAGTGGTATATTTGGCAGAACATCGCAGACAAAAAATACGAACTGTCACACTGACTAATGCATGTGGTTATGTAATGGCGCTGGTCTGCGTTATTATGACACGGGGATGATACCCCGGGGACGCGTTGCCGAGACAATTGACATGGGTAACACAATCCCGCCATAAACCACATACAGCTGCATTATTCAGGGGAGACGTGTGACGTATAGGATTACATGTTCAGTAGAACCCCGCTAAACCGGACACCGGTAAACTCGGTGTGTTCCAGCTAGAGCGAAATTACACATATTTGCAACATTAGCGCAGACGGTAGTGAGTGTACACTACCGTCTGCGCTAATGTTGCAAATATGTGTCAAAATACTGCAAAATACTTGAATATTGTGCATGAAATGAAGCAGCTTGATTGGCTGAGCCTTTACGTTATGCTGGCGCGTAGTGCAACACTAATATTATGATAGTTAGAACGCATTTCTTGGCACTGGTTTTACTGCATGCAGCGTGTGTCTAATGCCTCATAATGTTGCATTGCGACAGCCTCAGATGACACACAGTGCTAAACATAGACACCTCGTGTTATATCACCGCATATGTTTATGCTGTAACCCTCAGTCTGCTGAATGAAATGTTGTCGTCTGCTGTTTATGTTTTATTTTCGATTTTCCTCGTCAAAAACATGGTTTGACAGCATTTTAGAATCATTTCCAATGGAAATGATTCTAAAGTGCTGTCAAACCATGTTTTTATTGAGAAACAGAGCAAAATATAAAGCAACAGCAGACGACAGTTTTCGCGATCTGCAGGCTAAGGGTTAAGAAGATCCTGTATACGTAGCAGTTACCACCGAGCACATACACTGCCTTCACAGATAAATAATTCTGTGTTTGTTACTTCGACCGGTAACATACATACATTTATCACGCACACGGACATATCACACGCTAACTAATCTAATTCAATGTTTCAGTATCGACTATAGCGGTATATTGAACAATTCTGCAAAAACCAGACACCCACTTTTCTAACGTTTCGACACAACGCCTTTATAAAGGAATTAGGGGGCAGTGACCAGTTAATTTAAAATTATCCATTTCACCCCCTCGGACAGTATGTATTTAATGCAATATTCCAAATAAGTGGGCAGACAGCAATATGCGTTCGACATTTGTGACCTAGACACACTAGAAGCTTTGACATAAACACAAATATGCTGCTCTATTAGTGCTCCTTACCTTTGCAGGAATGTGAAATATCTCGGTGCAGCCTCTTTAAAATTATCCAATTATGAGGTACAATATTCACTTTAAAACCATGCCGTGCCACGCTACTTGCGGAACTACAGATTGAATGTTGTATGTGTTCTCAATCATCATCCAGAGGCAAATGTACTATCATGGTGCAAACCAGTTCCCATCCATGAGTTTTCTCTGAAATAAACTATTGTTTGAAACTCCCAGAACAATATGTTGTTTTGATTATTTGTTGTCACAACATACCCTCAATTCGTATTTGCCCATTTCTGACCAATGGGAACAGGTCAGATGGCCCTGGAATGAGCATTCATCAATTAATACGATGTAAAATCTGAGTAAAATACAAAATCAACTACAAAATAATAATTAAACAATTAAAATTCATTTTAATCAGCAGAAAGTGTAATATTTATAAATTTCACCGGTGCCATTATACGAAACTGGGGCCCGTTTCACTAAGCTTCGTACGACTAAAATGTTCGGAAGTGCAAATTTGTGATCGTCTGGAAATTTCAATTAATGGATTTACATTTATTGAGCAAAGGCTGCATATGCAGCCTATGCTCAATAAATGTAAATCCAATAATTGTTTACAAGAAAACATTGGTAATGTGACATTTACAGACTATCATAATTTTGAACGGCCCCCTGGACACTGCTACCTTAGTTTCTACAATGTTTAGTGGCATCCATTTTATATTTCACAATGCTTAATGGCATCCATTTTAGATTTCACAATGTTTATCAACATGGCTGTGATAATGTAATAAATTAAGTGTAATAAAAATTAATAATTTTATCCTTAAATTGAAAATTTCTCCCTCAAAGTAATCTTTGCTAGATAAGTAAACTTGTACTTTGCAATGTTCGTGAAATACGCTACAGGAACGTGTTTACTTCTTAGTTCGAACGTGATAATTTCGTTCACGTGTATGAATACTTCATTCCTACGACGTTTTGCTAGTGAGTTTAAACTTAATAATGATATTTATTTTAGAAAGACACTACTTCTATGCCGATGGCTGGGCAGCATTGTGCTCCACTTATTTCACATATTGCAACGTTCAACCCAAATAAGTTGTGTATTACCAGATTTAATGGTTAACAGTTCGACAGGAAGTGGAAAATCAATACTTAGATAGGACATTGCATTGTACACTGGCTGAACTGTAAGTCCGTTACTGTTCACATATTGGATTTTTCAGGAACTAAATGCTGCGGTCGCTAGCGCTCCCTCGCATTTAATTCCTTAAAATATAATAATAATGTATGTGAACAATAACGTGTATGTATTACATCGCTAACCGATCGCTTATTACAGGAGCAATGGGTTCCCTCCGGGTACTCCGGTTTCCTCACACCCACGTTAAGTACCACGCTTACGCCTGCATCTGTGCCAAGCAAAGACGTTTGTATATGTGCTAAAATAAATACATGCAATGTCCACTTTTTACTCATGAGTTTTCTCCAAAATAAATTTAGCACAGATGCATTAGTAACCTGAATTTTCTTTCTTCGTTACAGACAGAACATTCTGGTTAATGCAGTAGTTAAACACAAAACAAATTTTAATCTGAATGTCATTTTGTCAATAACCGATGTTGTTTTCAGAAAATAGAACGGATTTTTTATATCGATTGAAGGGGCATATCAGGATTTTTTTTTTTAAAAATACTAGAAATAATAAAACGCGTTTTATCATGGCCCTGTGTAAAGTGATTTAATGGAAGATATATGATGATACTAGGACCGCTGACTCGCTTCGAGCCGGCTCATCTGGATCTGCACTGTTTGCATAAACCGCTATAGCGGGCTTTCGGGTTCAAAGGGTTAAAACATAAGTACGGAATCATAGAGAACGATTTTGGAATTACCCCCTTTCGTATCATAGTCTTTAATGGGGCATATATGGATTTTTTTTAGAAAATATACTTTAAAAAAATAAAAACGTGTTTTCATCATAACCCTGTGAAAAGTGGTTTAATTGACGATATATGACGTTACTAGGACCGCTGGGTTGTGTCAATTTTCACCGATATCGGTACATAAGTATCAGATTTGCTATCTTGTTGAACGCAACAAGATAGGTAATCCGATATGTATGTACCTATATGGGTGACAATAGACACAACCCAGCGTCTCATCAGGATCTGCATTTTTTGCAAGTAATTTTCATATTTCTTAGAACAAAAACACCCCCTTTTTATAATTGGACGAATCTGAAAATCATTTTGTGACCATTGGATTGGTCGGAACATTAGCATATCACAGTCCATTCCAGTTCCTTAGGGTTGAAACGGTTAACTCCATTATAATTCCCGAGACCAGTCTGTCAGATTAGACGAGTTGGAAACTATCACGGCCACCTACACCATCGAATTATAAAAACAATAACGTGTTACTATATCAGTATTCAACAGACACCGAGACGTGATCGGAATAGAGCAATTTGGAGGTCTCGGCGAAGTGTTGCGACATAATCTTGAAATTGCCAAATTAAATTTGGCAATTTCAAGATTATGTTGCAACACTATATAAAGGCGGCAGCGCACAATTACAATGTATTGGCGGCTGTATTTATTCGAGCGCTAGCGAAGTATTATCTAACCAACATCAACATTTGAGGTCTTCCAACTTTTATCCAAATGACCTTATGTCGGTCGTAGCACATAGTTTGCAGGTTGAACTTTTTAAAAACACGGGTCTTACGCCATACAACATAGTTATAACAACTTAGCTTGATGCTTTGTATGGAAGGTCTTTGAGCCAATGCACACCCTGAAATATAAGCAAACAAACAAACTTATATTTATGTTTTTGCACATGTTTCCGTAGTCTAAGCGTGCCACGATTAATCGCCATACTCGATTATTCGCGAAAAGTAACTCCATGGTTCGGTGCACGAATACAATCTTCTATTTCGGCTCAGAATAGGTCTCAGAATAGAAATTTATCATTTTGGGTTTTCCAAAAATCTATTTTAACTAGCTGTTGCTGCTGCTGCTGCTGCTGCTTATAAAGTGAATCAATAGTAATGTCCGTTAGTATTTTAATGAAACACGGTTATCGTCCCTGATATCGGTGTGGAAATTTCAGTCTGTAAAAATATGTATAATAATGCCAATTAGTACGTGGGGTAACTGTGAATGAATGTTTAGTTGGCCAGAAAATGTCTCAGATGATGTATCTGATGTAAATAACATGTTGTGCCTACTGAGTGGGCATGTACCTTTAATGCCGTATATAGCCACACACGGATCAGGCGTTAATTCCAGGAAACGAATGCATACAAGCACAACAATGAAATCAGGAAATGCCTTGTTATTATAACGGAGCCCGTCGCTGACAATTATCTATCTTATCGCATCACCGATTTTTGTCGATAACAATTTCGAAACTGAGTCATGATATTGTCCATATATGATGTCGCAATTCATGTGGAATTTGGTGTCAATTTTCGGAGTCATTTGCGGACAATATTGCATTTTTACACTCTGTGAAGATGTCTATGGGGATTTAACATGGGGAAATTGTTTTTTCCGCAATAAAATCAATATTTGACCAAATTTCACGAAATACAAAGAAGGCTCATACATGTACTTAATTTTTCCTTTAACCCTTTCAACCCTAAGTAACTGAATGGGCTGCTATTTTATTCGTTTTGCAACCAATCCAATCATCGTAAAATGATTTTCAGACTATTCCATTTATAAAAAGGGGGTATTTGTTTTTCTCAAAAATATGAAAATTACTTTCAAACAGTGCAGATACTGATGAGACGGCTCGTTACGAGCCGGCTCATCTGGATCTGCACTGTATGCATAAACCGATATAGCGGGCTTTCGGGTTCAAAGGGTTCATGTCATATTATCGAGAAAAAAAATGTTTTGCATTTTTTAAATAGCCGTAAACTTTGGGCAGGTTTCGTGAAACAGACAGTAGTCGGTAATCAGACAATGGAGAGCATCATAACTACTGTTGTTCTGCGAAATAATCGAGACGTGAATGCCACTCTGATATTTCATTGGTCGTAAATTGTCTTAAGATACAGATCTGTCCAACGGTCCATATAATTTATGGGGACACATCTGGACATAGGAAATTGACAACAAGCGACTGGCGCGTCCACGCCGTCCGATCAGTGTCTACATCTTGTACGCTGATCATCATTCAGTCACCACCATCAGCAGAATGATGTGCAGTGGAACCTCTTTAAACTGGACACATTTGGGGCCATGATGGTGCTTAATTTAGATGGGTTTCACTGTACCTTATTTTATTTTTGCGTCTGTGATTGATTGAAAATTATGCAAATTGTTCATGGAGTGTAAACATACAGTGGAACCTCTCTAAACCGGACACCCTGGGGTGTCCGGTTTAGAGAGGCTCCACTGTATCATAATCCGACTGGGGTTTTGCAAGAAGGCCAACACCTACGATTGTAAAATCAATTTCATCAACTAGTGTTCACTATATGGCTGTAAGTTAAACAATAGGATTTAGGCACAAGTTAAAATTTGAATGACGGCCCACAAATCACCCCCACCCCCTACCAATACAAAATCTATTTTTGGCACCCATACAAATATCTCACAGAAAAAAAGTTACCAATATAATCCCAGTATACACCGTGTATCGCGATTCAGTAAGTCATACATCACCTGTGCTCCTAAACTTCAGCCCCATTTCTTCAATCACAGATCAGGAACTAGACTGGGCACACATGCCACAAGCCCAATTTCTCCAGTCACAGCCACATATTTGCTAATGCCGAATTCTCTAGGGGCAGTTACCAGCGACCCTATCTGATAAGTTCGCGAGAAGCTTATACTTAACCTGATTGGTTTTCGTCGCTATCTTGTATTGACGCTCATCAGGCGCTTCATAGTTGTGTTCTGTGTATTGCACGGTGAAGTGACGGACACTTGGACTGCATATCGCATGACGAAATGACGGGCTATTTGACTGGATAGCGCATAGCGAAATGACATGCTACACGTATTTGACTGAAGTTTGCATGGCGAAATAACGGGCTATTTGACTGGATAGCGCATAACAAAATGACAGGCTACATGTATTTGACTGGATATCTCATGGCGAAATGACGGAGTATTTGACTGGATATCGTATGGGCGAAATGACGGATTATATGACTGGATATCACATGGCGACACGATGGTGTATATTACTAGCATATAAATACAATGTACTTTCCTTTATTGGTAACTATTGGAGTTTATCTCCACGAGGAAGAAATATTGTTTTCGCGGGGAGATAATCCGCAACATTCCTGTCAATCAAGAGCAGTATTTAACCAAAGATTGAATATAAACGTTTTTATCGTCGCTCTTTCAGAAACATAAACAGAAGCCAAATGCCTGTTGGTTGGAGAATCCGCTCCATTGTTTATGAATGCTGGGCTGGTGTCCTGTTGCTATTGCAATATTACAGCAGGAATGACACGAACGGGGTTCCAGCCCATTGTATTTCAGCTTCTATTTTAAATAAACGCCGAGGCGGTCCAAACAAACTTCGGCTGTTTCGGTAATTACGTTTCGGGTGTTTTCGAGACGGGAGGCTAATCATGTAATATTTTCGTCTCATATTGTGAAGCGGGCGACACGGTAGACTATTGTTATCCCGTGATATGAAATTGAATAATGCAATGCCTAAGATTGCAGTGAGGTATAATACATGTAATAATAATAATAATAATGAATACTGATTGGAGTATAGCGTTGCCGTTTCCCATGTGTATACGAAGTACGTAAAACGAGCACTCCACGACCTTTAGCTGTCGTTCTACCAGCTGAACTTCAATTTAAATAAACAAAAGCTGACATTTGCAAACACACATTATGGTATACCGTCTACTCACGAGTGCATTTTATTGCCGAATGCAAACAAATAAGACGTAAGTAACATCTACTGTCTTTACCTATACCAACATGCGCATCTGTGATATATGGTCACTATTCGATGAATGATTCAAACACAAGTTTTCAGCTCTCTAAGCACACTGGAGATTGTAATAGGGTTAAATTGTGGTCTCGATGTTTATTTGAAAGGAATGAAGCGAGGGTTTGTCAGCAAATCGTTGCCCAAAAGGCATAGGCCAATTGGCCAAAGAAATGGGCCAGGTAGCCCAAGGAAATGACCGATGACCCATTGAAAATAACAAGGACAATAATTGAAATAAATGTGATAAAATGTGGCTATTACTGAAGAAAGTGGTCTTATAGCAAAGTATACTTTGAGGGAGAAATCATTTATTTTTCCTGAAATGCATGATTTCATATAGAACTAACGACTGCATAGTATTTGATGATTAAAAGGATGCAGAATTATTATACTGAATTTATTACATTATCACAGCCAAAATGGCTGTGATAATGTAATAAATTCAGTATAATAAAAAATAATAAATTTATCCTAAAATTGAAAATTTCTCCCTCAAAGTATACTTTGCTAGATAAGCATACTTTGCAAGTTTGATGAAATAGGCTACTGATCTGTCTGTGTATCCACACAGTGTAATCAGTGAAATTCGTATGCGGCCCATGTTGTAGTGTAGTGGGTCAGTATCAGCACAAATCCCATAAGCCACATTCCTCCAGTCTAAGCCACACACAGTCAGGTAAGCGGACAGTGATTTTGTACCTACGGACATGCGATTTTTCATGAAATATATTTACAGAAACCGTGATATTTTCTGTAAATGACGTCGAAAGATGACGAAATTTTCATAGCAAATGCGGAATATTCAACTGTCGACGTCATTGGCGGGTACATGTACATGTAGTATATAAAAACATGTTTTAGTAAATAAACTCTGGGCCAGTGATTATGAAACTGTTAAAAAAATAAAATAAATGTACGCTGTTTAAAAAAGAAACGGAAAAAAGCGGACAGCTGTAATCTCGGTCGTGAATGAGGCACCGCGGTTATCTCCATTCATATCCATGGTGCATGTATTTGCCACAGTCAGATCACGGTTCGTCCGCATGTACGAGGAGATAATCCGCGAGCTTTAGCGAGTGGATTATCTCCTCGTACATGCTGACAAACGTGATTTAACTGTGTTATCACATCATCATCTCCATACATTGACCGCTGTGTAAATGCAGAAACAAAACTAGAAAATGTAGCAAAGATGTGATAACATGTACGAAGCTGTGACGATTTCATGTTTAAAAAACATGGACGTTTACGATTTATGAAAAGCAGATTCACAAATTGTACTCGTAAATTCACAGGCTTGTTGATAGGATACTGTATGATACTTGTTAGACATGTAGAAAGCAAACAGTTTAGTCTTGACAATTTTAGTGAAAGCGCGATACGAACTCGTGTCCGGCCTAGCGTAGTCGGGTGACTTGTGTGATGTGTTCGGTCTGGTACGGATTCTGCGTGTAAAAGACTAATTATGTTTTATTAGGCGCATGTGGGCCTTAGTTCTGTGTAGGCACTACGAATAATGGAATTTTATCAGCAATAGAAAATATTCTTCTTGAAACTGGTGATGGTGAAATGGAGGCATACGAAACTCGAGACCTTGAAATAAATACAGTGACTATACAATGACTATTTTACATGTTTTGTTTGTTTTCTACATGTCTAAAAAGTATAATACACAATCATATCAACATGCCGACCTCCTGTGCTAGAATCCTGGGGCCCGTTTCACTAAGCTTCGTACGACTAAGAAGTTCGTAAGTGCAAATTTAGGATCGTCTGGAAATTTAAATTGATGGATTTACATTTATTGAGCATAGGCTGCATATGCAGCCTATGCTCAATAAATGTAAATCCAATAATTGTTTACAAGAAAACATTGTTAATGTGAGATTTACAGACTATCATCATTTAGCACTTACGAACATTTTAGTCGTACGAAGTTTAGTGAAACGGGCCCCAGGGTCGTTAACAAATGCATACATGTAAGCCACAGGTTTATCTGCCTGCGGTCTAAGGAAATGTGTATCCAAATGGGCATAGAAAGTCAGGAAGTGCAGATCCATGGTGATTGTTGTATCCAATAACAGAAGTGACTGACAAATTGCAAACTTAATTCCAGCTGATGCAGATGGACGCAGCGTTTTATTGCGCGCACTAATGTACCACTTGTAGTATTCGTGAACTAAAGAAATGGCAACAATTGCTTATCTGATAAATAGGAAACTCCGGGCCAGTGACATTTGATGTCGAGTTCATCAGACAAATACTGTAGACCCTCTTTAAACCGGACACCCTGGGGACCCCATTGTGTTTTATTTAGATGGGTTTCACTGTAACTGTACTAGCAAACGTATAGCATCGAGAATGTACACCGTTAACGAGCCAGGGTGTCCGGTTTATATGTCAAGTTCACCAGGCAGCTACAGTGGAACCCTCTGTAAATGAGACGTACTGGGGGCCCCCTTGTGTTTAATTTAAATTAGTTTCTCCGTCATTTATTCACGTTCGTGCCTGTTCCTGATTGAAGATGACACATGTGTACAAGGAGTGTTTCGCTACAGTGGAACCTCTCCAAACCGGACACCTTGGGGGAACAAATTGTATTTTATTTAGATGGGTTTCACGGTAATTTATTTCAAATTGGTATCTGTTCGTGATTGAAAATTACACATTTGTACAAGGAGTGCTTAATTACAGTGGAACCTCTCTAAACCGGACACCCTGGGGACCCCGTTGTGTTTTATTTAGATGGGTTTCTCTGTAATTTATTTGACTGCCGTGCCTGTTCATGAGTGAAAATGACAACCGTGTTCAAGTAGTGTTTAATTACAGTGGAACCTCTCTAAACCGGACACCCTGGGGTCCCCCAGGGTGTCCGGTTTAGAGATGTTCCGCTGTACAGAGGGCCCACTGTACCAGCAGACAGTTACATGTAGTACATGTACCGGGGAATTTCTACACTTCTCGAGCCGAACTGGGGCCCATTTCACTAAGCTTCGTACGACTAAGAAGTTCGTAAGTGCAAATTTAGGATCGTCTGGAAATTTAAATTGATGGATTTACATTTATTGAGCATAGGCTGCATATGCAGCCTATGCTCAATACGTGCAAATCCAATAATTGTTTGCAAGAAAACATCAAAATTATGCACTTACGAACATTTTATTCGTAAGGAGTTTAGTGAAACTGGCCCCTGATAAACTTGATATTGAATGACACTGACATCACTGGTGCTACACTCCGCGCCGGTGTTAAATGTTTCACGTCGAAATAGGAGCCGGAATCCCGACGAATTCCCATTCAACTACATGCATAATATACTGCATAGACACATTTAGTTTAGCAACCGGCGCATGAATTTTGCGCCGGTTACTAGACGAACAATGCATTTATGCGATAGAGCTGAATGGCATCTTGTCAGAAAGCAGTGCAATTTTCAACGTGAAACATTTTACGCCGGTGCGGAGTGCAGTACTAATGTATGGAAGCGTTCTGGTGCCAATGTTAAAATATATATCTCCTAATTAGGAGATACTAACTACTAACAAGGTCCTAATTAGATAGTATGTCCTAATTTGGAGATAGTATCTCGTAATTAGGACTTACTATCTCCTAATTAGGAGTTAGTATCTCCTAATTAGGAGTTAGTATCTCCTAATTAGGAGTTAGGAGGTAAAACAGTTTAGCAATGACACAGATAGTAAGTCCTAATTAGGAGATAGTACGTCCTAATTAGGTGATACTAACTCCTAATTAGGAGATACCATCTCCTAATTAGCAGTTAGTATGTCCTAATTAGGAGATAAAACTAGTTTAGCATTGGCACCAGGACGCCTCCATACCAATGTTACTGACAGCGGCAGCGGTTGTTGCCGACTATATTGCACCAATCGTGGGCTGGAATTTAATCAAATCGCCGACGTAATAATTCCAGAAATAACCTTGAAAGAAGTCGGTTTTTACAGATGGTATCATTATATCTCATTCATATTCCTACGCGTGGCTGTGACTGGAGAAATGGGGCTTGTGGGAGTTGTGACCAGTGTAGCTCTTGATCAAATAGCACACTCATGTAACGATATATATTGCTTGTTGGAAGCATGACGTGTGCTTCATTCATGAAATAGCGAACAGTGCATATCCCGATCAGACTGTGCGTAAGCACAGGTTGATTGGATCTGCACTATTCGCAAGGCACATAAGTCACATGTCTCCAGTCACAGCCATTTATCTGTTTATTTCCTTCACATGTACATCATAACGCAATTCAGGCATCCATCTTCAAGTTGGTTATTTCCTGGAAATAATGGATGTAAATATAGAGTGACATGTACATGTAATGTCGATTCTCGGCTCCAGGTAAATTCAGGTTGCGCCAAATTTCCCCATGTTAATTCCCCATAGACATCTTCACTCACTCTGTGAAGATGTCTATGGGAATTTAACATGGGGAATTTTTTTTAGAATTTCAGTAATCCTGGACCGATTTTCAAAATTTAACTTTTGTTTTCTTAGTTAGATCATTCTTTTGACTCCTCCCACACTCCTCTACCTCTTTTTCCCCCATGTTAAATCCCCATAGACATCTTCACTCTGTGAATATGTCTATGGGGATTTAACATGGGGAATCCAACTAAGTTATATACACTACCTCCTGCGCTAATCTTGCCAACATTTATCAATTGCTATATTTCAAAATACTTGAATATTGTGCTTTTTATCAAGCAGCTTGATTGTCTGAGCCTGAGCGTTCAACAAGACCTGATACGTATGTACCGATATCGATGTAAACTGAAACAGCAGTCTTAGTATCGTCATATATCTTCAATTAAACCACTTTCCAAAGGGCCATGATGAAAACACGCTTTTATTTTTTAATAATAACTTTTTTTGTTTAATCCTGATAAAACCACCATAAGACTTACGAGAGCATCTTGCTAAATGTAAATGGTTGTATTTAACTACGGCACTGGCTCGATGACCTTGCATGTCGTCTCCCGAGAAGGTGAGAAAGGAATGAGGTGGATACAGAGGAAACCGGGCCCAGGGGACCTAGCTCTTGTTATAATAGTCCCCTCTGGTTCTTTAACGTGCCCAGACATTCCTCAAATCTAATCCGAAATGACTAGTAGAGCAGGAAATACAAAGCATCTCAGAATTACTGACGCCCTGGAACTGAACCCTGAAACGAACACGTGGCAGTCCGACGGTTTTACCCCTCGGCCACGGTCTGCTCCAAAAAGATAAAGCCGCTTTCGATTCGATTCGATTTCGGCTTATATTTAAGGATGGGAACTGGCTCGAACACATTCCATACCGGGTTCTTCTACATTGATTTAACGACGGCACTGGCTCGATAACCTTGCATGTCGGGACCGACTATTGAAGTCCCCATCCGATAGGACTAGGCTAGCACGAAGTTGGCTTGCCCCAAAACACACCGAATCGGCCATTCGCAGCGGTTGTGGTAGGTGGGAACCCGGGGTCTCTCGAACCGCAGTCAAGCCTCTTGCTACTTGCGCCTGGTCTATATCCGGGTTATATAATTGCCTCATGTCTACGTCGCAACGTGCACGATGGGCCAATCAAATTCAAGGTTCATGATTGCGTGGTTACAATAACAACAACGTCGCCAAAGTAAGTATTATTTGATATTTTCCTTAATATGCAACTGATTTTCATGAAATATGGCGCAGCAAACGCATCTTCATGAGCTGCATTTTGTAGTCTAGTGAGTTTGGCACAGACTTATGTCGTTTTTGCGAAGAATCAATTTCCGTGTCGGAGACACGGAAATCGATTCTTCGCAAAAACGACAGAAGTTTGGGCGAAAATGCAGAGACCACCACATGCAGTTTAACAAGACGCGTTTGATGAGCCATATTTCATCAAAATCCGTTACGTAATAAGGTGTTGTTGTTGTTAGTACCACGTGATCATGCACCTTGAAATTGGATCCGTGTATTTCGACCTACATCACTTCCATGAAATGAGACGCAGGGCATTTGTAGCCGTGACTGGGGATTTGGGGCGTATTGGATGTGTGACCAGTGTAACGTCTGATCAAATAGCACACTAATGTAGCCTTATAACGATTTATATCGCTTGTTAGAAGCATGATGGGTGTTTCATTGATGTAATTGCGAACAGTACATATCCTGATCAGACTGTGCGGGCGGATGCACAGTCTGAGCCGCGTCGTGAGAAAACATGTCTTCGGGAAATGTTTGGTGAAATTGACATTTTGTTACTATGACAATGGTATTTGTCTGATGAATTGAATGCTTTTTATTTGATCATGATATCTGCGATATTCATTAAGATATTACATTTTATACAACACCACTATTCAAGTCGTTTGAGAAAATGTGACGTAAAATGTCACGTAAAAGCGACGTCAAACGACGTCAAAACGACGTTACAGTAACTACGTATCTACCGGTACACATAGAGTATACGCCAACATTTACAATAATTTGCAAGTTGACAAACTAGAAGCATGTTTGGAATTGAATAATGAATGTATAGACGGATGAGCTCGAGTCCGTTAGTAATACATGAACATGAAAAGCGACAAAGACAAACCGGCAAGTTCATGTACCAGCAGGTATAAACGTGCGCGGGGACGGCGGATTCGGCATGCTGATTTCTTCTTTTTGACGTCCTGTTTACTGATCGTTTTAATAGTTTTTATAATGCATTCTATAAATATCACGCAATCTGATTGGCTGATGGTCATCGTGGTCCGAAACGTCCAGGTGACCTGGTCCAAAAGTTGCATGGTCCGAAGCGTACGGCGAAAAAAATACAAATATCTCACCGTTGATCAGGTTTCATATGTTTTGGCAGTAATAGATCGTTCAAACAAAGAGAAAGTATGTATCCTGTGTAATCTTGCATCTCAAATGGTAGTATATCACGAATGATTAGACGAGTTATCGCAATATGTATCAACATCAGGAAAGTTTGACAGGTGGCCGCCATTGAAATATTGTTGCCAAGAGATCGCACTGGAGTGACATTAAATGCGCAAAGTAGTAAATAAGGCAATTATAATTCTAACGACGAATTTATTGCTTTTATTACTGAAAAATAATGAAATCAGCAACATAAACGTATATACATTCATGCAAAAATCGCTAATATCTTTATTTGTGCGATCCATCCGGTATGACCAGCTCAACCAGCTTGCAATCCGGTACGATTTTCCAACGAGACTCGATAAAGTTTGCAAAACAGTAATTTAAAAGGAGTGCATTAGAAATAGGTTAACCGCATTGTAATTTTGAAATTGGCGGCGTATATCAGAAAATGGTAGGTCGGAAAACATGTTTAAACAGATTGTCCGACCTATCATTTTCTGATATACGCCGCAAATTTCAAAATTACAATACAGTTAACCCTATAATAATTGTAGAAAACCACCTTCATTTGAATGTGACAAGCCTTAAATTACAATATCGGTATTCCAATATGCAGATATGTAGACACACTCTGCATAAATCTGCATTTATGTATGTATACAACAACGTACATGTACATTCATGTATTCATGTATACAACATTGTGTTACATCTTATTTATGCAAGTCTTGGTTTGCAGATGTTGTTCTATGGAAACTCACGGGGAAATGAACTTTCAACACATGCGCAATATAATATATCAACTTAGGTTTAAACGTGTTTACTGATGGGGGCTGGTTAGTGCCGACGACCTGTCAGACCCGACCCCGCTCTAACATTTGTGCATACATTTATTACCGCAATATCAGCTTGGTACACCGCCTTGTGTTTGTTTTGGGAGTGTTACGGTAGCATTTTGTCTTTTGCTGTGAGCGAGTATCGTTGCCTATTGTTCTGAAACAAGAAACTAAACTTCGAAGTCAGAGTGTAAGATGCAAATCTCAGCGGAAATTACGTCAGCTAAGTTCACGACGTCATATCTTGTGACGTCGTTAGACTCCCGAAGACAGGTTTTCTCGCGACGCGGATCAGTCAGTAGCCTATTTCACCAACATTGCAAAGTATACTTTTCTAGCAAAGTATACTTTGAGGGAGTAACCATTTATTTTTCCTGAAATGCATTATTTCATACAGAACTAACAAATGCATATATTTCATGATTAAAAGTATGCAGAATTATTATACTGAATGTATTACATTATCACAGCCAAATTGGCTGTGATAATGTAATAAATTCAGTATAATGCAATTTATTATATAATTTATTGATGCTTTTAGGCATATTTAATGTATTTATAGACCTCGGTAGCATTTGATCATTGAGTACACTTGCATGTATTCACGAACCGTGCCTCCAGTGGGACGTTTCACTAAACTTCGTACGACTAAAATGATCGTAAGTGCAGAATTATGATAGCCTGTAAATTTCACATTGACAATGATAGGTGTAGATCATTATTGGATTTACATTATGCACCCTATGTTCAATAAATGTAAATTAATTAATTGAAATTTCCAGACGATCCTAAATTTGCACTTACGAACATTTTAGTCGTACGAAGTTTAGTGAAACGTCCCCATATGCTTCGTATGCTATCAGCGCATTATGTAAGTAAATGGTGTCAGGTTCCCCGGGACATTAACCCTTAGACCGCTATCTTATTTTTTTGGTCGTCTGCTGTTTATTTTTATTTTACATTTTTATCATCAAAAACATGCTTTGACAGAACTTTAGTATAATTTACAACATGCTTTGACAACACTTCAGAATCATTTCCATTGGAAATGATTCTGAAATGCTGTCAGACCATGTTTTTATTCAGAAATAAGGCAAGATATAAAAGCACCACCAGACGACAATTGCTGTGAGTAGCAGTCTAAAGGTTAACGGCTGCAGACTGAAATAAACGTCATCAATAGTTAACTAGCTACTAACCTAATTTCTGTGCGATCTTTGACATGATCAGTAGCCTATTTCACCAACATTGCAAAGTATACTTTTCTAGCAAAGTATACTTTGATGGAGAAATTTTCAATTTTGTGATAAATTTATTAATTTTTATTATACTGAAATTATTACATTATCACAGCCATTTTGGCTGTGATAATGTAATACATTCAGTATAATAAGTCTGAATACTTTTAATCATCAAATATATGCAGTGGTTAGTTCTATATGAAATAATGCATTTCAGGAAAAATAAATGACTACTCCCTCAAAGTATACTTTGCTACAAAAGTATACTTTGCAATGTCGGTGAAATAGGCTACCGATATCACCCGCATCTCTATCTGACACACTCCAGCTAAATGTCTCTGATCTGGACGGATATCTGTCACGTGACGTGCATTGATCACGCAACTGGGTCAACGTAGGATGGTAAGGACAACAGTGACGTCTGTGCATGTAGATCCAGATCTTTATGTGCTTTTATGTAGTCGGAACAACATGAACTAATTTCACGAACAGGAAGCTCATCGCATTTCCCGATGCAGTTTAAGTCGGTGAAATCAATTAACAATTACTTGCAATCGTTACGAGCCGGCTCATCTGGATCTACACACAGGTTCTTGACGAACAGTTCATATTTCGGTGTTTTATGCGTTATTTCGGTATTATTTGGTGGTTTGGGTGCATTGTTACTAACATACAATTTACGTAACCTCCCGCGAATTGCATGCATAACTAGAAGTACGTGCGTATTGTAACAGTAGAAATGGGGTCAGAAAGTTCGGAACGGTGAATGTGTAGATAATTGACGATTTCTGTCGTGTGTAATGATTGAGCTAGTTGCACAAAACTATGTAAATTACCTAAAACCAACGAAATCTACCAAAATCCACAAAAATCCACAAAAATACCCATATGACACCAACATACTGACCACATGTTCAAACGCATGTGGATCTACACTGTTTGCAAACCCAGCTATAGCGGACTGTCGGGTTCAAAGGGTTAAAGTGAATACATGTACTACAATCACAACTGCGACCTATATAGTCAATGACATTTCAGCAGCCTATTTCACCAACAATGCAAAGTATACTTATCTAGCAAAGTATACTTTGATGGAGAAATTTTCAATTTATGGATAAATTTATAAATGTGTATTATACTGAATTGATTAAATTATCACAGCCATTTTGGCTGTGATAATGTGATAAATTTATGTAAATAATTATGCATACTTTTAATTATCAAATATAAGCAGTCGTTAGTTCTATATGAAATAATGCATTTCGGGACAAATAAATGATTACTCCCTCAAAGCATACTTTGCTAGCAATGTTTGTGAAATAGGCTACAGAGGTCTACCACTAAGTAGCCTTAACTCCGCATTCTATGTTTATAAGACCATATAATAAGTCATGTGCTCGTTATCAGGGAATCAGGATAGGATGAAGAATCGGAAAGTATGTGCTAATTGTAAAGCCAAATAATTATGACTATTATATCGATTATTTTAGCCTCGGTTCATAATTCGAAAACGTATAAATACTTAATGGCATCCATGTTATGTTCATTAATCAATGTACAATGTATGTACTGTTTATTTATGACATATTGAAACTGTTATATTTACTGAAATATTGTCTGGGTGTAATGTTTGTGTGGTCAATGAATAGATAGTCAACCTGAATAGGTGAATCGATAGTCAGCGTGAAAGTGATTTTGATAAAGACTGGACCGATTCTGACGTATTGTCCGTGTTGTAAAAGACCCATTTTGACCCAGATATTTGGACTAGTCTGAACGCTACATTTATGTACATTGTAAGCATTGATATAACTGTTTAACCCTTTCAACCCTAAGTAACTGTAATGGACTGTGATATGCTAATTTTCCGACCAATCCAAGCGTCACAGAATGATTTTCAGATTAGTCCATTTATGAAAAGGGGATGTTTTTGTTCTAAAAAAAATATGAAAATTACTTGCAAAAAGTGCAGATCCTGATGAGACGGCTCGTTACGAGCCGGCTCATCTGGATATGCACTGTTTGCGAACCCCGCTATAACGGGCTTTCGGGTTCAAAGGGTTAATAGTATAGACACCGGTCAAATAATTCCGTTTGGAATACAAATTGCACAGTGCAGTCCTACATATGCGTTGGAAAGATAATCGTATAATCCATATGGGAGTTAGCCCAATTCTTCTACTGAACCATTCAATTCAATCCCTTGTCTGTTTCACGAAACCTGGTCAAATTTTACGGCTAAATAAACAATGCAAAAACAATATTTGTTTTGATAATATTAAAGTTATCAAAATTTAAGAATGAGCCTTTTTATTGCGAAGGAGCTGGGGGAGGAAATTGACTGCGAAACCTGGCTAGATATCTTGGAAATGGTTTAACTAAGAAAGCAAAAGTTAAATTTTGAAAATCGATCTATTATTTCTGAAATTAAAAACATTTCCCCATGTTAAATCCCCATAGACATCTTCACTCTGTGAAGATGTCTATGGGGATTTAACATGGGGAAATTGTTTTTCGTAAGCACATCAATATCGGACCTAATTTCACAAAATAAAATTCTTCTCATTCTTCAATTTTGATCAAATTAAATATTATCGAGAAAAAAAAAAGTTTTTGCATTGTTTATATAGTCGTAAAATGTTGGCAGTTTTCGTGAAACAGACAGTAGTTCAGTCCATCAGCCATATATTAATATTGTACGTCTCGTATAAAATGAAGATACTGTGCACCTTTAGTTACTTAATAAAGAAAAGCTCATACGACAGCTCAGTGCATTTATGTCATTTATAAGCCGGTATTTATGTATGAGAAAATACACATAACATGCACATGTATCAGTGACAACGACACATTTCCAATTCACCCTGTCGAATGTGTCAGTTAATCCTTTCAACACCACAGACCTCTATAGAGACAATGTTTGCAAACAGTGCAGATCCAGATGAGCCGGCTCGTAACGAGCCGTCTCATCAGGATCTCCACTGTTTGTTAATAATTTTAAACGTCGTACAGATTACCCTTTTAGAAGAATGGGATAATTTGAATGAACAAAATTAATGAAATAGCATGAAACATTGGCATGGAACATCCTATTAAGTTACTTGGTGTTGAATTTTCAATTTTAGGATAAATTTATTAATTTTTATTGTACTGAATTTATTACATTATCACAGCCATTTTGGCTGTGATAATGTAATAAATGCAGTTTAATAATTCTGCATACTTTTAATCATCAAATATATGCAGTCGTTAATTATATATGAAATAATGCATTTTTGGAAAAATAAATGATTACTTCCTCAAAGTATACTTTGCTAGATAAGCATACTTTGCAATGTTGGTGAAATAGGCTACTGGTTATGCGCCAATATATATTCAACTGAAAACCCGCCGATGAGCGTTGACCAATTAAACATTGATAGAATGATTTGTTGGTTGATTGATTGATTAAAATAATATAAATTTTACCTCAATTATGTTAGTCGATGCAATTTTGTCCAAATTACGAAAAATTTACCCCGAAATCTAGATAAATGGCACATAAATGTTTTGATAAAATAAACAATAACTTACTTTCGGGAATCAGGGCACACTGAATACTAACATTATGTATACAATATATGCACAACAACTGACTCCGCCCCCTCCACATACTTTACAGCACAACAACTGACTCCGCCCCCTCCACATACTTTACAGCACAACAACTGACTCCGCACCTCCACATACTTTACAGCACAACAACTGACTCCGCCCCCTCCACCCCCATACTTTACCAGCACAACAACTGACTCCACCCCCTCCTACCAACTTTCCTTTACCAAGCACAACAAAAAAACTGACCACCCCCTCCACATACTTTACAGCCCCCACCCAGACAACAAGACCCACCCCCTCCACATACTTTACTGCACACAACGACTCCAGCCCCCATCCACCCCCATACTTTACAGCACACAACTGACTCCGCCCCCCTCCTCCATACTTACAGCACAACAACTGACTCCACCCCCTCCACATACGTTTACAGCACAACAACTGACATCCACTCCTTTAAACATACTTTACAGCACAACAACTGACTCCGCCCCCTCACACATACTTTACAGCACAACAAACTTGACTCCCACCCCCTCCACATACATTAACCAGCACAACAACGGAACCCCCACCCCCCCCTCCACATACTTTACAGCACAACAAACTACTCCCGCCCCCTCCACCCCATAACTTTACAGCACAACAACTGACTCCACCGCCCTCACCACTTTACAGCACAACAACAGACTCCACCCCTCGCATACTTGATCACAGCACAACTACTGTCGTCCACTCACTGACTTTACCCCATCCACACACGACAACCAACATCCATCCACATACCTTACAGCACAACAGCTAACTCCACCCCCTCCACATACTTTACAGCACAACAACTGACTCCACCCCCTCCACATACTTTACAGCACAACAACTGACTCCACCCCTCCACATACTTTACAGCACAACAACTGACTCCACCCCCTCCACATACTTTACAGCACAACAACTGACTCCACACCCTCCACATACTTTACAGCACAACAACGGACTCCACCCCTCCACATACTTTACAGCACAACAACTGACTCCACCCCTCCACATACTTTACAGCAGATTTACAATGCAAAAAGGCATTCACGGTTTAGAAAACATGAATATCGACCAGAAACTCAGCTACATCCATTATTTCTAGGACTATCCGACATTTGTGAGGTCAACATTAAAGGTACATGCCCACTCAGTAGGCACAAAATGTTCTTTATATCAGAGACATCATCTCAGACATTTTGTGGCAACATAAACATTCATTCACCATTGACCCACGTATTGCTTGGCATTATTATAAATTTTATATCAGACGTAACTTTCCACACGGATGTCAGGGGCGATAACCGCGTTTCCTTAAAATGTTAACGGACATTACTATTTATACTCTGTATTTCTTTTTTTCATGTGCAATTATCGTACTTTATAATCTGTGGAAAATATTATTTGTTCATGGCAGCTCAGGCTCAGCCAATCAAGCTGCTTGATTTCAAGCACATTATTCAAGTATTTTGAAATAAAGAACTTGGCAGGTATTGGAAAGAGTTGCGACTGCGGTAGTGTATTTATCATATACCTGTTTCTCTAGCTGTTTCTGTTTCTGTATGCTGTTTCTGTAGTATACTTTGAGGGAGTAATCATTTATTTTTCCTGAAATGCATTATTTCATATAGAACTAACAAATGCATATATTTCATGATTAAAAGTATGCAGAATTATTATACTGAATTTATTACATTATCACAGCCAAATTGGCTCTGATAATGTAATAAATTCAGTATAATAAAAATTAATAAATTTATCATAAAATTAAAAATTTCTCCCTCAAAGTATACTTTGCTACTAAAGTATACTTTGCAATGTTGATGAAATAGGCTATTGGACAAAACGTGCAACCTGTAAGCGGAAATTGCCCTGAAATACCCTATTGCGTGTGACGTGATCCCAGGAATCCCGTTGAATGTCAAGGTGCAGTTCCCGCGCATTTTCATTTGTTGTCACTCCTGTTCTCACTGACGGAGAGCAACTTCCGCTTTAGCATATAGAAGTTCACTTCCGGTGTGTGTTTCTGGAATGGTTCGTAATTAGAGAAACAATGAGCAGTAATTTCAGCGAGGAAATGGGGCAATTTGTATTCGACAGCGGCGGTGAAGCGAGGAATGAGGCCTCGGAAATGTCAGGGTATGCCTAATAATGAAGTATTGATGAGCACCGAACAACCCGAGCCGTCCGGACATACGGTGCAACGCACGTGCACACGCAATCTCTGGAACTGTGCCAGTTGTCAGTGCAATGTGCTGTCATTGAACTGTGGTGAATAGGAACAGTTGTGGAAATTGTAGATGCAGTGCTTGCCATTAGGTAATTAAGGACATATGGTAGCCCTGTTCATCATATGATTCAAACATGTGAACACTGCCTCTTTACTGTGTCTTATACGGCACATGGAGTGGCCTAGTTGGCCATCAATGTGTGTTCCATCCATCAGCCATTTTTGAAAAAGAACTGACATTGAGAAGTAGAACATAATTATGATATAATGTAGCCAATCATACATAGAAAAGTCAGGTCAACAGACTCTTATAAATTATATTCGTGCAAAGAATTGACATAGTTTACAGTTTGGTGTAATATAATGGATATGAGTCTGTTCTCATGCAGTGGCTTTTCTACATGATTAGCTACATCATATCATATGTTCTACTATGCATTGTCAGTTCATTGACAAACTCAAGAAGATGTGAAACTGGCTGATGGCTGGAATACTCAACGATGGCCGAGTTTACACATTTACGAAGCAGCTATATTTTAATAAAACGAGGATCAGGTATATAAAGGGTCCTTAACTGGCTGAGCATTGGGCAATTGGGGATCGTACAGTGGGGTCAGCGTGCGAGTGCACACACGGCAGGTCCAAGCTACACTAGTACCACTTCATTTGGTTGAAAAGATGGCGAGTGACCTATCTTTCTACATATTTAATATAAGAGTAAAATTGGGTATGATTTAAAGAGCGTTTTGACGTTCATACCACAAAGAGCCTATGGTTTGCTCAATAACGCCGTACGTGTACATATACATGTAGCATAACCTCTCTAACCTCTCGTCCTGGGAGCTCCCATGGTGTCCCCCTTTGGAGAGTTTACACTCTATAAATAGAGAATAGTAGGTTAGTGCCGTGAATGGGAAAAAATATCTGGCAAGGCTTAGGAAACCGTGCCGCGCCAGATATTTTTCCCATTCACGGCACTAACCTACTATTCTATTTATCCCGTCAACACATACAAATGGCTTTAAAATGCAAAAAAAAAATAACCCCAGTCACCGCACATATGTATACGCAGTGATTAGGTCGTATTGACAGGATATCAGAAATTTGTCACCGCACCGTGTTTTTCACGACATATACGTACTGTGTTGACAGGATAATATTTGCCCATGTGTTGACAGCGGCGTCCACCGTGTCCAATAACGCCGTTCTGTCGTCCGGTCCCGTTACACGGTCCGTCAGCCGGTGGTGATTAATGATAGACAGATGGTTCCGACCGCCGGTAGAATTGACCGGAATCGATGTACATTTCTGATTATACAGTGAAACCTCTCTAAACCGGACACCCTGGGAGGTCCACATGGTGTCCGGCTTAGAGAGGTTTCATTGTGAATCAGGCATTTGATCATTCTGTGTGCTATGAAAATCATCAACCACGAGATCACATGTGTTTTATTTATTGGTGTCCGGTTTAGAGGGGTTCCACTGTATAGTGTGTATGTGCGTGTATGATGGTGTGTATATTACGGGGTGGGGGAGGGTGGTCAGGGGTGGGATTTACTTGACACACTGTTGTACGCCTATACAGTGCTGTACCGTCACGTTCCATTGCGGAATTCCGCACTGCTTGTTTAACTATCGTTTCAAGCTATCGAGTAGGTTTTAGAATAAAATCGTACCATAATGGCCGACAAATTTAGTAACAAAAACCTGACGTAAAAGTGTTAGGTATGCACATGTTTTGGTCGATGAAACCACGAGTGAAAATACAAATAACGAAGTTTATATTTACCAAGTAGAAACTTGAAAACTACGTATCAACGGACTCTTTCTATGTCGTATTCAGTCCACGGTTAAGAGTAGTGCGGCGGCTGTTAGAAGCATCCACATGTGTTCTTCGAGTGATACATGTATTATTACTTCGCCGATACTGGTGCTTGATCATTTCGACAGTGGTGGTGATTCATAATCTTGTGGAATCTATTCTGCTCTCTGTTACGTCGAGTGTCGCTTAAGATGGTGCTATCAGGCGTTTGTCCCATAGACTTACACGTGACACAAATTACTCGCACATTTCTCGTCTATACATTTCTGGTAGTCGTGCTACACAACCTTCTGCGAAATAGCGCAGAAGGTTGTGTAACACGGCTACCAGAAATGTAGATTATAATCTTGCCAATATTTGTCAATTTCTATATTTCAAAATACTTGACATTGTGTTTATGAAGCAGCTCGCTTGCCTGAGCCTGAGATTTGCTACAGCTCAGGCTCAGGCAATCAAATTGCTTGATTACGAGTTGTAATTGTCACTACATTTTCAGAAACATGGATAATCTGGACAAGATTAACGCATCGATTATCATGAAATCTTGGCCCGTTTCACTAAACTTCGTACGACTAAAATGTTCGTAAGTGCAAATGTAGGATCGTCTGAAAATTTCATTTGATGGATTTACATTTATTGCAGCCTATACTCAATAAATATTAATCCAATAATAAATAATAAAACAATGTTAATGTGAAATTTACAGACTAGTCGTACGAAGTTTAGTGGAAAGGTTCCCTTGACTCTGTCTTGTAATTGCAATTGTATAAACGGTGGAAAGAAGCGTACACATCAAATACAATTGTTATTTCCTTGAACGGTGGTATCGAAACAGTCTTCAGTAATATCAATATCGTAGTTGTTTGGGTTCTGCCGATTGTATTGATTGAGGTACGAATCATGACCATTTGTTAAGATTGAGGTTGACCGCCAATACCACTTTCTCTGGATCAATATCCCGCTCAATGGCAGTCACAGTATTGCCCGTTTCTGGATGAATAGGGTCAAATGCTTCATAAGGGTTACAAATGAGGGCACGGCCGCCGATTGAGTATATAATGCAACCTCTCCAAACCTGACAAATGTGCCGCCTTGCGGCTGAACGGGGTCAGGTGCTTCGCACGTGGAGATTGTTCAAACCGAACACCGTGAGAGGTATCTGTGGTGCCTGATATAGAGGGGTTTCACTGCAAATTAAGCCTATTTGCTAGCATATATTCACCGGGGTGTCAGCTGGTGACTTAATGCCGTCCACTGGGGTCCGTTTCACTAAACTTCGTACAATAAAAATGTTTGTACGAATATTTTAATTAATTTGCTTTTCACATTGAGGTAACTACCTAATGCTACCATTTTCAGCCTACATTTACACATCATCACATGTGAACACATCCACTGAAAAATTACCATCATCGCTTATCAGTGTACATGTAATTCGAATTTCCAATTTCACACTTACGAACTTCTTAGTCCAAGGTGTATGATCACGTGGTACTAACAACAACAACAAGTACTGAAATTTCCAGAATCCATTTGATTCAAAGTACGTATTCTTTTATAGTGTCCTTATTACGTAACGGATTTTGATGAAATATGGCGCATCAAACGCGTCTCTTTAAGCTGCATTTGGTGGTCTATGTATGTTCGCCCAACAGTCTGTCGTTTTTGCGAAGAATCAATTTCCGTGTCTCCGACACGGAAATCGATTCTTCGCAAAAATGACATAAGTCTGTGCAACAATTTCTGGACCACCAAATGCAGCTCATGAAGATGCGTTTGCTGCGCCATACTCCATCAAAATCAGTTTCATATTAAGGAAAATATCAAATAATACTTTCAAGATTTCAACACTTTCAGCCACTGTTGTTGTTGTTATAACCACGTGATCATGCACCTTATAGTCGTAGAAAGTTGAGTGAAACGGGCCCCAGCACTTCCCATGAAGAGCAGCAACAAAGACGAGTACGTACAAATTTAAACCTGTCCAAACCGGACACCCTCTTGAGAATATCTCGCAAATGTGGCTAGATGTTATCAACTTGCAGTCGATGCCCTCGGGATAATGTTTCTAGTGGAACTGCTCCAAACTGGATAACCGGGTACGTCTCTTGGTGTCCGCGGTATATCGGGGTTTCACTGTATATCGAGTATCTTTGCTAAAAGTATGTATATTTGGTTGATGCGTCATGGCGAACTGGTGGTGGCATTGTCGCTAGTCCCTCTGTATCGATGGATCCTCAGTGACCCGTACTGGAATATCGACATTGCGAGCCATTGCTCTATTGCTCTGTTGCTCTACAAATGTGGCTTAGACTGGTGAAATGTGGCTTATGGAATTTGTTGCCAGTGTAGCTTCTTATCTCGTAGCACACGCATGTGACGATAACGATCTATGTTGATTTTTACAAGCATTACTTTAAACAATATTTATAAAGTAGTCATGTTACATTTAAATACAATTGCATGTCACTACATTATGGGATTTGACTGAAAGCATAACTTGTCGTAGTCATCACCCATGTTTTTCTTTAAACAATAAAAGCATTCCGGTGTTTCATTGATGAATGGCGAACAGTGCAGATCCTGATCAGACTGTGCGGTGCGGATGCACAGTCTGATCTGGATCTACAATGATCGCAAGACCCATAAGGTCCATTTACCCAGTCTCTGCCACAAATTGCACGGGAACTCTATGGGGAATTGGCAACAATCACAATGTCAGGAATTGTTTTTGATGATGATGGTTCTCCCGCTACGTCGGTCTGTTAGTTGGTGATTGAAGGGACGTTGTTGGAACCGTAAATATAAAAACGTTTTTAATCGTAAACAATTGTTTTTCTTTCGTGTTAATGAAAATAATTCAAACAATTTCACAGCGTGTTTACATGTAAACCACGTTTTCCACGTTAATAGTGTTTGTTTACATTTAGACATACTGCGTATATAAGTTGACTTATTGATATTTATTTAACGTGTTTACTGATTCCATAAGGAACTCGGCGTAGCAAATATCTTCCATATTATTAAACAAATACTCATTATTATTATATGACTAAGTATTTCAGTCATTCTCATTGGCCGAAACACGGTCACGTGATTATATTCAAATTTAATGTAGACCTCTGAACGGTTTGTTTACACGAATAATCACTCTCGGACCGCGAGACCGGTCCGAGATGTGTTTATTAATGTAAGCAAACATATTGTTCACCTCCTTAGTGCGCATGCGTAAATCTGACACACGTAATTGATAGTGTTTACACTGTTAGTGACTATTCAGTGAACATCACTTTCCTCAGGTCCGTAAATCTCATGTACACCTCCTAAGGCAATAAAATAATTGTACATGTATATTGAAAGTTCCTCTATTATATATGCGTACATTGTACATGTAGATGTATTACGTCTGACGTTTGATACACTTGGGAATGTATCAATATTCATTTGACCATTGTATTGACATGTTGACCTTCCACATGCTGCTGAAACAATTGCCGAATTGTACTTAAAAAATGTGTGTCAGTAAAGACTGTCTTCAACAGTCCGTAACTTTCATTGGTCGAACGGCATCACATGACGTTACCGAATGACATCAGTAAACAAGTCCGCGTTATTTTCTTTTCAACGAAAATCACGTCATATGTGTTTATTCTGTAACCTACAACGGTATCTTGTAAATAGAATAAAATGATAGTGCATTTTGATATCGTGTTCATCAGGCTCGACTCGGAAACGGTAGGAATTCCTCGGCTAGCCTCGGAATTCCTACGCGTTTCCTAGCCTTACCTGATAAACTTGTATCAAAGGACACGAGCATGGTATTCTCTAGTTATCAGGTAAAATATTTGTATTCGTACTGACTGATATTGATAACATAATATCGCATCAGGCATTGACTTGATAGACATATATATACGGTATATTATGAAGTTTTCAGCCAATCCAATTCGGACTCATTGTAACAGAGATAGTAGGTAGCCGAAAACTTCAACACAAATTAGTCGCAAAAAGTGCAGATCCTGATGAGACGGCTCGTAACGAGCCGGCTCATCTGGATCTACACGTTTTGCCAATACCACTATACGGGCCTGTGGTGTTGTAGTTATCCGGGTTACAATGAATTGAAAACTTGTTTACGACACATACAAGGTGTATGATGACGTGGTACTAACAACAACAACAAGTACCGATTCAAAGTACGTATTCTTTTATAGTGTCCTTATTACGTAACGGATTTTTATGTAATATGGCGCATCAAACGAGTCTTGTTAAGCTTCATTTGGTGGTCTCTTTATTTTCGCCCAAACTTCTGTCGTTTTTGCGAAGAATCGATTTCCGTGTCTCCGACACGGAAATCGATTCTTCGCAAACACGACATAAGTCTGTGCCAAACTCCCTAGACCACCAAATGCAGCTCATGAAGACGCGTTTGCTGTGCCATATTTCATCAAAATCCGTTGCATATTAAGGAAAATATCAAATAATACTTACTTTGGAGTGGGCGACGTTGTTGTTGTTGTAACCACGTGATCATGCACCTTGACACATTCTCTATTTATTTACGATACAACAATGTCCGTGTTGAAATAATATTCAGTTATATCATAGTCTTTCGAGGGCTGAAGGCTGAGGGCAATAGTGCATCTGGTCGTCTACAGCACTGAGGGGCAATATGTTTTGGATGTTCCCGACTGACCATGAAAAACATGTGACACAATGAACGTGCATCCCGATCTAAATTACTTTGAATTGTATGACGTAATCTTCGACAAAATTCATGACGTCATGACTTTTAGGCGTGAAAATAGTTTTGACTCTTCCACAGGCATGCGGAAGTATTGCCGCGGAACTATTGCACAGGCACGTTGAACTATTGTCCAGGCACGTCCAAACCTAGGGAATTAGTCAAAACTATGGAATATCAACTTACATAGGGAGTTGGGTAATAAAGTCAGATATTTCATGTTTATGGCACGGGTTGCATATGCAACTACTCACAACGTGTGTAGCCATAACTGACCGGCCGTGGCATTTTGAAATATATATCTGTCACCTACCAGACCATATCGCGGCTTCTCAAGGTCATGACTTTTAGGCGTGAACATAGTTTTGACTCTTCCACACGCACGCGGAAGTATTGCCGCGGAACTATTGCACAGGCACTTTGAACGTCCAAACCTTGGGAATTAGTCAAAACTATGGACTATCAACTTACATCGGGAGTTGGGTAATAAAGTCAGATATTTCATGTTTATGGCACGGGTTGCATATGCAACTACTCACAACGTGTGTAGCCATAACTGACAGGCCGTGGCATTTTGAAATATATATCTGTCACCTACCAGACCATATCGCGGCTTCTCAAGGTCTTCTGCCAATTATCGTCTGTTTAAGTGTCAATGGAATAACATGTTATAATTTAAGAATTATTTCTAACATGTCTTACACCACCGCTTGCGCTAATCTTGCCAAAATTTGTCAAAATATCAAATTCTTTATTTGAAAATACTTGAGTATCGTGCTTGCAATCAAGCAGTTTGATTGACTGAGCCTGAGCTGTGCCACAGCTCAGGCTCAGACAATCAAATTGCTTGATTGCTAGTTTCCATTGCCGATATATGATTACAAACGTTGATGATTTGGGCAAGATTAACACAGACGGTTGTTTATGGTGAGTTCATTCATAAAACATACTATGGAAATTACCTAAACAGGAGACACTGGGAGGTCCGCATCGCATTAAAGGGATGAAACGTGTTGATGGTTGAATCGCAATAAAGAAATCGTATAAAAGTTAGATGACAAACTACTCAGACTGCATCACCTGAAACATAGTCATTTTAACCACATGATCTTGAAGAACGGTTGATATGTCGGTGTTTTATCGGTTATTTCGGTATCTCCGGTGGTTTCGGTGCATTGTTACCAACATACTAGTTACGTCACCTCCCGAGAGTTACACATATAAGTTATGGTTATGTTGCCATTATAAAAGGTGTCCGAAAGTTCGGAACGGTGAATGTGTAGATAAGTGACGATTTATGTCGTGTGTAAATATTGAGCATTAGTAGTTGAACAAAACTATGTAAATTATTCCAATCCAACTAAATCCACCCAAATCCACCAAATAGCCACATGGCAACAAAATAATGAAATGTCATGCAGAGCATGATGTTATTAGCCGATCAAATCAGGGTTTAATATATGTCCACATTTTAGTAGCTACGGAATCTCAGGGAAAAGTGAGAGAAGTGTTGATTTCCTCCCCAACCAAATTCTCCCAGTTATATTTAGCTGTCATTAATATCTGATCATAGCAATACTTATGGTAGTCAAATGTAAACAATATTATTCCAGTTGAAAGAATTAACCTTTGAATATAGGTGAAGGCGCTTAGCATTACACAAATATGTAGCAAGTCAACCGAAATAAATACCCGATTTTTGGCGGCCATCTTGAAAATATGATAATTATATACTGAATATTAGTGTAGTTTACGTAAATTATTTAATATATCCATCAGAAATGTTTTTTAACAACCTACACCTATTTCCAAGTTAAGAACCATGACCTATTGGCTCATATATTGGCAATTTTCGACTTACGTCAAGCATAAAGTTCAATAACCTTGAAATGACATTCAACTTGGTTTAAAAAATGGTACCCGGATTTTTTGGAAACCTTATACATTCAAGTTTATAAAAACACCGGTTGCCATAAATTAACACGAGGTGCCGGAATCTTATGTATATATATATACCTACAATTGCCCCTGGACTAGAAGGCAAACCGCCTAACTTTAGTTTTTATTTATAGCCAAACTGCAAACCGCCTAACTTTATACCGAACTCCTGTAGTGAAAACGTTTATTTATAGCCAAATTGTGTTATTTCGCTATATTTAAAGTTTTCAACAGAGATAATGGCCAAAAATGAAAAATTATCCGGTTGATTTAATTTGGAAGTGATACAACACATTTCGCGTTTGTAGATTACCGAATATAGGAGAAAAGGGTGGTTACAAATTTGTTCACAAACCAATGGATAACCAATATATAGCAAGATCTATAAATAGATCGGCTAATAATAACCATCTGTTCAAACACCTGTGATGTTAACATGATATGATGTTTGACGTTAGGATAAGACAAAGGTAATACCCCCGCTTACTCTCGGTTCAGTCATATTTGTTTTTGATGTTGGACAAATGTTAACCCACCCTATGCATGGATGCCATTGTAAATCAGCCACAAACAGGTCTGTCGTGCCAAAATATGAAATATTTTCAATATTCCAATACATAAACATGGTATGAGAAATGCATGCTGTCACAACATGTTTTGATGTGATGTAAGACGCATTGAAATGAACAACAGATTGGAATAAATTATTCCCGCCTTCTATGGTTAATCATCATCCCACGCGCCCAATATCCTGGTTATTGATTTGTCGTAATTGGTGTCCATGTCCGGTCTTTTCCGTAAGAGCCATGTTTCGACAAATCCGGGCGTACTGCTCATTGCATACGTACGGAGCCCCAGCAGGGGACATGGATTATTTTGTTGTCGAGCCCGCTTGCGGAAAGCGAGACATAGCGTCCGTCCGTCCGTATGTCCGTGCGTCCGTGCGTGCGTCTGTCCGTCCGAAATCTGCGTTAAAGTTTTTAAAGATACCATCAAATGCCTCGGCGGGCTGGACATGCGGGCCGCGACCATCTGGTATTAATTCATTCCCACGAAATAACAATTCGTTCCCTCGAATTAACAATTCGTTCCCACGATATAACAATTCGTTCCTTCGAGTTAACAATTCGTTCCCTCGAATTAACAATTCGTTCCCACGATATAACAATTCGTTCCCACGAATGAACAATTCGTTCCCGTGGGAACGAATTGTTATTTCGTGGGAGCGAATTGTTAAATTGAGGGAACGAATTGTTAATTCGTGGGAACGAAGGAACCAATTGTTAATTCGTGGGAACGAATTAAACAAAACAAAAAATAAATGTTAGTGATGAACGTGGCTGTGCCTGAAGAAATTATGCTTATGGGTTTTGTGACGAGTGAAACTCCTGATCATATATCACATTCCTGTAGCCTGATAACGATATATAGTGCTTGTCAGAAGACAGACGGGTGTTCCTTTGATGGAATGGCGAACAGTGCAGATCCTGATCAGACTGTGCGGATGCACAGGCTGATCAGGATCTACACTGATCGGAAAAACCATAGGTCACATTTCTGCAGTCACAGGCACGAATATGGGAATGAGACCTCGGCAGAAAACACGCTAGTTGAATGGGACTGCTTGAATACAGCTTGATGTGGGTCGTTGGTTGGGAGCATGCGAATGCTAAACTTAACGGTGAGATTCATCCGTGCTAGAATCCAGATATCCCTGGTTTGGCCAACATGTTCATTTTGGCTTTCCTGCTACTTGAGAGTTGAGTCCGGTTATACCCATTATATAAGTAGTCAACTTAGTACTAATCATATTACAGTTAGGGAGTGCAGCTAAGTGACTTTGGTGTGGTTAGGACCTGACACCAGGTCAGGTTATTCAATATGTCAGGGCTGAATATATTTTTTCCTGTACATATTCAGTTCTGATTTTGGGATTTACCCCAATCACAACGGGTAACATATAGGATTCGATCCAGTTAACCGGGCTTAAAATTACCTTAGCTGTTGACAGGCCGTTAATTTCCATTCAATCAAATTAACTCATTGATACAAATCAATATAATTATTACGTTGTGAAGAAGATACGTGTATATGTATGTATACAAGGCTTTTGTCTCGATATCACGTTTATCAGGCAAGGCTAGGAAACGCGTAGGCACGCAGTAGAATTCCTACCGTCTCGGAGCCGATTCTGAGAAGCTTGATATCATATACAGTGGTCTTTCTTGTATTCTATTTATCAGGCAACGTATTTATTTATTTATTTATTATCACATCTTTGATACATTTCCGAGTTTTGTTTCTGCATTTACACAGCACATTGGGCAAAGTATGGACACGAGGATGTGATAACACAGTTACATCACGTTCGTCCGCATGTACGATCGATAATTCACTCGCTAAAGCTCGCGGATTATCTCCTCGTACATGCGGACGAACCATTATCTAACTTTTGCATTTTGCTGAGCGGCTAAACATTGCAAGTGTCTGTGACGGGATAAATGGGGCGTACGCTTATAATATTATGGTATATTGCGTTAGTTTTTGTCGAGCCCGCTTGCGGAAAGCGAGACATAGTGATGATAGTGATCACAATGACGTCCGGGTATCCGTGCGTGCGTCCGTCCGTCCGAAATGTGTGTTAAAGTTTTTAAATTCCTTAATATATCTCTGCAATCCTAAGTCACATTGACTTCATCTGCTTATTAGTCATTATCCATATATTCGTGCTGTATCCCACTCATGCGGTCCCTGTGCCCAATGTCAAGGTCAAATGACTTAGAAGTTTGTGTTAAAGTTTTTGTCAAAACATGTCTTAAACTTTTCAGGTACCTATTATCTCTGTAACCGTAAGTCAGATTTGCTTGATACTTCGCATGCTTATTGGTCATCATCGATGTATTCATTCTGTGTCCCACTCATGCGGCCCCTTTGCCCAATGTTAAGGTCAAATGACGCTTCACCGATTTTGATAATATTTGGCTACAATTTGTGTCCAGGGATGGTGCTTTGTTTTGCATACGTAGCACGTCCGACCGCCCAAGGTCGAGGTCACTGAAGGCTTGAATTGTTTTTATTATTAAGGCTGCCAGCGAGGGTATTAGCTTCGTTTAACGATGCCAGTTCTTGGCTTTCAATGTATATGTTGCTACATTATATATATATTTTCCTGATATCACCAGATGCCTCGGCTGGCTCGACGTGCAGGCCGCGGCCATCTGGTTTCTTTGCGTAGGTTCATGTATCTACTTCTGTAGTCGCAGATGCATCCGCGCAGTCGGTTCAGGGCATGTACTGTTCCACATTTAATCAGTGAAAACCCCACCATGCCTCAAACAAACAGTATACATATGTACATCCCTATCAGACTGTAGGAGCGAGTTACCAGTCCAGGGGGACGTTTCACTAAACGTCTTACGACTAAAATATTCGTAAGTGCAAATTTAAGATCGTCTGGAAATTTAAATTCATGGATTTACATTTATTGAGCATAGGCTGCATATGCAGCCTATGCTCAATAAATATAAATCCTATAATTATTTACAAGAAAACATTGTTAATGTGAAATTTACAGACTATCATAATGTTGCACTTACGAACATTTTAGTCTTGCGAAGTTTAGTGAAACGGGCCCCAGGAGCTAGACTGGCCACACATACCGTAAGTCCCATTTCTCCAGTCACAGCTACATATACCGAGATCAATGCATACTATTATTTCAAGTTGCATAGAAGCGAGAATGGAGACGAACAGTGTTCTGTAGCCGATATCACCAAACTTGTGTAAAAAATATAATTATGCTACATGTAAGTACACTTTGAGGGAGGAATGTTCAATTTAATAATTTATTTAATTTTTATTTAATGAAATAAAATATTTTTAACCTGAATTTATTACATCAAATATATGCAGCCGTTAGTTCTACATGTACATGAAATTATGCATTTCGGGGAAAATAAATGATTACTCCCTCAATGTATACTTAGCTAGATAAGTATACTTAGCAATTTTGGTGCAATCGGCAACCGGTGTGCTATTACATTAGCCTGGTTTTATGAAATCGTGGTCCATTCGGTTGTCCTCGGTTGTCATTGATTGCAGAATAATTGTCCGATTCTGAGACAAGGGTCAGAATTTGGGTGTCAATGTGAAATGGAATACGTTGCCGCGAATTGGAATCAATACGATCTAATCAAGTTCAACCACATTGCTGGATTCGATCGGTCATTGGGTTCACTGGATCGGTCTCACGGCCGAGGGTTTGAAAAGGGACATTTATTGTGAGACATGCAGATGCTACAAGATTAGCATAGACGATAGCCTCTGCTCTAACGGGAACGACGATCAGATACTTAGTGTAGTTATCAAAGTTCGACAATGTTCAGCCGTGGGTAGACGTTTGCCTTGGCACGAGGGAATTGTTTGAATCCGAAGGCCGTAGGCCGCGGGTTCAAACAGTTCCCGAGTGTCACGGAAAACGTTTACCCACGGCTACGGCCTTTGGGTTCAAACAGTTCCCGTAAACAAACATTTACCCACGGCTAGACATAGTCGAACGTTATGGTTACATTTCCGTCGGAAATATTGTGTAATTTTAGCATATATGTAGTACTTTCGGTACTTTGATAACCCGTTCAATTCAAACAGCTGATTTGCACATACTTATTCCGGGGCCGCAATGCACGTCGCGTGATGCAGGCGCCCCGACCGTTGTGAACTGGCCTGTTGACGTAATGGCGCGTTCTAATAACGTCATGAGACACATGCATTACGTAGGCGTTGGCTTGGCCCCGAAATGAGCATTGTCTACAGCCATGGTCAAGCAGCACGTGCTGTACGTTTGAACACGGATATGCGAGGTGTCGAACAATGGCAGCCTT
The DNA here is from genome assembly GCA_029237695.1 of Conchocele bisecta. Taxonomy (NCBI): domain Eukaryota; kingdom Metazoa; phylum Mollusca; class Bivalvia; order Lucinida; family Thyasiridae; genus Conchocele; species Conchocele bisecta. The sequence continues at coordinate 49,107,540 of CM055271.1, read as the reverse complement.
GTAATAATATGTGCTTTAGATTGGAGGAAACCAGAGTACACTCGATAATAGTATGTGTCGTACACCTACTTATTCAGTCACCATATCATCATGTAATAAATGTATGATAAGTACTAAAGACATATTGATGGCAAATCCGATTCAAACATTCGTTTTGGGACAAACTAATAATAATATGCCGGCCATTATGTATTGAGTTCTAGACCATTGAACAACATAATTAGACGGTTATGCCTGCTAAATATATTGTTTATATGTCAATAAAATAACCACAGTGTCAAGCCAACAACAACACGCTGATCACAAATCATCCCCACTTAGCACTTTGGCGCCGCGCATGACATGACGGTATTCAGTCTGTTTCGTGGGTGTCACGACACCCACGAAACAGATTGAATACCGTCATGTGCCGACATTGTGCGTCGTGACACCCACGAAACAGACTGTATACCGTCATGTGCCGACATTCTGCGTCGTGACACCCACGAAACAGACTGAATACCGTTAATACATTGTCCAGACTAGTCAGAAAGTGCCGAAAAGGATCATATTGGAGTTTCCATTCCATTAACTAATACAGACTTTCGGTAAATCATATCTAGACATACACGTGTTATCGTGATTTACATGTAAGACATGACGTTTTCGCCATCATCCGGTGCCAATGAAACACCCTATGTATCCCTTGGCAAGATTAGCGCAAGCGATACTGCATGTAAATCTCACCCTCTAAGTACTAGTATCAGTTTGCAAATGATCAAATATACATGTGCATACACTATCGCCGGCGCCAATCTTACCAATATTTGTCAATTTATTTATTTCAAAATAATTGAATATTGTGCTTCAAAGCTAGCAGCCTGATTGTCTTAGCCTGAGCTGTGCTGCAGCTCAGGCTTAGACAATAAAGCTGCTTGATTGCGAGTTAGCATTGCCAATAGTTGTTCAGAAATGTTGATAATCTGGGTAAGACTAACGAAGCCGGTTATGTATATCCTTACGAAATGATTAGGTACGTTTCCGCTAGGACGCGAAACCACCGTCTTGGAAAAACAATCGTCAATTTCCATACTGGTTGTCTGATAAGATTCCTATTGATTTATTGGTGTTCATTTACCGGCTGGATCTCACCACTGCATGACGTGTTGTTGATAGACTGTCTGTAGCCGGTAGTCGATTTCATCATCATATTCAAGGACGAGATGTTGAGCAGAAAAGTCAGCGGCTGACTTTCAGCCATACAACAACAACAAGGGTGTCATGGACAGGTCCACGACCACACATAATCCGAACTCGTGATTAACGCACAGTCAGGTACTTTATGGCCGAGGGGTAACACCGTCGGACTACCACGCTGGCGACACGGGTTCGATTCAGAGTTCAGTTTCCGGACGTCAGTATTTCTGAGATACTTTGTATTTCCTGCTCTACTGGTCCTTTCGGATGGGGACTTTAAACGGTGGTCCCGTGTATCAGATTTGGAGGAGAGTCTGGGCACGTTAAAGAACCAGAGGGACTATTCTAATAAGTGCTAGGCCCCATGGTGCCGGTTTCCTCCGTATCCACATCCTTTCTTTCTCCTCTTCTTGGGAGACGACATGCAAGGTCATCGAGCCAGTGCCGTCGTTGAATCCAAGCCTGTACATGTACATAACCAATTTACCCCTATATTAAATATCTACATGTGGGGTTCAAGGATGTATCGTGTTCTTGCCGGTCATAGCACAAAGTGCATGTGATTAAAATCACAATCATGTATATATGTGTACGTGGCGTTTTACAAGATTATAGCAGGCAGGAACTACAATACTTGCAACGTAAACAAGTCCAGTTTTAGTAATGGAGGGACACTAATAACGCATTTAACTGGAACATAACACATATAGTTTTGATAAAAATGCTTTAATATATAGATCAACAACTGTAAACACGGGGTAATAATATACTTCATGCAAAGCATCGTTAGTTTCATAGATATCAGGGGCCGTTTCACACTTCTCGAGCCGAACCACCTGGGGCCCGTTTCACTAAGCTTCGTACGACTAAAATGTTCGTAAGCGCAAATTTAGAATCGTCTGGAAATTGCAATTCATGGATTTACATTTATTGAGCATAGGCTGCATATGCAGCCTATGCTCAATAAATGTAAATCCAATAATTGTTTACAAGAAAACACTGTTAAGGTTAATTTACAGACTACCAACATGTTGCACTTACGAACATTTTAGTCGTACGAAGTTTAGTGAAACGGCTCTTTGCTACCTAAAGGTGGTGGGATATATCTGAACATTGTCTTATTAATGTGTACTATACCGTGCATTTTGCTACAGTCTCTGCCATCTTAGTACATGCATATACAAGCCACATCTGTTATTTTCACCTCTTGTTTGACACATACTACACGTACGATATGTCACATGGCAACCCAATGTGCAGTATAGTATACACTAAGTAGAACAGTGTCAGTTATACGTATGCATATACTGAATTACATTTAACAAGTTATTACTAATACAACAAGTTTTATAGTAAGTAAGTCATTAACATTAAAATCATAGACTGTATATTAATCTAGCACTTTCACAGTCATAACTATTGTTATAATGCACTCGTGTACGTCAGCTTCCGCGTAAACAACTCGTTCGCTTCGCTTACTCGTTGTTTACGCGAAATCCGCCATAAACTCGTGTATTATTTCACTCTAGTCAAACATGTACGATGGAATATCCTCTATATCAGAAAGACATAAATCGTCGATCCATACAACCTGACTAGCGTCTGCTGCATTGTGAAGCTGGGACACACGAAGGAATGCCGAGGCTTTTGTGAGAATGCGAGTATTGTAGTAATTTCAAGAATCAGCAATGTATTATTGTTCAATGTGCAGCTGGTTATGCGATAAATAGAGAATATTAGGTTAGTGCCGTTAATGGGAAAAAATATCTGGCAAGGCTCAGGAAACGGGATGGGCGAGGCTCTGCCGAGCACATCCCGTTTCCGTGCCGCGCCAGATATTTTTTCCCATTCACGGCACTAACCTACTGTTCTATTTATCCCGTCAACACCTAAAAATGGCTTTAAAATGCAAAAATAGTATTGACTGGATATCAAAAATGTTTCACGGAACCGTGTTTCACGGCACATACGCACTGTGTTGACGGGATAAATTGTTTTCCCATTCACGGCACTAACCTACTATTCTAGTTATCCCGTCAACGTCAACACCTACAAATGGCTTTAAAAGGCAAACAAATAACCCCAGCCACCGCACATATTCATACGCAGTGATTAAGTCGTATTGACAGGCTATCAAAAATGTTTCATGGCACCGTGTTTCACGGCACATACGCACTGTGTTGACGGGATAAATATTAATACATTGATTGATGCCATCTTTGTCTGGTCATTCCGCAATTCAAGCCGATATGTAGTACATTCTCCGCAACTACCAGGAGCCCAGTGTTCCAGTGTTTCGACACAAGGCCTTTATCAATGAATTATCTACTAAACGCTAAGTGGCATCCAGGAATTAGTTTCTAGTGGATGCCACTTAGCGTTTAGTAGAAACTGATTTCTTGATAAAGGCATTGTGCCGAAACGTTGGAAGAGTGGTTCCTGTAGCCCATTGCACCAACATTGCAAAGTATACTTTTCTTCCAAAGTATACTTTGAGGGAGTAATCATTTATTTTTCCTGAAATGCATTATTTCATATAGAACTAACGACTGCATATGTTTGATGGTTACAAGTATGCAGAATTATTATACTGAATTTATTACATTATCACAGCCAAAATGGCTGTGATCATGTAATAAATTCAGTATAATAAAAATTCATAAATTTATTCTAAAATTGAAAATTGCTCCCTCAAAGTAAACTTTGGTAGAAAAGTATACTTTGCAATGTTGGTGAAATGGGCTACTGGTTACTGCAGAATTGTTCAACATATCGTATTAACGCGGAAGACTATACTCATTTTCAATAAGAAACTTAGCATTGGAATTTCATTTTGTATTGTATGTAACTACGAATGTCCTGCCTTATTTCTGTTACATGTTCGCTGCGTCATTTTCTCGTAGAATTCCAGAAAGTCTTTCAGACTGTCGCTGTCCACATTCGCCAAGAAATCACACATGGATTCATCAGCACGTTTCCCGTCCATCCACATATCCGGACACGATATACTTCTCTGCTCCTCGAATGTTATCTGGTCATGTCGCTGGTCGTTTTTGACCTCCACACCAGGTGTCATAGAAAACACCATACACACGCCCGATGCTCGAATATCCGGCTCTGATCTCACTACAAAACAGTTTTCCAAGGATGTAAACGGTTTCAAATGCAAGTCACTTTCGGAATTTGCTTTACGAAAATGCGATGTAGATTCAATATGCTTGTGCTTCGACGTAGCTCCACGTTCTTTCGCAATCGTTCCCATTCGTCCCCTTATGTCACTAACAGCCGTTTTGTGTACGTATTCCCGGCTTCCGGTAGCATGTATTGGCTTCGTTATGACTCCACCGGCTCTTGCGATACGTTCCCTTGCTTCATCAACACCAATCTTCTGTACATCACCCCGGTTTCCCTTGGCAGGGCGCGAATTCGTGCCCGCCGGGCGTTTGGGCGTGGAGAACCGCGGGATGAGCCCACCCCGTCGGTGTGCCCATTCCTCCCAGACCTTGAACACCTTGTCGTTATCAAGCTTCAGTCGGCGCCTCTCCTCCACCATCGGCGGTACACGCAAACTTCTGGCCCTGTTAATGTCACACCGGGGTTGTCTGATATCTGCCATTCCGTGGGAGTCTGGAAAAATAAATAAATGAATACTCAATATTAATACATGTAAAACAATTAAAGGTGTGTGTTGGAAAAGGGGGCGATGTCACTTTTACTTTAAACAATATTTATTTAAGTAATAAGTGGGTGGTAGTTGTGAGCATGCGATGGGTAATTTAACGATCGGGATTCATCGTTGCAATTTGGACCAGGGGGCCGTTTCACTAAACTTCGTACGACTAAAATGTTCGTAAGTGCAAAATTATAATAGTCTGTAAATTTCACATTAACAATGTTTTCTTGTAAACAATTATTGGATTTATATTTATTGAGCATAGGCTGCATATGCAGCCTATGCTCAATAAATGTAAATCCATCAATTGATATTTCCAGACGATCCTAAATTTGCACTTACGAACATTTTAGTCGTAAGAAGTTTAGTGAAACGGCCCCCGGATAAATAAATTCAAAAGGAAATAACTAGCTACGATCCATCATTACATGTCATTAATTCATGGGATTTGATCAAAAGCGTAACTTGTCGTGGTCATCTCTCAATAGATAAATGTAGTAAACTGTGATTAATTTAACTAATATGTATCTGTAACGATGTTATATATTCGTGGGTGGAAGCATATCTTTAATTTCCGGTATACACGTTAACTAATTTAGAAAGGTTGCACTGTAATCACAGACCAGCGGACATAACCTGGTTCAAATCAGTGACAACACTGGTCTCGCAACAAATTGAAAGTAATATACAATTACAAGTAGCATTAAGTATAGACGTTTGCTTAGTAAGAACTTGTATACATATATGAAGTTACATGTGATGTATTGTGTTTATTTCATTAAGACGGGTGTACTTTCATTTATTTAAATCCGGGCAAAATTTGTCACGGGTATTCATTCAGATATACCACCAATGTATTACTTCTGGAAGCGACTATAACACCATTGGGATTACAGTAAAATTAATATATACAAGCCCAGAAAATGTGTCAAGCCAAAGGCAGTATTTTTCTGGGCTCATATGCCCGGGTTTGGAAAGTCTGCGAGCCAATTCCTACCCTTAAATATAAGATAATGAAATATATACATGTATTATATGCAATGTTCATGAAATGGCATAAATGAATATAATTACTATGTGTGCAAGTACGTACCTTATGTGATTGTTATGTCTTGTGTGTCGAGCTTCCTTCATTCACTACCAATCAAATCCTAGTACCGTTGAAGGTGTAGCTATCAGCGCGGTATGATTTATTTGTCAATGGAAACCATATAAGACGAGTAGGTGCCTTAAAGCGGCGTCTTTCTGAATTACTCAGTCACATGATTTACTCAATCACGAATCACTTAACCCGGTATTGGTAAAAATCTACGCTGTTACGGCAGGCGGCAGACATTAATCAACACCCATCACGTGCCAATCAAGCCAAACATCGCGCGCTGATTAACTCACACGTCATAAGCCGATTGCTTTGATTACCGGTAATACATTTTGCCCGCGATCTGGCAAAACCGGACTGAATGCCGGTGCCGTCAGCGAAGATCCAGACCGACCTGCGCTTATGTGCCTTATGGTGTATGTGTAAAAGGTGTAATCATTTGGTCTACACGTTATATAGTGGAACCTCTCTAAACCGTGCACCCTGGGAGGCCCCAGGTTTCCGGTTTAGATATGAACCACTGTAAATCAGGCTAGTGTATTTTGCTATCAAGCTTATCAGGCAACGCTAGGAAACGCGTAGGAATTCCGAGGCTCGCCGAGGAATTCCTACCGTTTCCGAGTCGAGCCTGATAAACTTGATATCAAAAGCCAGTAGCCTGGTATTCTATTTATCAGGTAGCGTTGTATGCGCCTTATGGGGATTTTGGAAAATTTGCCAACACTTCAGGCAAGCAATGTGTTTTTATGCTATGGAGAATGTGCTAATTGTCATGATAAATATTCACAGAAACTGTGATATATTCAGTAAATAAAGTTCAAAACATTTTCTAAGCAAATGAGGAAGTCCAAGTATTGACGTCATTTACTGGGAATATTGTAAATTTTGTAAATATATTTCATGGGATACCGCACATCTTCTAAGGTACACAATCTCATATAGCGTGTCATTGAACGTTGGAAAGTATACTTTGAGGGAGAAATTTTCAATTTCAGGATAAATTTATTAATTTTTATTCAAGTTCTACTGAATTAATTACATTATAACAGCCATTTTGGCTGTGATTATGTAATAAATTCAGTATAATAATCCTGCATACTTTTAATCATCAAATATATGCAGTGGTTAGTTCTATATGACATAATGCATTTCGGGAAAAATAAATGATTACTCCCTCAAAGTATACTTTGGTAGATAAGTATACTTTGCAATTTTGATGAAATCGGCTACTGGCCAGTTTAAACATCTAAGAAAAGTCAAGTTCACTGGATGTTTAAGGTATTAGGTGATATGTTGAGTTGACATCTCCGCCATCTTTGTATGTACAAGCCATTGTACAATTTCACCACTTTGTGCGTTTGACACATACAGCAAATAATGTGACAGTAAACCAAATAAAATTTGGTGCAATACATAATGGACAGATTTGACAACGGCAAGCTATAAATATTATGCCAGCACACTATACAAAAGACAAGATATCTGAGCATTTCTCCCATCAATCTCAAAATACATTTTGATGTGTAAACTTTTCAATCTAATGCACAGCCAATTGTTAGTGTACACGTTACCCATAAGTAAAGCCATATCTACTTGCATAGATAGTAGGTGAGTAGACACCAGGGACAATACACTCAGGTAACTGCTTACATGTCGCTGGTTTTGATAGCTAATACCAGAGTACAGTAGTGGTTGGCCAGGTGAAAGTGATACACTGTGCGATTTTCTGTGCATGAGGTTATTTATAATGGTGGTTCGTGTTGTTAAAAACACAGGCACAAACCTGTCCAGAAAACTGACATATTTTACAGTTTGGTGTAATATAATTGATAGGAGTCCGTTCTCATGGTTTTTCTACATGTGATTAGCTACATTACATGATATGTTCTACTTCACATTTGAGTTCTTTGTCAAATGGCAGAACAGGTGAAACCGGCTGATGGCTGGAACACACAAAGATAGCCGACTTGGCAACCACATGTGCCGTATAAATACAGTAACGAGGCAGTGTTCACATATATGTTATACATATATTCCATCACATTTACGAAGTAATTATCTTTGAATCAAACGATGAGCAGGTATATAGTTGGTCCTTAATTACTATAATTACGTATAGTGTATTCCCTGATCATACTGCGCGAATGAGCAGGCTGGCCTGGGACTACACTAATCGCAAATGATAAAGTCACATGTATCCTTTCACAGCCAAAATGAACGGGACTTTTTTTATTTCTGCCCAATGTAAATCGGTCTTTGCAACAGTAAAAACGAAAACCGCATGGTTCACCGTATGTAGATTAACCGAATTGTGAACAGTGCATTCCCTGAGTCTGCACTGGATCTGGGTCTACACTCGACGCAAATACTATGCGCCCGGTTTTCTTAGATCATGACTAAAATTTGTGAATAATTTTCGTTCCAAATTAATTCTCCGAACGTGCATAGTTATGCAATATTGTCATCGATTGTCATTTATTATGCAAGGTCCTGTTGAACCCGGCGATATTACAGCCATAAATCACATCCCTGTATATATATACAGGCCACATTGTACAGTGGAACATCTCTAAACCGGACACCCTGGGAACCTCCCAGGGTGTCCGATTTAGAGAGGTTCCACTGTAATTCAGACAGATGAGTACTCCAAGATATGTTTGCTTTGCGATCGTGAACATGCGTTATAATCGGGGAAAGTGACAATTAAATCCATGAAAAGGTTTGCTGCTGTCCGGTCCACTGTAGCATTTTGGTGGTTTATGGTCGAGTAAATGGGGCCTATGGATTTTCAGACAAGATTTCAGTGTAGCTCGGGCTGAACAGTTACTGGCCGGTTGGTAAGCCACTAGCCAGTGAAATATGAGTTGTCAGAGAAAACGAAGCGCTTCTGGTAGTGGTTTAATGTAAACGAGTATCAAGAAGCTGTCAGAAAGGAAAATTACATATTTCCTCAAAGTGAAGTATGTGACGCACTATAAGATTGTAACCTTGACCTTGGAGTCAGCGGGGTGGTGGCGGGTTGGGGTGGGGGGGGGGGAGGGGGTTCTGAGAGTTGTGGATTTAGCATGACATGATTGAGTAAGGCATGTGTGAAGCTTAAAGTGGCTTGAATGGTAACATAAGTTATAACAAATTCCCTCTAATGTTAAGTATGTGAACACAATGAGATTGTGACCTTGACCTTTGGGTTAGCGGGAGTCTGTGGGGCATTATAAAGAACGATTAGAGTAAGGTATGTGTGATTATATGGCTTTTGCGGTAATATTTAACCCGTTGAACCCGAAAGCCCGCTATAGCGGTTTATGCAAACAGTGAAGATCCAGATGAGACGGCTCGTAACGAGCCGTCTCATCAGCATCTGCACTTTTTGAAAGTAATTTTCATATTTTTGAGAACAAACACACCCCCTTTTCATAAATGGACTAGTCTGAAAATCATTTTGTGATGACTGGATTGGTTGCAAATTATACATATCAAAATCTATTCCAGTTACTTAGGGGTGAAATGTGTAATGTGAAAGGTGTAACTACTGTAGCCAATTTCACCAACACTACAAAGTATACTTATCTAGCGAAGTATACTTTGAGGGAGTAACCATTTATTTAGAACTAACGACTGCATATATTTGATGATTAAAAGTATGCAGAATTATTATACTGAATGTATTACATTATCACAGCCAAAATGGCTGTGATAATGTAATAAATTCAGTATAATAAAAATTAATCAATTTATCCTTAAATTGAAAATTTCTCCCTCAAAGTATACTTTGCTAGATAAGGATACTTTGCAATGTTGGTGAAATAGGCTACTGACCTATTCGCTGCATTGTGTGAATGACGATCCGCGCATGCCCTTACCAGACTGCGCAGATCTTTCAATTTTCGACCTGTGTAGACCCTGATCAGTCTGCACATATTTCAGACCTCAGTCAGGATAAATCTATAATTCTAACATCAAGGTGTATTTCATATTTCACGTGGTACTAACAACAACAACAAGTACTGAAACTTCCAGAATCAATCCGATTCAAAGTACGTATTCTTTGGTATTGTCCTTATTACGTAACGGATTTTTTATGAAATATGGCGCATCAAACGCGTCTTGTTAAGCTGCATTTGGTGGTCTCTGTACTTTTTCCCAAACTTATGTCGTTTTTACGAAGAATCGATTTCCGTGTCTACAAACATGGAAATCGATTCTTCGCAAATACGACATAAGTCTGTGCCGAACTCCCTGGATGACCAAATGCAGCTCATGAAGACGCGTTTGCTGCGCCATATGTCATCAAAATCCGTTTCATATTAAGGAAAATATCAAATAATACTTACATGTTGTACTTTGGAGTGGGCGAGCTTTCAACACTTTCAGCCACTGTTGTTGTTGTTATAACCACGTGATCATGCACCTTGAACATATGTTTGACTCGCGATATAAGCTCCATGTTGTCCAGGCAAAGCTGCACGTCAGCATTATACTGTAGAAATGTGAGACACGCCATGTGATTTTGTACCTAAGAACATGTGCGTTATTTCATGATTTTGTTTTACACCATTTACGATGGTTTCCGTAAATTACGACGAAAGTTTACGAACTTTTCATAGCTAATGCGGAATCCGCATTTGCTCTGACAATTTCGTCAACCTTCGGCTTCATTTACAGAAAATATCACAGTTTCTGTAAATATGTATGTCATGAAATATCGCACATGTTCGTAGCTGCGAAATCACACGGCGTGTCTCTTGTTCGTAGCTGCGAAATCACACGGCGTGTCTCTTGTTCGTAGCTGCGAAATCACACGGCGTGTCTCTTGTTCGTAGCTGCGAAATCACACGGCGTGTCTCTTGTTTGTAGCTGCGAAATCACACGGCGTGTCTCTTGTTTGTAGCTGCGAAGTCACACGGCGTGTCTCTTGTTCGTAGCTGCGAAATCAGACGGCGTGTCTCTTGTTCGTAGCTGCGAAATCACACGGCGTGTTTCTTGTTCGTAGCTGCGAAATCACACGGCGTGTCTCTTGTTCGTAGCTGCGAAATCACACGGCGTGTCTCTTGTTGGTAGCTGCGAAATCACACGGCGTGTCTCTTGTTTGTAGCTGCGAAGTCACACGGCGTGTCTCTTGTTCGTAGCTGCGAAATCAGACGGCGTGTCTCTTGTTCGTAGCTGCGAAATCACACGGCGTGTCTCTTGTTCGTAGCTGCGAAATCACACGGCGTGTCTCTTGTTCGTAGCTGCTAAATCACACGGCGTGTCTCTTGTTCGTAGCTGCGAAATCACACGGCGTGTCTCTTGTTCGTAGCTGCGAAATCACACGGCGTGTCTCTTGTTTGTAGCTGCGAAATCACACGGCGTGTCTCTTGTTCGTAGCTGCGAAATCACACGGCGTGTCTCTTGTTTGTCGTGTCCGGAATAAACTTGGAAAAGTTGCGGGAATACTGGACGAAGGCCGGAAGGCCTCGTCCAGTATTCCCGCGACTTTTCCAAGTTTATATATGCTGACTCAGAATCTAGTCGCTAATCTTGCCCGATTCGGCTTATATTTAAGAGTGGGAATTGGCTGGAACAACTTCCATACCCGGTAATCTTGCCCAGAGTATCAACGTTTATATTGGGAATTATAATGCACTCTATACATATCACACAATCTTGTTGGCTGATGGTCATACATGACAAGTATTGTTGGTGAACGGTCGCAAATTATTTCAATATACATCATCTCGCACTTACGGAAGCCCATTAGGGCCACTTCACTTTTGTTATCTTTTCTTGAATTTTCGAGATCTTTTCTTGAATTTTCAAGATACTTTCTTGAATTTTCTAAATGTTTTCTTTAATTTTCAAGATGTTTTCTTGAATTTTCAAGTTCTTTCCTTGAATTTTCAAGATCTTTTCTTGAAAATTCAAGAAAAGATCTTGAAAATTCAAGAAAAGAACTTGAACATTCAAGAAAACATCTTGAATAAATGGAAATTAAAAAAAAGTGAAGTGGCCCTAATGGGCCTCCGTATGCACTTCACCCACGTGCGATGAATATATTCCTACGCCAATTCTAAGTTTGAGGGCCGTCAATTGACTCTACCAACAAATGACCAAAATGTGGGAAAACTCATATAAAATGTCCCAAGTGGTATTCTGGTATTATTGTCAAATGCACGGCTGGCTTGCATCTGAAACGTCCTGTAGCCATTTTCACCAACATTGCAAAGTATACTTTTCTAGCAAAGTATACTTTGAGGGAGTAATCATTTATTTTTTCTGAAATTCTTTCATACAGAACTAACGACTGCATATATTTGATGATTAAAAGTATGCAGAATTACTATACTGAATGTATTTCATTATCACAGCCATTTTGGTTGTGATAAAGTAATAAATTCAGTAAAATAAAAATTAATATATGTATCTTTCAATTGAAAATTTCTCCCTCAAAGTATTCTTTGCTAGAAAAGTATACTTTGCAATTTTGATGAAATCGGCTACAGGTCCGAAACGTCCTGCTGACTGGTCTGAAAGTTGCATGGTCCGAAATGTCCTGCGAAATAGTATTGCAAATATATTACCGTTAATCACGTTGCATATGTCCTTGGCAGTTATAGATCGTTCACACAAACATTCCGTATGTATCCTGTGTAATTTTGCATCTCAAATGGTAGTATATCACGAATGATTAGACATGTTATCACAATATGTATCAACATCAGGAAGTTTGACAGGCGGCGGCCATTTTTTTGCTAAGAGATCACCGCCGGAGCGACATTAAAAGCGCAAAGTATATTTATAGTAAGGAGACAATTATAATTCTGATGATGCATTCCTGGATTTTAGTAATGAAATATAAGAACCAACTACATAAATGTATATTCATTCATGCAAAAATTGCTAATATCTTGTAATTGTGTTGGAACTATTCTCTGCGTAGAAAATTATTTGTGTGATCCGTCCGGTATGACCTGCGCAACCAGCGTGAACTCCGGTACGATTTTCCAACTAGACTCGATACAATTTGCAAAATAATATAAGAGTGCATTAGAAATAGGTTAACTGCATTGTACTTTTGAAATTCGGAAAAAGCATTTAATAGCAAGTTTCAAAAGTACAATACAGAAACCCTATATTCCAAGTCGCAATCATGCAATTTGATAGTCTGAGACTGAGCTGCTTGGTGTCTAAAACTATTAAAATATTTTTAAGCAAAGAAATTGACAACTATGGCAATATTAGCACAGCCGGTAGTATAACCAGCCTGTTCCACTGACCCAATCAATTGTTTTCTGACGTTTTTGCCTTAGGCCTAAAAAGTATTTTGGTGTAGGTAACCCGACCCCACCTATAAATATGACGCCGACCGTATACTTTTTTGGCCGTTTAAAAATAAATCCATTGTAAATAAATAATGTTAATTTTCGATACTTCGTGTGCTTAATGCGTCCTTTGCGTACTTTAGGTGCTTGTCTTCAGTAATAACAACATCAATAAGTACCAAATAGTGAACCTATATTCCACTAAGGCGACCAAGTCAACATATGAAGTCATAGAAGACAGAAGCTGCTCCCGCTGATTGAAAGCCGGGAGTGCTTGGTGAACCCGGGTGTCACAAATAACCGGTGGATCCACTCCATGCAGACACGACGCTAGAAGAAAGAAGCTCAAGAACGGAGGATTTCTGCCTGCAACAATATACCTCAAAGCGCCGAACTGTTTCTGTGCAGTTAGTGGTCGAGCTGGGCATAATGGTCTCATCATATTGTCCATATAGTCAATCAACAGAATCTGGCCCTATGGGGACCAGCTATTTCGCCCTTAGGGCAGTAGATGAGCCAAGTCAATATGACATTGGACATAACCCTGACAGACACACTTAGATAGGCACGCACCCACAACATATACATACACAATCCAGATAAGGGCATCTGTGATTTTCATGCACACAGCTCACTGAAACACAAACCAGATGAGGTCCTCGCGGTGTAGCCAGACGCCTACGACACCAACTAAGAGAAGATCAGAACGAAATAAAACAAACTTAGTCCCCCCTCCTCGGGGACAAGGCCTCGCTCGTGTCTACCACCCACTCAGTGGGATGTGGCCTAGGCCTCTGTGGACCCGACATCGGGTCGTTTCCTCTGTGTTGCATACTGGGCAGTGTCATGCTATATGCGCCTTGGGATCTGTGGCGGAATGAGCTGCCTGGGTGTTGCCAGTGGCGGCCTTGTGGGTGGCTTGGGCATGGCTTGCCTGTCTCCTCGTCGCTGCGGGTGGCGGTTGCGGTGCGGAGCCTCCGGTTGTCACTGACTGCGGTGTCCCGGTCTGCTGTGGGTGGGTCGGATGGCTCGGCTGCTCCGGCTCGGCGTGCGCTGTTGCTCCTCTGTGGGCGTTGGATTTGTGTCCATATCACGTGGATCCGTCTCTGCTTGGTCTGTCTTACCTCGTCCAACCCTCTAATAGCATTAGCAGGTAATATAACAATGTAACGGCTGAGTATCCATATATCATGTGCACGCACACTCGGCCCTCTTCACGGTCTGACATATCGGCATTGTGCAATAGGAGAATGAACTAATTAGGTTAAACTCACCGCCTCATCGTCTCCTTCATTTAATGCACATATTTCGACTGTATCGCATATATTAGTAAATTCGGAAACAAATGGGCCAACGGCCATTGGCCTGATCATTTACGGGCACATGCCCGGGTATGGAAGGTCTTCGAGCCATTTCCCACCCTTAAATATAAGAATACTTACTATACCTATATTCCACAATATCGGCACATACAGTTGTCTAGTAGTATTAACCCTTTGAACCCGAAAGCCCGCTATAGCGGTTTATGCAAACAGTGTAGATCCAGATGAGCCGGCTCGTAACGAGCCGTCTCATCAGGATCTGCACTTTTTGAAAGTAATCTTCATATTTTTGAAAACCAAAAATACCACCTTTTCATGAATGGACTAGTCTGAAAATATTTGTGTGATATTGGATTGGCTGCAAAAGTAACATATCAAAATTCATTCCAGTTACTTAGGGGTGAAAGGGTTAAAAAAAGCCTCCGCTCCCTATCTAGTTGTTTCTGGACCGTTACCCACACCACAGGTTTTTTATAACCCTTCACAAATGATTCCGCGAACCCAATACAATGCCAAAATTGTGGCTGTGACTGGAGACCAGGGGGCCGTTTCACTAAACTTCGTACGACTAAAATGTTCGTAAGTGCAAACTTATGATAGTCTGTAAATTTCACATTAACAATGTTTTATTGTAAATAATTATTGGATTTACATTTATTGAGCATGCAGCCTATGCTCAATAAATTTAAATCCATTAATTGAAATTGCCAGATGATCCTAAAGTTGCACTTACGAACATTTTAGTCGTACGAAGTTTAGTGAAACGGCCCCCTGTGGCTTATGGGTTTTGCCACAAATTTCGGATCCAGATAAGCAGGTGCATCATCACAGTCTGATAAGGATCTGGGACCCGTTTCACTAAACCTCGTACGACTAAAATGTTCGCAAGAGCAAATTTAGGATCGTCTGGAAATTTCAATTGATGGATTTAGATTTATTGAGCATAGGCTGCATCTGCAGCCTATGCTCAATAAATGTGAATCCAATAATTGTTTACAAGAATATATGAAAATTACAGACTATCGTAATTTTGCACTTACGAACATTTTAGTCGTATGAAGTTTAATGAAACGGCCCCGAGAACACGTCGCCATTGCAATACTGAAACAGTGTATTGTATAACAACCGACATGAGAGTGCCATTTGACCAGGAGCGATCTATGACACGCAGTCCATAAGCCCCAATTCTCCAGTCACAGCCAAAATTGAGTTTTATTGATACACTCTGGCAGTTTGAGTAATACAGTCGGAACTGGCGTCAGTTTAAAATGATCGGCTACGCTCTTTCTGCACGGATATATGATCGACGTAACATCCGGGTCATCGCGTATTGACGGCGAGTGATGTATGTTATGAGTACCTGCTACGTATTCAATCCTCCATCTAAATATTCCTGTTAGAGAGCAGACCGTGACCGACGGGTACAGCCATGCTGGCGATCCGGGTTTTGAGATTCAGGGTACAGTTCCAGGGCGTCAGCGTTTCTGAGATACTTTGTATTTCCTGCTCTACTAGTCTTTTCGGATGGTGGTCTCGTGTATCAGATTTGAAGGAGAGTCTGGGAACGTTAAAGAACCAGAGGGCTATTCTAATAAAAGCTAGGCCCGCTTGGGCCGGTTTCCTCTGTATCCACCTCCATCCTTACTCCCCTTCTTGGAAGACGACATGCAAGGTCATCGAGCCAGTGCCGTCGTTAAATCCGAGCATTTACATTTTACTTTTTTGGGGGGTAAATGACTATGACAGCAGACACGATATTTTTTAGCAAATGTGGAATCCTATTCAAGCATTTACATTTACAGTAAAACCTCTCTAAACCGGGTGTACCTCCCAGGGTGTCCGGCTTAGAGAGGTTTCATAGTAAATCAGGCATTTAATCATTCTCAGCCATAGTTATATGTCATGCGATCACGAACTGACATTATCACCTGAAATAAATGACAAATAAGTTTTCAGTGTGGCCAGGCTTCGGCCGGGGTATCCGTGATAATCTGCTCACTTGCTCTAGTTTCACTGATGCATTTGAGCTTCATCGCATTATAATTGCTCTGGTAGTAAAATGTATTTAGTAAAATGTTACGTAGGCCAAAATTACCATAAAACATGGCACGAGACATACACAACCACTTGTTTATTTGTACCCATATTATCAACGTTTACAGCTCATGCTCAGCCAAGTAAGCTGCTTGATTGTAAGCACAATGTTCAAGTATTTTTAAATGAAGACATTAACAAATAGTCGCAATATTAGTGCAGCTGGTAGTGTAGTTACTGATGTATTTAGTAAAATGTACATGTAGGTCAAAGTATAGTGGGGTTAGCGTGTAAGTGCACACACGAACACACGAACGAACACGACAGGTTGGTTCCAACCTGTTGTGTTCGTTCGTGCACTTACACGCTGACCCCACTGTAACCATAGCAAGATATGGGAGTCACAAACATTGTCCCCCGCTGGATCGCTGTCCGCTGTTATTTGCTTGATTGAGAGCTTCTCCGGTGACTTGGAGCTGTCATATTACCACATAAACGGATTGGGAGTTCCACGAGATTCAATCGATAGCTAAACAAATGACCACTTTACAAAATCACCCTGTATATGGAATCCTGTTGCAGATAATTTGGAAGAAAATTAATCCTGTATTCGGGATACATGTCAAATATTTACGCTTGGATAGGACTTCAGTGAGGGTTAGCTTTTAACCCAATTCAAATAACTATTATTTGCCTGCATGTTCGCAAATACAGTGTAATATTTACACCTATAACTTCATAATGCAAACGCCTATTCGACGTATTGCGTTTACATCCCAATACAATACATTAGCAGGGATTCCGCTGGGGAAAAAATCGCCACTTCAAAAAAATAAAACAATTGGCGATAAAAAATTAAAATTTTCACTTTTATTTTTTTTTCGAAAATTGTTATTTTTTATCGCCAATTGTTTATTTTTATCGCCAATTGCGAAAGTGGCGATCGCCAGCGGAATCCCTGCATTACACGCACGGGACGTCGCGCGATGATTTTGATCTGTTAAAGTTCACAACGTCTATGATATAGGCCACAGGCCCACAATACAACATTGTATTATACACATTGGAAAGGAGTGATATACCGTATATTAGTACAGTTTACTTTCAACAGACCAAATGTAGTATACACCCCAGTAAACGCAATATCCCATGTTTTTATTCCTTGAATAAATATGTTTACAACAACTATTTTCTATTTTCGCAAACTACTTGCACTGATGCGAAATTAGGGTCTCAGACACGCGCTGAAACAGATTAGAAAACATAATTTAATTGTAGACTTGTATCGTGTTTCCGAACTCAATTGCATCAACAGTGGGTAGACATAATCCCCCCGCACCACACACACACGTACTCGGATCACCCCTGTTTTTTATCATGGGCTGACAAAACCCCTTCCCGAATTTGATGCCTGGGATACCCTCGCCACACCCCCACCCCCCCCCCCAGAATAAACCACTGCCATAAATACGGCGGATAAAAGCTCGCATGCTAGGACAAAACACCCCATGCTATGACCCGTCGATCTGTATATATCCATTTAAACCACTCCAGCTGTAATTCAGCTTACAGTCTCAATACGATATACAGATGACATAAATATGAAATATTACATTTCTCTCTTTATTGTTCAAAGACGTTGATAATCCGGGATTTATTAACACAGGTGATTGTGTAGATTGATTACGAATTCAGTTTAGTTAGTCACAGATCTGTAGACTATTTCACCAACATTGCAAAGTATACTTATGTAGCAAAGTATACTTTGAGGGAGAAATTTTCAATTTATTTTTATTTGGCTGTGATAATGTAATAAATTCAGTATAATAATTCTGCATACTTTTAATCATCAAATATATGCAGTCGTTAGTTATATATGAAATAATGCATTTCGGGAAAAATAAATTATTACTCCCTCAAAGTATACTTTGCTAGAAAAGTATACTTACATGTAGCAATGTTGGTGAAATATGATACTGGGGGCAGTTTCACTAAACTTCGTTAGTTGCATATACCGCAAGGTCCATTATATAGCACGGTGCTCCATACAATATGGCA